>VWZP01003223.1:2232868-2430802 GCA_013396995.1 Dicaeum eximium | reverse complement strand
TGGTTCTGCTGTCCCCACGCTGGCTGGTTCTGCTGTTCCCACGCTGGGTGGTTCTGCTGTCCCCAGGCTCATGGCTCTGCTGGCTGGCCCAGATCAGCAGGACCTGATCCTGGGCAGAGCAGGGCTGTGTGGAGCTGAAGACCAACCCTGCTGTGGCACTGACGGGACAGGGACTGGCAGCACAGGGTGGGGGCAGGAGCTTTCCTGGTACCTCCACGGGTACACTCAGCCAGCCCCTCACCTCTCTGCATGTGGGGGACAAGTCCCCACAGTCCTCTCCTGCTGGGTCCCTGTCCTCCCTGTCATGTCCATGTCCTCCTGAGCAGCTTCTTCCCATTGCTCCTCACCCCACTGCTCCCTGTTATTTTACACAGTTCTTGCTCAGCACTTATAAAATCAAACCTATTCTGCATTGGCTGTTATCTTCATAAAAGAGGCAAGCTTTTCCACCTCCTCCCATAAAATAAACCCTTGGCTCTTGAACACTGATGGCCAGAGTGCTCTCTGGCATCCGAATGAGATCCTTCTAGAGCATTGTACAGGTCATGGTATCAGTACTTCCCTATCACTGCTGGAAGTTCTGCAGTATTTTGAATTGTCGTTGCCTTTTAGAGTCTTGCAGTGGTGGTTCACAGTCATTCTGTGATTGCTGAGCGTGCCCAATGTTTCCCCTTCTCTCAGCCCATGTCACTCATGACCTTGAACTTTGTTCTGTGAAAAAGCAAAAATCAGAAGTGAAACAGACCAGTGCGGTGTTGCTCTCCTCACTGAGTGAAAAAAGTCACTTCAAAGCATAACTTTGTATGCTGCTTGAGAGATCTTCAGATAAGGTGGAAAAAATTACAAAGCCTCTTTGCACTTCATGGTGCAGAACCTGTCCTTACAGAAAACCAGCAAAGAGAAAAACCTCTTCATGTAAGTTTCTGCAATTACAGCAAGAAATAAAGCCAACAAAAAGAGACATCCACTGGTCTTCTCCTAAATAAAATTCAAAAATTTGTCTCTTTAATCTTAAGGGGATTTCCTTTACCTATTTTTCTCTTGAGACGTGGTAACCAGAAGAAGCAGATAAAAACTCGCCTTGCTTGCAACAACTCCCACTTTTTAAAACACCAGCTAAACCAGATATTTCTGTGTAATTAAAAGGAGTTAGTTCATTAAGTTTACATGCAAATGACAGTACGACATAGTTGAGATTTTTTTCATTCTCCAGATTTTGATGATCACAATTCTCCTTTTACAGGAAAGCAAAGAATTATAAAAATGGCTACGACAGCAGCAAATACTCAAAGACAAGCGATAGGCTGCGAGGAGTACAGTCTGTACAGCAGCCTGAGTGAAGATGAGCTTATAAAGATGGCCATCCAGCAGAGCCTGGAAGAGGACTCAGCGGGTCAGCCCGTGGCCCAGAGCCCCCAGAAGTCACTGGTGGCCCGTGCTGGTGAAGTGGCCGCCCCGAGCCGTGCCAGCCCACACAACCCTCCCTACCGCATCTACCCCTGGCAGAGGTGAGTGAGTGCCAGCCCAAGCTGCCCCCAGAGAGCCCTGCCCGGGAGGGGGAACAGGCTCTCTGTCAGGGCACGTGCTCACTAATGAGCTCTGCCAGGGCTCCTCTGCGAGTCTGTCATTAGTGTCAAAGCCAGAGCCTGCTCTAAATCCAACAGGCTACGTGAGGAGGATTTGCTTGATGTTGTCTGTTTGAAGCAACAAATTAAAAAAGGGGCACAGCCACAAGCTTTCCTGAGCTACAGAAACCTCCCAAGGCCAGCTGCTCCTTTCCCCCCCTGTATACCAAGCTCAGGTTTTGCCAGAGAGGGAGCAAAGCATTTGTTATGGAAAATATAAGAGAGGCACAAAAACCAGGTATATAAACAGTGAGACCTGACCACCTGTTATATACTTCAGTTTTTAAAGGATGTGATTATTTCAGATCAGTCTGATTCCAAGCACACCACTCTTAACCAAGAGCAACTCCAGACACCAAATCGTGTCCCATGATTTGGGAATATCCCCCTCCCCTGCAATGCTGAGCTGTGGTCACAGAGACCTGCTGACAGTTTCAAACCCAGATATTGTTCCCCTTTCATTTTATAAAAGGCAGATTTCTCAGGGGGGATGGGAATAGATTCTAAAGTCACCTCCAAAGCAAGGAAAAATATCCTTTAAATCATTTAAGTTACTTTAGTTTTCCCTTTCTTAATTAACTGGGAGTTACTGAAGTCCTGTTCCTCCTCCTTTTTTGTAACTCCACCACCCTCTGATGCCCTGCTTGTTACCACTTGTGGTTGTTTGGTTCCCAAGGCTGGGAAACTGGGGACAATTTGATGAGCAGCAAGCATGTGCACAGCTGTGGAATCAGGATGCTGTGTAGCCAGCAGTCCTGCTCCCACCAAAGGCTGTGGTTTCTCAGTGTGGTTACTGTGCAGGTATACAGTCAGCTCTCCTGCAGAGACCCCATGCAGGGGAGAATAAGGGCTCCCCTGGCCATTTGGTCCTGTCCTTGCCAAAGTCCTTTGACACCTGCTATTTTGGCAAAAAGCAGCATTAGCAGCTCTGTGCATTGTCTGTCCTGCCTCAGCCCAGCAGTGTTCGACCTCTCACCAGACAGAAAACCTTTGGAGCTTGAAGCACCAAATCTGTGGCATTGCTGAACTCTTCTGCCACCTGGGAGAGCAGAGATGGAAATGGAGCTGACATCCAGTGGCTCTGGGTCCTGCTCTGCCCCCACCTCTAACTTGTTTGCATGCCACTTTGGAGGTGATGAATGTCACCTCACCTTGCTTTGTGCCTGCTTCCTGTGTGGTGGTGGCAGGGTTAACCACACTGTTGTCTTATATGGTCATTTGAATCCCCTGACGCTTCCTCAGAGGGCCAAAAATAAACTCGAGCCGAGCGAGCAGCTGAATCCAGCGCGGAGCAAGCCGTGGCCATCTGCTTTTGTTCAAAGCCGCGACCGGCAGGCTCGCTCGCGCTGTCTCTGTGGATGTGTGTCTCTGTTTCTGCCTCAGCATGACCTGTTTCTCCTATTCCGAGTATTTCTCCTTATTTCATTCATGCCATCGCCGCTCCAGACTGGCGGCCCAGCAGCCGGGCCGGGCTCAGCCATCCAGCTCGGGGGCAGCCTGGGGGCTCAGGCGAAGGCACGACAGCAGCCTCAGCACATCCCAGCCCGTGTAAGTGTCTCCCTCTCCCTCTCCTGCTTTCCCCTGAGGCCAAAACAAGCCTTGCTACCCACTCTCTCCCTGAGGCATGTCTTCTGGGTGGTGATGGTGCCTGGTGGGGGGAAATGGGGTGTTCATCTGGAGGAGGTCTCACTGACACCTGCACCTCATCCTCTCTGCACTCCTGTTCTTCCTTCCAGCCTCCCTGCTGCCCCAGGCCATGCCCGTGCTCTTGCAGTGACCCACCTCAAATATCCCTTGTTCTCTTCTCCCTCTTCGTCTCTCTCCATCACCCCAGTGCTCACATCCTGGGGACTCTGGGTCAGTCAGGAGGTCTGAGGTGACAAGGATAACAGGGAAGGGACAACTGCACTGTGGTTAATTTACATAGGCTGGCTCACTTATCAACAGGATAGATGAGGCAGGCAGGTGCTGATAGTAACTGCATTGGTATTAAGTTCAGGGTTCAGCAATGGGGAAAAGTAGGGGGGAAATGCATCACAGCATATAAACAAGGTGAGAAAGTCCAATCCTTCAAATAAGTATTTTACACATGCTCCCAAGATGCCTGTTCCCAGCCATACCTGTGCTGTCTGGTCACACACAGGAGGGCTTAATTGTCCAAGGAGGAAACTGTCTTGACTGACTGATCCTCCTGGCCGTGTTTTGCTGTTGGCAGAGGCTGCAAATAAGCTTAGTTGAACACAGTCATGGATGAGAAAAGCGATTAGTGGCCCAAGCTCTGTCCCAGTGCCTGTGTGTAGTGGAAATGTGTGGACCATGACGGGTTTATTACATCTCTCTGCAGTGCAGAGTAGATACATGCACCTGCCCTTAGCTATCAGATGACAAGAGTAAAGTGTTACAACCAGCACTTCCCTGTGTCCTGCAGAAGAGAAACTCCCCACCTTTTCTATCTACCCAATTCAAATTTTTTTAATGCATCTTACAAGTCACTCCCTGGATGCACAGGTGCAGTGACTACCCTCCCACCACTCTTCTTCCTTTCACCTCTCACCCGGCTCTACACTCTCCCCCACCTTCCCCTGCATCCTGGCTGATTCAGACTGTTCCCAGCCCTCCACTGGCATTGCGCTCCCTGACATTGTGAAAACCTTTTCCTGCTACAACATGAAGCCTGCCTTATCCCTGTCCCCTGCCAGCTTCCCCTGGCCACACTGGAATCACATCCTCTCACTAGGTGCTCTGCACTCCTTGCATGCCCCTTTGATGCAGTAGAAGACTTGAGGGCAGGCTGTTCTTCTCCACCAGGTAGCTGCATGGAGTTCAATATACAAGAAGGCTGATAAACCAGCTCTCCTCTGCTGCCAGGTAGAGCACAAACATAGCTGGGAATGACAGCATGACTAGCATTTTCATAGCCTTAGTCTCAGAGTTAAGCAGGGATGATATTTGGCTTCACCTGGGGAAGTGGTGTTCCTTCATCCTGCCTGCATCTCTCCAGGCTGTCAGGAAAAGAAGGAGCTTCTTGAACCATGCTCCACTGAACCTCTTTTTCAGCACTCAGAATTGACCTCACCATACATCTCATCTGCAAGGGGTATTTATTATCTTGTCTACTAGTCTTTGAAATGCAGTAATTCTTTTGAGTTGCCTATAAGGTTAAGATTTGATCATATCTTCAGACTTCCTCCATAGTTTTAATATTCTTATTTTCTATATCTGATTAAATCCAGGCAGCAGAATGTGGTAGGTTTTTACAACAACCAACTATAAGTCAGGCAGAAAACAAGAATTTCACATGGAGATTCATGAAACCTTCTGTTCTGATCTGGAATTTTCTTGGCTAAAGCATCCGCAGCCTGATCCAGCAAACCCCCTCATCTTACTCAGGAATCATTTAAGGTCAAGGAACCCGACAGAAGTTTGCTTCATTCAACATCTGAGGGCTTAAGCAGAGTAGTAACTGATTCTTCACACATTTTTAACCCCAGCACAGATCTAAGGTACCCTCCTGCTTTCCCTGAGGTCTCAGATAATGTGATTTACCTCGCTGTGAGCCAGCCCATGCGTAGACTCCTGCCGAGGCCCACCTGGCATGCAGTAATTCATTAAGCACCAGTGATTATATCATGTGCCCAAATCCTGAGGTCATAGCCCTACATGTGTAACATGAGCCTTTGCATAGAGCAACAGATGGTTTCAGCAGCCTTGTGCCAGAGGTGTTGAAAGATGAAGATCCCCCACCTCCGCCTCCTCTCCCAGCCAAAAATGCCAGCAGTTGCTGTCAGCAGACTTCAACAAAATGCTCAATTTCAAACACCTGTATGAAGATGTACTATATGTACACAATTAAGAATCTTAGGTTTAGTCCCCAGGGTCCTGTAAGCAGTATGGAGATACACCAGTGTCCCTGGGAGATCCAGCCAGCAGTTATCAAGGTCAGTCGATTCCTCCTGGGAGGGCTGTGGCCAGGACAGCAGCTGCCTGTTCTAGCTGTTATCTTCTCAGGCAAAATGCCTGGCCTTGTGTCCCATATCTCTCCTCATTCCAGTGTTGCTATTTTTGTGACCCTACTGTCTTGAAATCACTGCTTCCAGCTATAGAGAAGGAGCAAGTGGCACCGAGTACTATTTCACCTGGGAAATGGTGTCTTTTCCCATTCTCTGGCACAAGTGTTGAGATCACCTGTTCCACTCCTGCCCCTGAATTTATCCTCAGAAAACCAGCTTGGTGACTTCTCCCCATGCTAATATCAGTGTTTATGGCATAGTTTGTGTGCCTTTGGGCAAACTGAAATTAGTGAGGCTGTGTGAGTTTCAGACTGTTGGTCTGTCCAGCCCCTACAAGGCAATGGAGTTCAGTGCTGCTCCTGTAGCTCTCACAAAGTGCAGAGGTTGCACCAGTGTACTGCTTTGTGAGGCCTCCTGTGCTGACCTGCCCATATTTTTCTGTCTCTGATCTCACTCTGTTGTGGTAATTTAGACTTTCCTCTCGTCATAACTGGAGTTTCTGGTTGTTCTCCTCATCTCTAGCCTGCATGACCTCCTCCACACACTGTATTCCTGCCCTGGCAATGCTAATAGTCTGAGACACGCACCTCTCTCCCACATCTCTCTGTCTTCAGGACCACAAGGTTTTCTCTGCAGAGCTAGTTCAAGCCACAGATGCTCCAGTGCTTTCTGCAACTTCTTGTTTTCTGTCTCTGAAACTATAGCCCATGTTCATTTTTTGCAAGTCCCCATTAGAACCTCTAAAGTGCTTCTTCCTTCATAGTGTTGGCTGTGCTGAATCTGTCATTTAGTGCATCACAGTCACAAAGCTGTGGCTGCCTTGTCCCAAGCAGATGCCAACACTGGAAGGCACAGCCCACCAGCATGCACAGAGCTGCTGCCCACCACGGGCAAGGGTCCTGCCTGCCCTGGCTGCAGGGTGTGAGCTCCCCAGCTCCCTTCCTCTGCCATGCCACCAGCAGCTGCAGGAGGGGTGGAAGGAGGGTGGCAGGTCCTGTTCAGGTGCTGCTGACCTGGGGAAAAGTGGCTGCCAGGCAGTGTTGGGGCCCCTGCTGCATGGGGAGACTCACAGGAGCTGTCACTGTTGCTCTGCAGTAGGATTGGTGTGCCCAGGTCAGCCCTGCTCTGCAAACACTCAGAGAGCTCGGAGAAATGGGTTGCTGCCCGGAGTGTGTGGAATGCATGCTTGGCAGAGGGATTTGGGTAGGTGGATTTTTTCAATCCTCCCTGGATGAAGAAAGGAGAGCCAAGACCAACACCCCAGTGTTCACGTGCTCTAACCAGAGCTCTCCCTACTTCATAAGTGGACTGGCTAAATTCTGTAAACAGGATTGTATGAGGTAATAAGAAGTATCTTAAAAATACAAGAGTAAGATTTATTGATAATTTCTTTTAAAGCCACCCGCTAAATCAAATCTAAAAATTTCTTCAAGGATGAACAGGGGTAATTCTCTTCAAAGTTGATATTTTTCAAAAGATCTCATATGGAAGCATCATGCCATGTGGGACAGTGAGGTGATGCAATTATCACAGTCATGGACATTCCACAGTGTATAGAGCAATGTCAGAGCCAGTCTTCCACAACTCCTGACACCTAAAATATAAGTGTTTCTGTCAGACATTTGGTAGATTTGACATCTACCTAGTTTCCTTACATTCTGAGGAGAGTGATCAGTATCTCCAGAGAGTGATTCTTCTGAACTGCTGACAAAATTAGAGAAGACAAGTTTTACCTTTACAGTTCCTATGGTGTCTTACTGTATAAACATATGCTATATAGGCTTCAGGGGTTCACTCTTCTGGGCAAATAAAACAGTGATGTTGCTGCAGAAACCTTCCCAGTAATGAAGGAAGCAATAACCAAGTTTTAATTTTGTCTTAAAGAGAAATTGACCCTGTGGTGGCAGCAATCAGGGATGGAGATGAAAAAGCAGTATGCAACATGATGAAATCAGGAAAAAACCTTTCTGTACCTAATAAGGATGGCTGGATACCCCTCCACGAAGCTGCATACTATGGCCAAGTGGGCTGCCTGAGCCTGTTGCAAAAAGGTCAGTGAAGTTTAACTAATTACAAAAGGGAAAAGAAGAACATGAATAAACTAAAAGGCCAAATTAGCAGTATTTTATTCCTAGCCTGTGGCTGTGAATGAAGCTTCTTTCCAACCTGTATGTTAATATATATACAGGCTTCTTGCCTGTATATTAATTTCTCCTTCTCTTGGAAAGTAGGTGCCCAGACTGAAGCCTCTAACAGTTAGGATATTTGGGAGAAAGTGATATGGGATAGATTCTGCCAAGCCCTGGATTTCTCTTGCTCAGGTCTTGAAGCTGAGCTCTCTCCTGTTATGAGCTGCTTGGCTGCTGCAAGCTGACAGGAATAATCCCACTTTCCCCCTGGGGGAGATCCAACCCTGCATCTCTTTGCTGGCACTTGAAGTTAATTGCTGTAGCTTGTTTTCAAACTGCAGGTGAAGAACAATTGCTCAACAACTTTCTGCATCACTAGTGGCCAAAGCTGAACATTTTAATCTAAACTGAAGACAGGTTTCAATACTCAACCTGAATTATAGTAACATTATAGTATATTCCTAACTTACATTGCTTATAGAAATGAATAAACAATAAAAACTTAAACCCTCAAGCATTCAGAAGGGTGGTGGTGCTGCAGACACTTGAGCACTACATGCCACAGTGACTTTGGGCTCGCCGTTCCTTCACAGCGTACCCAGGCACCATCGACCAGCGCACCCTCAATGAGGAGACAGCTCTGTACCTGGCCACCAGCCGGGGCAACCTGGACTGCCTGCTCACCCTGCTGCAGGCTGGGGCCGAGCCCGACATCTCCAACAAGGCCAGAGAAACGCCGCTCTACAAAGGTGAGGAGCTGCTTGTACAGGGATGCCGAGCTCTTCTGGCAGCACCAAGGCAGAACCGCAGGATCACTTGGGATGAGGTGCTGAAAGTCAGTGATTAGCTCTTGTTTTCTGCTTTCCTGGTAGTCCTCTATCTCCTATGCCTGACCTGCCATGCCATGGCCTTTTCTCTCATCCTCAACAGAGACAGGAGTAGCAGCTGTCCTGCAGGGTGCAGGCTGTGATGGGGTGCAGGATGTGCAGGATGTGATGTGAGGGTGAGGGTTGAGATTCTCAGTGAGGCCCTAAGCACAGGCTGTCTGCACAATGTCCCAAACTCACAGAAAGCTGGCCAGTGAAGGACTACCTATGCTTTGCTGAACAGTAGGACCTAAGTAGCTGTTAGATGTGCAAGTACAGTAACTGTACACATGCCAGTGATCCATACACTGTAGGGATCAGGCCAGGCTGTGTGCTATAGGACAGTCATAAAATTATAAACAATGAGGTAGATAAAGTATTTAACACAGACATATTACTTTGCTGCTGGTTGGAGAGAACACTTTCTTCTTTTAGCAGACTAGCAATATATCAATGATATCACAAGCATTCAGAGGAAACCTCTCACACCTTCATGTCCAACCTCCTTTGCTCCTGCCATGACAGTTTTTAGCACTCTAAAACATTAAAAACATATACTACAGGTTAAAACAGCAATCTTGACTCCAACTTTGGATGCCTAGCATTAGAACTGCTTTTAAAATACTTTTGTTTTAAAATTCTGGCTTTTAGTTAACCAGGGAAAAACTGTTCAGCTGCGCATTAAAGACATGGTAATGGTTGTAATAGTAGTAGTAGTAGTAGTAGTAGTAGTAGTAGTAGTAGTAGTAGTAGCAGTAGCAGTAGTAGCAGTAGTAGTGCTCATAGTAATAAAAATCACAACAACAACGATATAAAAACACCCTTTAGCCAGAGAACTGTTAGTAAGAATTGGCCAGCCTTGATGCAGTATCTTCTACACTATCCTCCAACAACAACAACAACAATAACAACAACAACAACAAAACAACAACAACGACAACAAAACAACAACAAAACAACAACAACAACAACAACAAAACAACAACAAAACAACAACAACAACAACAACAAAAGGACTGTGATAACAAATAGTCATTCCTCATATGTAAGCAAATTAAACTCTGCAGAGCTATGATAGATAATTACAGAAATATCTAATTACATAGTTGCTTTCAGTATATGAGTGACACCTGTTTATGGGGGAGAACACCATGGAGCTATTGCAAGGGAAGAATCAGAACTAAAAGGTCGGACCTCTGTGAGAAAAAGACACTATTATTTCAAAGAAAAAAAACAATTTCTATGAAATGTGCTTCTCTTCTGTACATTGTACAACAGATGCTAACTGGAGTTGTTCAATGTAGCTACTTATCCTATGTACCTTTAGGTTGGAGTTCCCCATTAAGGTGCATGGGAAGCCCCACAATCTGAGATTCAAAAAGCTATGGGACAAATTGGTAGAATAAAAATCAACAAAATGCAATTAATTATTAAGAAACAATATTTAGCTCAGGAGGATCCTAAACTATAAACTGAACTATAAATTGAGGAAGTGCTACTGACTCACACAACTGCTGGTTTGAGCTTTTTATATTTTCCTGTCTACATGGAGCTTTATCTGCAGTCCATGGAAATAAGAGAAAGAGTCAGCACAGAATTTGGAAAGAAAGTGTTCAGGCCACATGATTTCTGTAACACATTTGTTCTTCATAAATTGCTTCCTGCACCTTCTCACCTCACTGTGTCCCTGTGGTTTCCTGTTGGTACACATGTGCTGGACCGGATTCCCGCCAGTACCAGACTTGACACAAGCCCTGCACAGGACACTTTGCCATGTCCAGCTGAAGACTGGCTTCACTGTCACATCCTTTCTGAGCCTCAGACAGTGTCACTTGGCAGCAGCCTTTGCTCTCATGTAGTCCTACATGGATCTTTGGTCTTATTATGGCCTACTTGTATTATATTGCCTTGGGCTGCAAGAAACAGATACACAACACCCAGAATATTTCCAAAAGCCTGTCCTAGTCTCTTCTCTTTTTTCTAAAACAGCTTGTGAGCGCAAGAATGCAGAGGCTGCACGGCTCCTGGTGCAGTACCATGCAGATACCAACCATCGCTGCAATCGAGGATGGACCGCTCTCCATGAGGCTGTCTCCCGAAATGACCTGGAGATCATGGACATCCTTGTGAAAGGGGGTGCCAAGATTGAGTCAGCAAACGCCTACGGGATCACTTCTTTATTTGTGGCAGCTGAGAGTGGGCAGTTGGAAGCTTTGAGATACCTTGCAAGATGTGGTGAGTACAGCTTACATGCATCTATTCATTTAATTCTTAATAATTCAGAGTTTCCCAGTAATCCTCCCCGGCTCAGTTTTCCTGTCTCTGGAGGGAAGCCTAGCCTGCAGAGGCACTAAAACCCTGTTGCTCCTGATGGTGGAGCAGGGTAGGGTCTTCCACAGAGCACGGTCTAGACACACGTGCTTTTCAGCATTCATTCGTGGTCACCTGCTTTGGGATGTGGTGCTGTCTGACTGCATTTCCTAACAGCTTTCTAAACCCATATTTCTGCATACATCTAGCCTGAAATCCAGTCAGTCTTAAAAGACAGCTGTAGGTGGTAATAGATGGCAGAAGTTGAACTTCAGCCAACCCCATCTGCTCACGAACATGTGCAGTGATGGGCAAGGGTAGCTGTCCTCGTAGTGTATCCTCTGAAAACAGGTAAAGTACTGCTGTAGAGTTTATGGGTTTGTATCAAATAGAAGCAGACTCACTCTCCCTATGTGTAAATGTTCAAACATATAAACAGAGTGAATTTTAATCTAATTTACACTAAACCTGTCTTTTACTGCTCCAGTCATGTAAAACAGCTTTACAATAAGCACAATAGCCTTCACTACTATTCTGAGGCATATTTTATTTTCACAATGGACTAATATCTTCAATGTAGGTAAGACTTGAGTCCTGCACTTGAAAATCAAGAGTTTACCAGTGATGAAGATAAGAAAAACTTTTGAAAAAATTAGTATGATTAAGAAAGATATGAGAGTTGGGAAACAAAAAATGTGTTCTGCTGCCCAGCTAGTCTTGTTGGAGAATTTTGTATGACCAGTTAGTCAGTCATGCTGCCTATGACTTAAGAAATTAAGCCAGAATATGATTTGTGTTTCAAATTAGATAGATATTATAATTTCCTTAAAGTTCAATTTTGATAAAAATACAAAGGAAAAAATCCAGTAAAACTGTCCAATTGTTTCAAGCCCTGAAAAGCTCTTCTGAGCATCCCAGGAATGATATCATTCATTGTTTATAATGAGCAATTTTCATCATAAAAAGGGTTTCTTTCTCATTAGGAACGTAGGCCTGTGTTATGTTTTATCACTGTAATTCTCCTGATATTTCCAGCTACAACATCTTCAAAGGGCCAAACACAACACAGATGTTTCCGCTTAGGGTGAGAGCCCAGGGAAATGTTCTCATTGGCAGGGAGTTTTCCTGATCAAACAGAAGACTGATTGGTTTCTTAACTGGAGTTTAGAAGCAAAACTCCAGTGTCATGACTCCAACTGTCATTTCCATTTAGGATACACATAGAGCAGCCTTCCTGAGAACACCATGGTACAGTATATGACAGCCAAAATCCAGGCTTAAGGGCCTTAAATATCTACAACAGAAAAAGCTAGATTCCATATTGTATGTGGCAAAAAAGTATTGTCTTGGTTTATACTTGCATGTTATTTATTAAGCAAAGTACACATTAGCTTATTAAGCTCACGAAAGAAATTCCCAAATAATCTAGTAGTTCATTGATAATATTTATCTTTTTTGTAGTAAAACTTACCATTTGAAGCCTAACTCCAGCCCTCATGAAGTGAAGAGATATGGCCTCAGGTGCTGAGTTATGAAATGCAATATTCATTGATTAAGGCATTCCCACATAAAACCTGTTTAGAATTGTTGATCAGCACCATGCAGATGTCATTTTATAGAGTATTATTTTAGCCCGGATACCGACTAAAATTAAAAAGGAGTATAAATACTATAAATGTGTGTAATACTTACAGTGTGACAATATAGAGTATAAATGATCAATATAAATAAATATATAGCATAAATAGATAGCCATAGAATTTCAGAGAGTACCTATTGAGATAATCTAGCTTAAACTCCTGCTCAGGAATAGTATATATACATAGTGTAAACACATAAATATTAATGGAATTACTGTGTTGGAAGGAAAGGCCATGCCTCAACTGTCCCTCATAAAATTCCCATCATATTGTAAACCAGTGTAAATCTATGATATAAAGGTGTATAACTGATATGACTGTGACATGACCATGTTTACATCCCCATCCAGCACATTTCGTAGCTCCAGTGTCAAGGAAATACAAGTGTTCATACAAAGTATGTTCCTCCCATCTCATTTTAACCTTTTGGTGCTAAAAGGTTTTCTTCCTTCCTAGGTGCTGATATAAATACACAAGCCAGTGATAATGCCTCTGCTCTCTATGAAGCCTGTAAAAATGGACACGTGCCTATTGTGGAGTTTCTTCTGTCCCAGGGAGCAGATGCCAACAAAGCCAATAAGGATGGCCTGTTACCTCTTCACATAGCAGCCAAAAAAGGGATTTGCAAGTAAGTTTTAGTTAGCTTCATGGTTTTGTCTTTCAGACAAGGATCCAAAGTCCTTACAAAAAGGAGACTGTAATGTCCCAGAACTAATTCTGAGCAGCGTGAGCAAGGCAGATAGCAGCTGAGAAGTGGGCTTTGCTTGCAGAGCTCAGGCTGGAGAGTGTTTGGAGGTTGGGATGGGATGGGGAGAGCAGGAATGTAGGGTGAAAGATTCCTTTAATTTTACCAAGACATCATCTATTTCAGGTAAATAATATCATGTATCATGGAAGTAGATTAAACTGAAGTCCTCAAAATACTCTTGAAATATAATAGAAAAAGTATTGGTGGGGAGTGTTAATCCTTAATAGCATTTGCAGCATGGTTTGCAATAATTTTTCTACATGGGCCCATTGTGATTCTTCTGCACAAGTAGAAGATGCTGGGTTTGTCTCTGGTGTGTTCAGGTTTTAATAACAATAATTCAGTTGCTGACAGCAGGTAGTGGTTAAGTGAATCTCTAGGGCATTAGTGAGATTGTCACTAGAATATGGTTTTGATATCCACTTCTGTCCAGTTCTGATATCCTTCCTTGCAGAAACCTTTCAGGGAATTGTAAAGGCTTCAGAAAAGAAGGACAAGAATTTCTCATGGTCTGGAAAATATATTTTATGAGTGAGTGATTAAATAACTCTTATTTGTAACAGACATATTCATAAAAAGACCCACAGCTTTCTTTCTGAAATTAAATGTGCTTGGGATAGATCTGAGCATACTTTTTAAACAGGGAGAAAAGTAACTAGTGGAAAAAATAAGCAGAAATCAGGTAGAATTACCAGTCCTCTGAAACAGATTTTTTTCTAGGAAAGTGAAAAACTATAGTCTATGATAGAGAATATCAATTTAGAAGATGCTGTCTGGGGATGGGATGTTGCACTGTCATGTAAGCAGTAACCTGGGACATTGCAGCATGCTTCTGAGCCTGAACTCCATAGCATTTACTTCTGATCCTAGAGCAAGGCTTAGGTCCTGCTTTTAATCCCTCACTGCTGGAAGAGTGAGTGACCCACAGCTAATTTTTCATTGCAGTGACAGGTCCCTTTGGTGACTGTAGAGGACTCTTCTGACTACCACAGTTTCTACCAAAATATTTCTACAGCAGGCAAATGAGTGTGTCTGTCCAACTGCAGTGGCTGTTTCTGGACAGGACTTTGCAGAGAACTTTGCTCAAGTGGATTCCTACATATTTCACAGTATCTGAGGAGTGAAAGCTTTTAACATCACTACACCTTCCCATAATGTTTTTCATTCTAGCATTTAGATTCGTTTGGGAATGCCAATTAAGCTTCTCAAATCACTTTGATAGACCTGAGGATATTAATTTTCTGCAATTGGAGTAGGCCTGGCTCCTTGTGCAAGCTGTGTATTCTAGAGGGCAGCACAGTGTCAACTTATGTAACAGATTTATACACTTAATCACTTACATGAATACACTGCACTGACTAACATATGCAGGATTCAAAATTTTCTCCAGGGTCTGAGTTATAAAGTCATTTCCTTGTGTAAGAGACAGAACTCAGCTTCAGTTGTTCACTTTCTAAGAAGTTTATCTGAAAGTACAGTAAGTTGATCTGAATCCAACTTGTACATAGAGTGTGGGCCAGATCTCTGAATCTTTCCCTCCCCTCAGTAGTCTCACACTCTGACCTGAAAAGAAATTTACGTGGAAACTCCACAACATGAGTTCACCCCAGAGTTATGAAAGCAAGGGCCTGATTCAGGGCTCATATCTATTATCCCAAACAATTAGCAGCATAAATGAGACCAGAATTTAGTTCAAACTCCGCATTCCTTCACTTGTAAAAGACTAAGCACAAACTTTGTGCATAACTGATGCAAACTAAGTAGAAAAGAAAGACAAAAGAAAAATATATTCTCTTGTAAATATTTATCTAAATGACAAAACTTTAGCCCATTTGGCTGATCATTTTTAATTCTTCTGGTATTCAATAAAATAACACCCTTCATGGTGACCTCTGTATTCCTGCAGATTTAGTACGTAATTCTGCAGGAATTCCACACTTCAACTTTTTGCCAGAGCACGAAGGCTCCCTACCATCAAAAAGCCAAGAATGTGGTCCCAGGGCTCAACTGTCAACTCTTGTTGCTTGGTGTTTGTTTATTTTAAATGCCACCTTGTCAATACTGACCTGAAATCCACAAGGGTCATCTCATAAGCCACAGGCAGTCGTTTAACTCTTTCCCCCTTAGAACTGAGATGTTGGAAAGGGAAGACTTAGTGAAGCATGGGCAGATTTATTAAGTAAATACAAGTCAGTAAACTCTTGGCATGCTCACACTAAGGATGCTCTGCCTCCTCCTCCATATAACCTCTAACAAATAGAAAACACAAAAGCAGGTGTCAGGGATTAGGAAATCTTGGCACTATTTAAAAACTGTACACGAAGCTCATCCCTGTGGCAGACATGGGATGTGGTCTGACTCGTCAGGCCTTGGCTGCCTTCACTTGAGCTGCATTCTCCCTCTAGAGAAACAGGAAATGCTCCAGAGGCACCATATTACTGAACTGACCCACTTTGGAGGGTGAGAAACAAACACAGGTTCAAGCTACACAATTAAACTGACAACAATTTCATACTTCCTGCTTGTCATACCAAGATAAAAGTGGGGTACAGGGACTGTGCTGAGCTCTAGGACACTGCAGTATTTGGGTGCAGAGCCTCAGCGTGGCAGCTGTGCAGCAAGGTTCAGATTCCCCTTGCAGACAGAAATGATGCAGTGCCTCTTTAACTCAGATGTGAAGAGCTGGCTGAAGCACATATGCTGAAGGGAAAGAACAAAACAGACCCTTAAATCTTCAAAACATTTGATCATGGGATGAGTAATGCTGGTACTTGGCATAGTGTCCTCACAGTGCTCTGTGCCCTTTTTGTTACTGGGCTCTCACAGAACATTTGCTGAGGGTGGGAAGCTGCCAGCTCACCAGCACCCAAACCTCCTGCTCCCTGGCAAGTGTCACAGTGCTGGAAAATTAGTGTGACTGCTTGGAGAAAAAAAAGAAGTGCCTAATTTCCCAAGATATTTACATAATTGTAAAAGCCTTTTTGTTTAAAAATGAGGTGTAGAAGTAACTTGGAGACATCAACAGTCCATCATGTAAATAGGAACATAATCCTGTCAAATGCAACGCATTTTCAACCCTTATTTCAGCTCATGGGAGTGTTGGAGGCTCAGTCTTTCACAGGATCACAAGATCATCACAGACAAGGGTTTTACTGGCTTAGTTCATTATGTAAATATATGTTTGAAGGCCCAGTTGGGACCAGCCATTGCAGTCAAGCTGAAGATATGCAGCATTTTAAAGGAGACACACTAAATGGTAGGAAACTGAGCTTTGCATGTTTGTGTCACCAGAGCTGTTGGCTGCTAGGTAGAGGAGTCTGCATGGGAGGAAAGGAGGTGGAGAAGGTGTGCTTGGCTGCCCAGCCTACACAAATCCCTACTTAAGATATCCCCCTCTACACAGATAATACAAAGGGAGTGTGGGCAACTCCTGACACAGCAGGCAGACTCAGGTTGGATGATCCCTAGGGTCTTTCTAAAAGTAGCTTTAGGCGACTTGTCTATATCTACAAAATCAACCTAGGACCTTGGCTATATCACCCAACTTTATGAGCAGGAAATGAAGGTTTAACCCATAGGGTTGGTCATGCAGATCCATTAACACCTATTCAGACATAAAAATGATCATGGCTTTGTGACTGCAGGGCTCCTGTGCATCATATATTTGAAATTCATATTAAATATTAGAGCAGCTTGACGTATGGTGTTGTGTTTAAGGCCACATCACTCTTTCCAATAGCAAGCTCTGATTACTGGGGTTTAGGACTTGGCTGCACATTTCTTCTCCCTCAGCTGAAACATGGAAAGCAGCCTGGAAAATATTTTTACTTCTTTTTCTCCCTTTTACTAATTGTCTTTTTGGCTCCCCATGATCTGGGATGGACACTGATAGCCCCATGAATTTGCCAAAGCCAAAAGCTGCACAGTGAAGGCGTACAGGATGGGGATCAATGCAGGGTAATAACTGAATTGTAAAATCTAATAGCAAAGGCCTGGGAACCAAATCTGTAGTTTATCAAGCCTATTACTGTGGCTGTGACCCACAAGACCTGCCAGCACTTTGTGTTGGCACCCTTCTTTGCTAAGCAGTAAAGCAAAACCTGTGAGGGAGAGATACATTCTCTCTGCTGGCACCTCAGGCTGGAGGTTGTGTGCCTTTCCTCCAGTCCTACCCACAGCATGATGATGAAGGTGCAGAATATCTGGTAGTTCCTGGCTGGCCATCTGCCATTTGGGCTATGGAGCCTAAGAGAAGTTACAACAGGGTGGGTGAGTGCCAGCATGTCATCTCTTCCATTTTAAGTACCCCTGTAGCTGCCATCACATCACAGAAACTGGGTGACAATCTCAAAAAAATGTGTTCCTCCATGAAGGGGGAAGGTCACACAACTCACATTTTTGGCAAGGTCGGTGCACAGGGAGCTGCTGACAGGTCTGAGGTTTGCAGCCTGGTTTCTATGAGTTGTTCCTGTGCCTGAGTCAGTGGCTCTGCCTTACGGGTACAATCATAAAGCTATGACTTGCTGTGGGGTTGTAAATCCCCTAGAGCTCACTGCTGCTCACTGAGTCTCCTCCTGGCAGGATTGTCTCCATGCTGATCCCTGTGACCAGCCGCACCCGTGTCAAGCGCAGCGGCATCAGCCCCCTGCACTTGGCGGCCGAGCGCAACAACGACGACATCTTGGAAGAGCTGATAGATGCTGGCTACGAGGTCAACGCTGCCCTCTCTGATGAACGCTCCTGCCTTTACGAGGACAGACGCACCACCCCACTCTATTTTGCTGTTTTTAACAACAACATCTACGCCACAGAGCTGCTGCTGCAAGCCGGAGCCAACCCCAATGTTGACCTCATTAACCCATTACTCATCTCCATCCGCCACGGCTGCCTGAAAACCATGAAACTGCTTCTTGACCATGGGGCAAACATTGATGCCTACATATCAAGTCATCCCACCACATTTCCAGCTACCATCATGTTTTCAATGAAGTACCTTTCCGTGCTGAAGTACCTCCTGGATCTGGGCTGTGACGCAGGCTCCTGTTTCGAGTGTCAGTACGGAAATGGCCCACACCCTGCGTTAAATTACAGGCGGGAAAGGCTTAATGATCCTCAGGTGACCAGGGAGCCAACTGTAGTACAGGTAAGCACTGCCTAGTCTACCTACAGGACTTCTAAGGACATCTCCCACCAGTGGGTTTTGACAACATTAGCGTATTTTTTCTTCCAACTTTTTTGTGAGAAAAAAAGCCACAATCCCTACTTTATTTATGGAAAAAAGGCTCAATATGAGGCAGCAAACATTCCAAGTTTGTGTCCAATGATTGCAGGAAGGCAGGCAACAGTCACTGTGGCCATAGCTTGAATTTACAGTGAATTGTAGCCATCTTGACAGTCCTACCGGCAGTTCTACAATGCTCTTTTCCTCTGGACCTGAGGTGCCAGGAGTGAGGCATATTTGCTTGACAAACATATGGATGATAGCATATGAGCAGTAGAAGCCTTCTTTTTTAACTTGCCCTGTAGGATTTGTTTTGTCTGATACAGAATGTTAGCTACTGGTTACATGAAAACAGTCTAGTGCTTCACTTTGTAAGGGTAAACTAGTGAATGTGAACAACTGCAATTTATGAGTCTACTGGAAAAGCAGTCATGGAGAGAGAGCATAAATTATTACATTAGCTGAGTGAGTTATATTTGAAGTTTTCACAAGAGATTAGGAGATTTAGGTCCATGATTTCATATTTTTGAAGCCACTTATAAACTTTAGATATCTACATTTTATATGTGTATCTTTGCAGTCCTTTCTAAAATGCAGCTGGGCTTAGCTTCCATTGGGGTGGAATGGGACTCTCAATCCCTTAATGGATTTTGCAGAATCTCAGATTATACTTTTTTTCTGATTTCCGTACGTTCTCTCCTTCCAATGTATCTCAAAACCTAATGCTCCACTCAAAATTTGCTGTCTTTCAACATGCTACACAAAAATGAAATCTCAACATGGCAGTTGTTCTATTTTGCAAAAAATCAGGGAAGAAATCAATCAGCTTCTATCTAGTTTAAGCGCAGCTTTGAGGGATTCAGCAGAATCCCAAAGGTATGGTTACCAATATATGTTCTTTTGTGATTGAAAGAATAAAGGAAAACATTAAAAGATTGTAGGAAATCTTGACCTTTACATCAGTCCTGTCGTCCAAAAGACTTTACTCTGCAGTAGCATATCTGGGGGGAAAAAAAAAACAACAAAAAAAAAATCTTACAGAGAGAATTTTAATAGTCCATCACAATAATCTCTTATCCTAAAGAGGGCTTTACCCTCAAGAGTTTTTTGTCACAACAAAATTCTTATTCCAAAGAAAATTTATAAATTTATCAAATCTAGTTCTTGATCCGTGATATGGTAGCACATTGAGTGAACAAAGAGATGGAATTCCAAGACAAGTCGAGAGGGTTTGTCTGTAGCCCTCTATAGGAACATAGCCACTCAAACCCAGCTCCTTCTGGATCTCACCTGAAACTATTGCCTAAGAAAATATTAGGTTACTCACAAAGAGTCATTGCCTCAAAGGTCACATCACAGGAGGCAGAGATAGCAAAAACTGTATAAAAATTTATCTGTGTCCAGCGAGAAAGCAGTGAGGAGAGATGCACACAAAAAGAAAAGTCATCCCTTCCCTCTAATATTGTTTCTTAATTGCTTTTATGGCTAGGATTTTGGTTAATAAAAGTGAAGCTTGTGTGGTAGCTTCATGATATGTAGTTATGATATGATTTATATTCTGAAATATGGAGGATCTTATGAAACTACAGCCTTCTCCACACAAAGGATGTTCTTTTTCTATTTTCTTGTGTAAGATTACGTAAGGATAATAAATCTGAATTATTAGTCTTTATAAAGGCTACAAAGTACTGTAACTGGATTTGGAAATTGCACAAATATAAATCACAACTGATGCTACTGAACTAATATGTCCTGGAGAAAGTGAACACAGAAAAATGGTTGCTGGCTGCCTCCAGGTTTCCGGAGCTGCTGCTGATCCCGGGAAGGTGGAGGCGGAGAGCAGCAGCGCACTGGCACGAGAGGGCATGCGGCTTTCTGCCCAAAATGCAGGCCCAGAGCCACCTTGTCCTTCAGTCAATCCCTGCCTGCTGGGGCAGGCTTGCGTTATTTGTCTGTATTTTGCTATGCTTATTTCCTGCAATGTGCTTTGAAACGTGTTTGTTCCAGAAGATGTTTCTGTAAGCCGAGCTTGGGAAGGGAAGAGAGAAAAAGGCAGGTGAGGTCTCTGTGGAGACAAGAGAGCAAGCAAGATCCAGTGTTTTATGGCCCTACATGTGTCTTCATTTCAACTCTACTAAAGCAGTCACTGCAAGGAGGTGGTAGTGCAGGTGCCCAGTCTGGGTGTCCCATGGGTACGGCAGTGACACACTCACTGGAGAGTGACAGCCAGATATACAAAACTGCACTGCCTAGAAGCAGCCCAGGTAGGAAACTGGGTTGTCCACCTTGATCCTTCTGATATTACTGTCTCTAGTTGTCCTGGGAAACATTACATGGGGAATGTTCAGTGAAAAATAAGAGTCAGGAGAGTAGTTAACACCTCTGTGAATGCTCTCACCTTGAGCAAAATAACCTTATTTTCCACAGCTCTATTTTACCAGGCAAACTAATAAAATTTTACATCTGAATAAGAGTATCCACACAAGAATTTAATGATTTTGAGTTAGGACTCATGCATGAATAATCAAATTTGATCTAGTTAAAGGAATTTAAACCGAGAGAGCTTTAAACTGGTGCGTTTTCTTTCCTGTTTGGTATGGGCTTAGAAGGTGTTTGCAGACAGTCTGAGTGACTAAGCTGATGAATGGTGCTTCAGCCACCATCATTCAATAGGGTTTGGCCATGTGCCTGAGGTCTTATCCACACAGCATTATTTAATTCATGTTAAATTTCCTGACTGCTTGCATGCAGATTAGGTCCACAGATATCTCCATCATATGCAGAACCCTAAGAGAGACAGATGAAACTGACTGGTGTAATATACATATTTAGATTAAAGTTGGCAGATTTTTTTTTTTAATGAGACTGCTTAAAGTCAGGTTCTTAACTCTATTCTTCAGTATCTCCATATGAAGCCCTCCATGCAATGAATTTCCATACTCTGCAGCTTACACTGGAGACAATAGAAAATTTGCATGATCCAGGACTGAGTAAGGAAGGCACCCCTCTATTAGGCCCAGGATAGTTCTCACATGAGTGAGTGAAACGGCCTGGGATTCATCTGTGCAGAGATTTCTCTTGACTTGATCTTCTAGTAAGATGTTTGGTCCCCCAAAGCTGCAGATACTAGGAGGCTCACAAGAAGCAGGAGGTGCTGCATTCTTCTGAATTTCCCTCTTTCCCTAAGATTCCATTTTGCCCCACACAGCCCCACCCAAGAGGGAAAAGGATCCAGCGTGCGATATCATAGGGCCTAGGCTGCATGGACCTTTCAGCAGCTCCTGACCAGCCTGGGGCAAAGTTCCTCTGCCCTTGCATTTCTGTGGAAGTAGGATCTTTGGACTTGTAAACAATTCAGCATTATTCTGTGCTCCAGAGCCAGGACTTTGCCAGGGATTTCTGTCATCCTGTGATTACAAAGAGGAAGTTCTACCCTCAGCTGGAAAAAAAATAAGCTTTAGTTGAACTTTTCTGAAGGGAAACTGGTGATTGCCCTCACAGGTGGTAGAAGGAAGGTACCATCAAAGCTGTCAGGGCTATTGCAATTGCTGTTTCCACAAGTGCATTTATGTCCCACTTATGGTAATCAATCTGTTTTTCCTTGAAGTTTTGTGAAATGGTGTCTACTCCAGAGATAAGTCGCTGGGCTGGGCCGATCATCGACGTTCTTCTGGATTATGTGGGTAATGTGCAGCTCTGTTCCCGGCTCAAGGAGCATATTGACAGCTATGAGGACTGGGCTGTCATTAAGGAAAAAGCAGGTATGGTCTCCCAGAAGAGAGTATGGCCCAAATAGTCCCACTGTTGGATTCAAAACCTCAGCCACCATCTCCTCTTAGTATTCATCCCATAAACTTGAAAGGATTTCCCTGCTCTGACTGACCAGGTATGAGGGTCAGAAATTTCTGGGTACCACTGGCCCTGTGGTGTGAAATGCACACCAGCCATCGATCTGACCCACTGGGAATGAGCATAGCAGTGCAGAAAGGCCCATTTGGATGTAGCTGGGGTTCAGTCAGATCAGGACAGGGGGGCAGCACAGCCATCTCCACAGCAGCCTAGCAGCCACCAGTGGCCTTTAAAGCCTTTATCAATATTCCAACCTTGTAATATCCTTTCCCTCAGGAGAAAGTCTTTCTTAAATATTATCAGAATCAGTTTTCTGGCACCAAGCTAAATTTGGTACCTATTGCATTTCTTTTCAGTGGAAGGCTGAACGCTTTGACGTGGCTTGTTTAAATCCTCCTAGAAAGGTTACAACACCCCACCCTCCAGCCCCACATCCTTCCCCATGCCATGCCTTAGAATAGATGTTCTACCACCAATCCCAGACATATTATCCCTTCATTACAGAAAAAACACCCCTTTTTTCATTCTGCCTTCTCTCATTTTCCTCCTGACACTGTCCTGCCCAAGCTGAGCTCAAGTCCTTCAAGTTAAAACCTGGTCTGCTCACGTTTCTGACACGCCTGTCTTTCAGAACCTCCACGACCTCTTTCCCATCTCTGCCGCATCAAGGTGCGGAGCCTGGTTGGAAGGAACCGCATTAAACTCCTGGACACCCTGCCTCTCCCAGACAGACTGATCCGGTATTTACAGCACGATTACTCCCAGTGACCCCAAGCACGCTGGATATGCAGCAGCTTCCTGGCGTGGCACCCAACATCACCACTGTGGCACAGGTGCACACCGGGCAGGAATTGCTGTTGGCTTGGTCAAGCACCCTCCCATGACTGATCTAAGAGAAATGTGCTTTTGAAGCATGAGTGAGAAGAAAATGGAGGAGACAGCTAACGTAGGAGACCGCTGTTAGGTTTTTCAAGAGAAAACACATACGATTTGCCTCAGACCTCATTCTACAAAGGAGAAGAAATGAAAGCCAATACTGACAAATGAGTAGTGCTGAAGCAAGTACCAGTGAGGAACTCAAAAGTGTCCTGAAGCTGTGGTGGAGCTTAGCATCCTTGCCATGGTCACAATTCAGAACTTGTCAAGAATCAACATATTTGGGAAAACAATCAATTACCTTCACTGACTGAGATTTTTATTGTAGTTTTGATTCTATTGTTTGGATTTCTGCTAAGTGTGTTGGTTGCTAATTCTCTGATATTTTGACACCACCTTGCTAACACTTTTACTTTTTTTTTGTACCTTTCTTATTAAGTACTTGATGTATGAACCTTCAAATCTCAGAACTCTTTAACAGACTGAAATCCAGAAATGCTGAATCCTTTAAAAGTCAAGGAAAGGTTTATTTAAGGAGGATGGAAGAATTATATTTGCACATAGTGAATACCGTTCATTCTGTATTATATTTGGAATAGGAAGTAAGTGAAATTTTGCTTGAGAGAATTTCCTAGACTGGGGAATTGAAAGCAACCCTTATCTCTTTTTTTTTTTTTTTTTGGTGTAAATTAGCAGTAGCTGCACTGTAAACAGTAGGTTTATGCTTTCATGAAGCTGGTGTCAGAACAGAAAAAAGCCCTAGAGGAGCAGGAACAGGGAGTGATGTGAAGGAGAGAGGCAACACTGCTGAACCAACTTTTTCTCTTCCTCCCCCAGTAGATCTTATCTCTATGAAACCCAGCCTCTCCGACCTCCTTGGACCTCTGTGGCTGTAACAATACCATGACTGAAAGTAAGAGAAATTATTTTGAAATTATGGAATTCAAACCAGAAAATTTATGGAAAGGAATACCCAGAATTAGGTTTCCAAATCCTTATTCAGGTGCCTAAATAATGCCAAAGTGTTTGCACCAGGTGTTGTTCCACTTAAACCAGGGGAATCATATTCAGTATCAGATATTACTGAGGCAGAATAAAAAAATCTCAGAATTTAGCCCTGAATTTTCTGACTTTGGAAGTTTGAAGTATCTGTTAGCTTCCTTTGACACTGATGAAAGTTATTATCTCAGCTTCTTTGAAAATTAGGTCACCTATTTACAGCTCAGATCCACAACTGATTTATGGCAGCTTAACAAGTCACCATCTATCTGCTGAAACACTATAATTGTCCGTGAAATTCTTTTATTGAAGTTTTTAACAAGTCACATTCCCTCACAGCTGGGGAGGGCAAGGAGCCCACGAACAGTTATTGGCAGAGACTACAGATCACTTGACAGGTGTGACTTGCTGAACTGCTTTGATGAGTGCTTTATTCCTCACTAGGCACCTAAGAAAGAATGGAAGAAACTAAATTTGGAATTACATCTTTGCAGATCCTATTCTAGAAGCACCCTCCTTACCTGAGGTGACAGAGGAGCTGTGCGCCATGGTCTGCTTGGAGTCCCCACCAGGGACCTTGCAGATCTGGTTTTGTTTGTTGGTCTGCATACCATCCATGGAATATGATAGTAATTTAAGTAGGGAAAATACATTGCACTGAGTTTTATTTGTGTGGAGTTCTATACCTTAACACAGGACTAAAGTGTGTTGCACAAATACAATTAATACAATCTGTCCGGGCACACAGACTGTGATGACTTTGCGTGAAATGTGTTCATCACTTGTGGGACAGGATGTGAGCAGAAAAAGCACTGGTCACAGGATTGCTTACTCTGTCCATTGCTGTCCCTTTTATAAATGCAAAAATTGAAAAACCAATAGAGTTTCAATTCACACTGAACACTGATTGTGTAAAGCTTTGGAAAGTCAGGTGAGATTCCTCCACTGGTGAAATTTCATCCAGTAACTTCCTTTACTGCCTGTTTAAGATCTACTCCCTTGTCTTCTGCAGTGTGAACAGGGAATTAGTTTAGGTTAGAAAAAAAATTGGGTGGAGAGAAAAGGAACAAGAAATGGCTATATCAGTTCTTCCAGTGAAGGCCCTGTATTGGTAAGCAGTACCTGGAGAGACAGAAAATCACTGAGGAGTTCATGCATCTCTCACTTTCTGGGGCTGTGCAACAAAGGTCTGGGTCTTACATTGATATAAAGCAGAAGTCCTTGAAATCAAGTAAGTGTAACAAAGCAGAGTGATGGATACAGACAGAGCTTGGTGGAGACCACTTCAGAGTGTGCAGTGACAAGCCTGGAGACCCTGGCAGGTAGAAGGGTTCACAAAATCACCAAGTACATGTATAACTCCACAAGTGGGATTTCATAAGTATCCCAAACTGGGAATTTCCCCTGAGCCATTTTTGTGTCCACAAAAGTCTAGCAAGTAGCAATTTCTTTTTATGTCCTTGGAGAAGCTGAAACTGGGTTTGACTGGGATAAATATGGAAAGCCCATTTCTTCTTCCAACCAAGAGACTTGTGCTTCTATTGGGAGGCCCATGTCCTGTGTTTCTATTGGGAGACCCATGTCCTGGTTGCTGTCAACTATCTGTCCTGAGCAGGAGTCACAGAGCCAGAGAGCACTGGTCTGATGGGAACTTAACACAATTGTGGGAAGGGTAAGTGCATGCTGTGCACAGAAACTGAGGTGAGAAGAGTCTATCTGTTAGAGGGGGAGTCATAATTACAATGTTATTAAGTCCTTACACTTGATCTTTAAAGCAAACCTTCACACACTCAGTTTACATTTATTTGCACTGAAATGGAGCCCACTACCTCTCCTCTCCACTCCAGTCACTGACATACTATTTTGTGCACAATACTGAATCTGCACAAATTCTATGTGCCCTTTAATGCATCTATCTACAAGTTACTGTGAAAAGAAAAATACTCCAAAACCCAGGCAAGCCAGGCTTTGTAAGCAGATCAGTAATTCTAGTTCAAGTCAAAGCAGCTTGTTTCACTGAGTGTGATAGTCATATTCCTTCAGAGGCAGTGTCTTTATGTGAAATGTTCTAGGAATATTTCATGACCAGGTTACTGTACTTTTTTTTTTTTTTACTGCAACATGTGCAATTCACTTGATGTTCTTGTGCACTTTTTTGATTTTTTTTTAATTTCATTTTGTATGAAAGTTTTTTTCATTTACCTCTCCCTTCCCATTATTTATAAAAGCTATTGTGTTTTCAAAAGTTTGAATCTGCACTGTTCTAGTAAATAGCAGCTCTCAAATGTTATGCTTCCATCTTTCAAACAAAGTATGAATAAACAAGTAGATTCTTAAGGACTATCAGCTGTCCTGAATAGCAACATCAATCATCAACCAGCCAAACACAAAAATATCCAGAAAAATTCTGAATCAATCCAAGCTTGAATAATTAATAATTCTGTTGTTAATCTCAGGGATGAGAGAACAGTAAGTATTGCTAGAGAGGAGAGAGAGTTGCTATTATTTGCAAACCTTTTGGAAAGTCTCATACATCCCCATTCAGGGATTTTGAATATACTTAACAATTGTCTTCTGTTCATTTGTGTTTTACTTCACTGCTGCTCCAGTTCAAAGCCCCAGCAAGGGCCACTGCCTGCCTTGGGTTGGGGGGGGAGCTTCCATGTCACAAAGGATTTTGAAAAAGTAACATTAGTTTAAATCTGAGTATAGGGGCATAAATATTTGAGTCAGAGGTCATTTAGAATGGTCAGTTTCAATCCTTCATCATAACTTTAAAACACACTATTCTACTACATGGAAAATGTGGAGCAATATACATTCAAATAAAAAGGGGTTTAAAAGAAGTAAAAAAAGAAAACTAGGAATTTAATATTCAAAAGATAGAAACTTGGTTTTAACTCTCTTCTTCCTCTGGATTTCTTCAGAAATAAAATTTATACAGAGGCTATCCACTTTGCCAAGTATTTTTACAGAAGTCCTTATTCTGGTGTGATCCACAGCACTTAAGAAATTTGCCTAATGAACTCAAAGAGGAACATTTAAGCACAGCAACTACTGCAATACCAGTAGTTCATTCCATACCTGGTCTGGCCACCCAGATGGAAATCCAGACCAGTATCAAGGAGGCTGCTCTGTATTGATAGTACTGAAACAGAGTTCAGCATCTGGCTGCATCTGGATTACAGCAGCGACACAGAGCTATTGATGTGAGAAAAGCCCCTCATTTCCACGTAAAAAAATTCCTTACCTACAGGTCTGTAAATGAAAAGCCATTGTTCTCCTACCTTTAGTAGCTCTGGTTTCTGTTACATTTCTTTTGGAAAGGATAGTTTCCTCATGGATTTTTTCCAAAAAAGGGAAAGGCATCTAAGTATGTTCCCATCTTTACTTGTGGATCAAGAGCTAACCTGATGCATTTAACCCCTAGATTAGCTCTTTAGCACCTCACACTTTGCATTTAGTTACAGGTATGTGCTACCAAAGACATTTCCTGCTCTCTCCTGCAGTCTATACTGCCTTGATACATATATCAAGTGCCATAGTGGGGAGAAAGCAATGAAAGCCATCTCCATTTCTACTGTTCGCCTGCACTACAAACACATACAGACATTGTTTCCATAAAAGTGAACATTGGTGGGATATGTGAGGTTTGAGGAAAGAGTAAAACACTTTTAGCCTGGGACTAGAATCACAGAATATTTTAAGTTGGAAGGGACCCCCAAGGATCACCAAGTCCAACTCTTAAGTGAATGGCTCATAGAGGGATCAAATCCACAACCTGGGCATTATTAGCATGAGGCTCTAACCAACTGAACTAATCCCACTGGTAGCTGATATCCTAATAAAAGTTGCAACCTGATTATATAATACCAAGGCCATCAGAAGATACAAAATGCTACTCTACAATTGCCTCAGATGATAATTTTTTTAATAACTGCAATGCACTCAAATGAAGCGTTTTCTGGTTTTCCCCTTGTAGAGATATGAGGAGCCATAGAGAGCTATGCTACTCACAGACCAAACCAATCAAGGCCACTTTTTATTGAGTCCTGGGAGAAGTTCCCATCAGCTTCAGCGACAGGGGGTTCAGGCTCTGGGAGATCAGGAGTGTCCATTCTTTGGCCCTTTTTTGTCCCAAAATATAACTCTCTTGACTTCAGTGATTTACTCCAGTATAGCCAAATAGATACCTTCAGTATTAAACCTCTCATATCTCATGTTCTGTGTCTTAGTACCATTTTCTCCATGGGTTTAAGAGAAACCTAACTTAAAAACACTTCCTAATAAATTCTCCAATGCAAATTTGTTAAAAAAGAATTAGGAAAATACTAGGCAAAACATTTACAGCCAGGTCTTGTGATAACATCTTAAAATCAGGCAAAATAAAAGATATCTCTCAGCCAGAAATCAAGGCAGTCCATTCTTTTTTTCTTCCATCACACCTAATGGTTTTGTATTAAACTAATAAGATTCCTCATTTATTCTGTTGATGCAGAGCAATTCCTGATGTGAAAATTCATCGTGCTTCCATTTGCACCAGCTTAGCACTAGTTAATATCCTAGCCCCGGAGAATTACTTCTGATTTATACCAATCTGAATAGGCAGAGATTTCAGCCCTCGTATCTCCCCATCAGTTGCAAATCAAACCCGTTGTCTACCCAGCAGGGCAAAACTAAGACTGCATTTGCAGAATCACCAAAATAAAGTTACCTTCCTTCTTCCCTTATTTTTTTTTCTTTTAATTCTCTCGATATTTACATACAACAAGAGGTTAAATCAATCACAAGTGGTTTCTATATCAAATACCACCCTTCCAGTCTCTGGCATGCAGAACGAAATAACCTGAATATCTTGACTTCTCTGGAATGACTTTAAAGTACAAAATCTCTTTGAATGCATTTAATTCATTCCATTTCATTGCTGTTGCCGCAGGGCAGCCCCAGAAAGATGTTCCCACGTGGAGGAGGTCTCCTAGGTGTTACAAGTGCGGCTGTGAATGGCCCGCAGCCCCGCTCGCCGCGGCTCAGACAATGCCCATCGATGAAAGAGACCTGGTCACGCTCCACGCCACCGGCTTCGCAAGGTTTATTCCCGATTTACCCCCCTCTACTCCCGGAGAGGAGTGCGGAGCCCAAGTACCTTCCCAGCAGTCACTAATTCCCTGCAGCCCGCCCACGAGGCAGCGGCTGTGACCGCCGGCCTCCTTCCCCCGCCGCTCCGCGCTGCCAGCAGCTCATGCCCGAAGGCTGGCCGGGCGTTTCAAATCCCCCTCAGGAGCTGTCGTGTTCGGCATGACCCCGGCACCCGCCCCGCTAAAGATAGCCAAAAACGTTGAAGATGGGAGGGGGGATGGCGGGCTTGGTGGGGATGGGTTTCAGAACCATGGGCCTGTAGAGTTTCTGCCCCGGGCCATCGGCCTCCTTGCAGAAGTGCGGCACCTCGGCCGGCAGCGTGGCCGCACTCTTCCTCCACAGCCCCAGCGCCGGGAAGGGCGAGGGGGGCAGCGCGCCCGGGGGCTGGTACACACCCGGCCCGGGGCAGGGGAAGGGGCAGCAGGTCCAAGCACCCACTCGGCCCGAGAGGGCCCCGGCGGGGTCCTTCTCCCCGGCATGTGGCGCAGTGTCAGGGGGGCTCTCCGGGCCAGCAGCGTCTGGGCTCCTTCTGCTTTTCTTCCCCTCATAGGGAGGAGGGTCTCTGGGCGCTGGGAGCCCCTCAGGGCTGGCAGGAAAGGCTCTGGCCGTCAGGCTCTGGGCCGGCCGTGGCTCTTCCCAGAAGGAGGCGGGGAGCTGTCGCTTCCTCATGGGCACCTGGTCCGGTCGGGCAGTGTCGGGTTTTTGTTCCTGCGAAACGCGTTCCCCAGTGAGGCTCTCCTCTGCCTCGGCTGTCTGCATCCCCTTGTCGGCGACAGCCCCGCCGTGGGGGCTGCGCTCAGGTGCCTCGGGCTGGGGGCCGTGGGCCCGATCCTCGGCCCCCCTGCGCCAGCCGCATTCAGGGGGTTTGCTGGGGTGACACCGTGGGATCCGTGAGTACTTCTGAGAAAACCGCTTGAGCTGCTTCTGCAAATATTTTCTGTGGTCAACTGACCGGCGACAAGGAGCTGATTTATCCAGAGCCGCTTTGATGTCGCTCGAAGCCAGGTTAACGAAGTTCAGTAGAGTTTTTACCTCGCTGTCCGATGCCATCTTAGTGAATGCACCGTGCAGAGTTTCCCATGAAAAGTTTATAATCCTTCTTCAGACAAACCTTGGCAAACCTGCGAAACATGACAGGCAGACTTTTGAGCAAGAAACTTTGTTCAAATAGCAGCGAGCAAATGGAGGGAGGACATGTCAAACTTCTCAGGCGCACAAACAAGTTGTACGCCAGCTCGCTCCCAGGCAGGGAAATGCTGTGGGAGCGGACGCGTGGCCGCCGCCCACCGCCCCGCGCTGCCGCCCCGGCACACACCGGCACGGGGACCGGCTCTCAAGTGCCAGCAGCTCAGCCTAATCTTGTTAGGGAGCGCTTAGGTGGACAGAAGCCGGGGTGGCCGCCCTGTGAGCAAGCCCGGACACTCACCCGGCGCGCGGCGGCTTTTCTCACCGGTGCTGGCGGCTGCGTCGCTGCAGAGGAGAGAGAGCCCCTTCCCCGCTAATCTCGTTAGGCAGGTTACACACCGCCAACCTCGGCGGAGGCAGCCGGGGCCCGCCACTGTTTGGATGTAGTTTAGCAAGCACTTGAGCAAGCTGAATGAATATCGACTCCAGCGAGTTCGGGGCTCTCCCAGGCCAATCAGAAGCCACTTTGCCAAATACAAAGCATCCCAATCAGGCATCAGCCTCCCCTCCTTGCATTCTTTGCCATCACAAATTGTCTCCATGGGGACAGCCGCAGAAAGACAGCTAATAAATACAATCATTTCCCCATGATTTCTACCATTCTCCCTATCCTCTTCACCCCGATGGAAACCTTTCATTTTAAAATTACACAATCCAAAGCAAAAATGCTGAAGATCAGTTAGGAAAGTTTAGACACCCTTTTCTCTGCATTCTCCAAAGCTGTCTGGGGGCTGATACTAAACATGCTTCATTGGCACAGGACAATATAATACGGGGCACTGGACTAGCCTACTTTTAACTGTTCCCCATCAGAGCCTTTTTTTTTTTTTTTTAAGGGGAGGATGATGTCAGAAAAAGGTAGGAAAGGAACAAATCTCTAAAGAGATGTGCAGATATCCATGGAAAGGGAGCTTGAGCGCTCAAGAATCTTGTCTTTATGTTTGCCCCCTCAATTGAGTTACACAAAAGCTGAATTACCCATTCAAACTACCCGAACAAAAGGATGGAGTTGGATAGTACTCTTGCATCTGTAGTCAAACAGTTAGAGACTTAAATCGAGTCGTCATGATGGAGAAAGAGTTAGACAAAGCCCATAGAATTGCCATCAGCAAACATTTTCCTGTGTCATATTAGTGGGTCTCCATGACTCCCCCTGGCCTGGGGACAATAGCACAAGTTTGCACACTCGACTACTGTCACCCTGCCAACGCTGGCAAGGAGCAGAAACAGGACAATCCTTTAAGGGGAAAGCATGCCCGCTGCAGGGAAGGTAAGAAGAGAGGGAAGAAAAGGCGTGTGAAATGCTAATTGAGCTGCTTCCTTTACTGATCCAGAGTTATGCGAGCCCTCTGCCTTCTCGAAGGCTTGTCCCTAAGGGGTGACAATTACTTAAAAGCACAGTAAAACCTCGAGCTGGAGGAAAAGGAGAGCAGAAGAGCTGCCCTTGGCATGCACTGATGACACAGAGCTGGCAGCAGCCTGTATGCCAGCTAGCACCCGCTGCCTCCCACAGCTGAAGAAGCTTTGCTCCTGCTCTCCAGTACCCTGGAGATGGGAAGACTGGATGGGGCACAGCACCTGTGCACCCACCATCAGGGAGATACTGCCAGCTCTGAACCAAACACTGATGTGTGCTGAGGAATGCAGGGACTGAAGTCCAAGACATTCTGCAAGTAAAATCTATTTTACTGACATGAGGCATCAAAGGCCTGAGCACTGAGGGATTAAAACAGCCACATTTTACATGTATTTTACTGACTGTTACTTTACTTTATTTCTATTTATCCAATTTCCATCAGAGGTAGCCAAGATCCAGACTGTGCCATTATATGAAAGTCTGGGCTGAGGCATCAGGAATGACTCTTCAGGAGCCCTGTATTGGTGCACTCATCCCTATTCACACCTTTTCTCTCAGTCTGGCCTGAGCCACATGTGGTGGTGCTCAGGCTGAGGTGTTTCTGGTCTAAGGAGACCCCTGGGTCAGCAACAGAATGTCCTGCAGAGCTGTTGGCAACACGGTGGGCTGTTACACGGTGGCTGATTTGCTACTTGCAGGTGTGCCTCTCTCCTCCTGGTGTCTGTGTGGCCTGCACAGACACTTCTGTGCAGCTGATCCTACAGGGAGAGGTTTTGTCTAGCTAATTCAAAGAGATGCACACCAAGGGGTCATGTCTCTCTCTGCAAGAATAAACTACTCCTGTGCTTGAGCTTTCAAACCCAGCCCAGGACATCACATTTCATGGTGCAGTCTCCCACTAGAGGTAATTGGTTTCCCAAGGCAGAAGAGGGAAGAGAGATAAGTGGCAGGTGCCTGGGAGACAAAGATTATCTCAGGATATTAATGAACTATGTCTTCAGAGGTCTGGGAAACTCGTGCCATTATGAGACTTGTGTATTATGAGACCTACATCCAATTGTGGGGGCTCCAGAACCCTGGGCTGTGCTCTGGCCTGAGGGTTAGTGGGTTGCTTGGATTGAGGAGGGTGGTGGGCAGGGTGATTTCCCTGCGTACTGCAGGGTAACAGACCCACACACCTCCAACACACACTGCAGAAGCCCTTTCCAAGCTCCTATGGTACAGCCATGCCCATCGTCTCCCAGAAGGATGCTCATGCAGGATGTGGTTCCTTAGGCACTACATGGCAGGGATGGAGGAGCTCCCCATGCCTTGCTGCGCTCGCTGCTCTGCCATCTCATTCCCCTGCAGCTGGTAACAGTGGGGTGCCAGAGGGGAATGAACCAGGAAGCAGGATTCAAAAACCAGAGCAACCCACCCTTTCAAGGTCAGACTCAGGTTGAGCTGCACAGGGTTTTCTCTAAGAGGCCACCGGAGCCCTTTTGTTCCTCGCTGCTCTCGCCATGTTCATCCCAATGTACATGTGAAAGGAACAATTAACAATAGGGCACTCCTCTATGAGGATCCAATGCACTTTGAAGTGTCCACCAAGCAAAGGCTCAAGAATGATACATCATTTTCCACTGTGAACATGTCAAACTAGTACATCAATTGAAAAAATGTCTCCACATGCCTTCCCAGCATGCAGACAGGGACCAGCTGGAGAGCTACTTCATATCCGACATGTCACCTCCTGACAGCTGTCTTCTTGGGAATTTTTGGTATGTAAAGTTTGCTAACTCCTTTTTTTAAGTAAAGCACAAGAATTAATCCATTCTCTTGAAAATTGCAGCCAGGCCTTTCCTAAAATGAAGTATTTCCTTTGAGACTAAATGAAGAAGAGAGGAAAGAAGAATTTCTTGCACAAATATATCTGTAAATTTTTTTAAGTGTCATTAATTGTAAGAGATGTCAACTTTTAGTCACTTCTACACCAAAATCTCACAAAGTTTTTTTCCAGGCTGAGGGACCCATTCAGCAAAGGCGTTCCAGCATTAGGTTATCCTGGGCCATGTGAGCACACCCACTAACCAAAATGCACACCATTACCTGGGGAAGGGATCCCTCCCTGTAAGTGCCACAAGCATTTCAAATAGCAGGAACATCTAAATAATGCTGGTAAAGCAAAAGGCAGCTCAGTGAACAACTGACAGTACAGAGATGATACAGAGGAGGAGAGGAGAAAAAATAATTTCCATTGTTTTACAAATTTTTTTAAACTATTTTTCCCCATTTGGGTGACAGCGTTATTACTCCTTGCTGAGCCTAATGGATGTGGACTTGGAAGCAAAGAGAAAATGGGGCTCCAGCTGTTTTGAAATGTTAGACAGTTAGCTGGAACATCTCAGATGGGCCACATGTGAATTGTTCCTTTTCTTTCCAGCCCACTGTGGGCAGTTAAAAGCAAAGATAATTCAGTTGTGTGATCTGTTTTCACTCACCTGATGCCTCTTAAGCCTCTGCCTTGTCTTCACATTTGAAAAGGTGAGCCAAGAACCTGAGGGGATGTGATGATGAATCATGGTGAAGGCAGAAGTACTGGCCTGGAGAGGAGCAGTATTGGATGGAGGAAGATCACTAAAGCTCTTCTCTGGGGGTCCTGATCTTAGATTGCATGTTGACAGTGACTGAAGTGGAAAGACGTTAATGATGCACTGATGCCATAAAAATGGAAGATTTTATTTAACATCATACTGCAAGAACTGGGTGACCTTAAAGGTGAATGCAATGGGAGAGGAAAGGATTGCAGTAACTCTAAACCTCACACCGCAGGAACTGATAGCAGGAATTTCTGTCATGAGGAAAAATGTCATTGTCTGTAAATGAGAAGGGAAATCAGGTCATAGGATAAAAATTAATCTCCCTCCATCTAGTCTGACCTTGAAAGTGTGTGGAGGGGAGAGGGATGAGGTGGTGTGGTACTGATGGCACTCAGGATCTCAAACTGGCTTAGAGCCTGGCCCCAGCCTGGGATGGAAGCTTGTCCATTCCAGGACCTGCAGGTTCATTTGAAAGGGATGTCTGACAGTGTATGCAAAGGGGTGCAGCCAAAGGCCTTAGCATCCCTTCGTGCACCCCAGCACGCAGGCACTGCAGACAGCAGCAGGGACATCTCTCCCTGGCACTGACACTCACACAGCCTGGTCCTGCCCCACAGCTGAGTCCTCTAAGCTCAGGGAAAGAGAATATGGGATTTCTCCCCATTCTCATGCTAGCCAGTTGTCCCCTTTCCTCATCCTCCCCGTCTTCTTGTTGAAACTAACACTGGCAGCCTGGCACTCCAGCAGATGAAGCTTTGACTCTTTCCCCACCCTCCTTGTTTTTTTTCCCTCTTGACACTCTGCTTTGACCTGAGTGACATCCTCTCTTTGCTTTCAGTCCCTGATTTTCTGCACTTGGGGACAGACTTTGAGCAGGCAGTAAGTGCTGAGGCCTGCAGGGACAGCACGGGGGGGCTGCTGCTGCCCCACAGCCTGCCATTCAGGCAGATGGTGGAGGGGGCCGATGTGAATAGCTCCTGTCAGTCTCATAGAGAGAACTTCACAATTGTGCTACGTGTTGGACTGCACGTGACTAATGCCATTCTTCTGCAGGCTGCAGGCAGGACACAGCTGTTTCTTTAAGGAGAATTTTGTTTTTCTGGGCAGAAAACAAGCACCCGTGACAATATTGTATCCATGTATCCAATATTATGCTCCATTATTAGGCACGATCAAAGCCCATCCTGCCTTTCTCTGTCTCTCTTTCTCGTAAATAAGATAATGTTTTTTAAAAAAGCGTGGCCTTGGTTTGGTCCTTCTGAAAGTTTAAATTCTACCTCCCCACATGGCAGGTATGCACTGAAAAAAAGCAACAGGGCCAAATATAGGTTTCTTTACATAATTCTGGAGTAAATAAGTATTTCAAGTGCAGGATGAACTCCATGACAAATGCTACAGGGTGTGTCTGTTGAGGAGAAACAGTGCTGCAAAAAGAATTTTAAAAATACAGATATTAATATGAACATACTAAAAGGTGACGACCTTCTCTTAAAAGCTGCAAAATAAGAAATACACAATGGGCTCTGGACAGGGAAAGAGTCTGGATCTTGAGTGCATGGTGCAGAAGAGCCATGCCAGACCAGACGGGTAGTGTGTTCCTCCTGCCCACATTTTGGCCAGGCTCACAGCCCTGCCCCACTGTCTTTGGCAAGGCTTCTCCCCGTGGGTGTTTCTGTACTGAAATCAGTGCTGGGCTCCTCAGCCCAGAAACACATTCCTGACACTCCTGCACCTGCATTCTCTTACCACAGCCCGGCTGGGGCTGCGCTTGCACTTGGCAGCCTCGGCACTTGGACAAGGTGCAGGCAGCCCCAGGCAGTGCTGCCCTGACCTGGCCCCTGTGTCAGGATGACCATGAGGCTTCAGGCAGGCAGCAATCTACCTAGCAAGCCACAGTGGTGGTTCTATCCCTAACATTTCCTTCTGGATGCCTCCCTTCTATTTCCAGACACGGTGTGTGCCCACCAGCACTGATGAATCACTCCATGGAGTGTGGAGCAGGGTAAGAGCCTTGGTTTGGCTGGTGCTTGAGCATCACCCACAGATGTGTGCAAAAACTGGCTCAGCACAGGGAGAGTTCAGAGCTTTGCCTAAAGCACTTTGCCATCCCCTCTAAAAGAGTTGTCTGAGCAAAAGGGTGTCTTTGATCTCTTTCTCCTCCTTTCATTAATGAGCCACTGAGGCTTTAACAAGCTGTGTTTCTGTGGCATAGCAGTCCCAGCTCAGACTGTTTGTGCAGCATAGATTGACCTTGGACCCACACTTGTTTGAGGTATTTCATACATAATATTGATAAATATAATAAAAGCTAACACTAACTACTATTTTAGTTTCTCTTTGTTGATAAACAGTTAGAAATAACAAGGGTCATTATTGTCAAATAAAAAAAAAATTCCTTCCTTTCCTATAATGACAGAAATAGCTGATGAACTACAAACCTCTTCCTGGACCAGATCTTCAAACTCTCTCGGTGGTCTGCAGTACAGAAGCTATGGGGGAGTTCTTGTAGTCCCAAGTGTCCTACAGGAGGGATGCTAGGATGAAGACTCAGTCTTCAGCCCTAGCTGGGCTGAACTATCCATGTAGAAGGCTTAGGAAAAACTCTGAAGATCTCTAAATCTTCTCTACACTACCTGTTGTCTTGATTGGTAACTTCAGCACTGTTCATGGTTTGGGGAATTCAGCCACCTTTGCAGGAGGCAGCCGCTGCACAAGGAAGTAGAACCGGCATGCACCAAGTTTGATGACATCCTTCCAGCCCCGTTTTGAGTGTCCTTCTCTAAAACTGACCTTATGCTTCAAAGGAATATGTGAAGGTTACAAGGGCTGCAGCTGTTACTGAGGGTCACTGTGGGAACCCTAGAAGGGTCCATAGGAGGTGAGTGCCAGGAAATGAGAAGTGCTAAGAAGTGTGCACTGCACTTGATGAGCAACCTGGGCACAAGGAGCTTTTCAGGGCTTGCTTTTCTGCAGGTTGGGTAGATGAAGAAACTTCCACAGAAAAGGCAACGATCATCATACAGACTGAAGAACCAGGCACTTCTCTGCAGTGCCAGCTGCTGCCACCCTCACTGCCCTGATGGTCTTCAAGAGCGCACCCTTGAGCTGAGCACCTCGAGGCTAAGTGGGTACGCCAGGTCTGCCTCTCAGAGTGCTGCATTTGATTCCTAGGCTGTGTTGACACGGGTAGGTGGCCATCCCCTGTGGAAAACGCCGCTCCTCCGTGTGCCTTTGCCGCAGGAGCAGCCAGGCCGCCCGTGGGCCCTTCCCGGGGCGGGGGCCGCTGGGAGCGCCCGAGTGCGGCCGTGCGGCGCCGCTGCCGCGAGGGGGCGCTGCGGGAGCCCGGCTGGGCCCGGCCGCGCTGCCACGAACATGCGCGGGGTTCCCGCTGCACCTGAGGGCCGGCGGCCTCCGTTCCTGCCCCTGCCTGCCCCTGCCCGCCCCTGCCCGTCCGTCTGTGCGCCTGTCCGCCTGCCCGCCTGCCTCTGCCGCCGGCCCAGTGCTGCTCTCGGCCCGGGCAGCAGCAGCCTTTACTGCGGCCAGAAAAGCCAACATCAGGGGTTAATTGTTATTTATAACAAGTCCCCTCCCCTCTTGACTCGGCGGTGCGGGTGCGGTCGGGAGGTGCTCTGCTCTGCCCGCACGGTGCTGCCGAAATGCGCCAGGCGAGTGGGAGAAGCCATCGCGGGCGAACAAACGAGATGCTGTGTCCTCGAGTCCCTGGCTGGGCAAAAGGTTCAAAGGCGCCTGAGCAAAATCCTGGGCAGCCTCAGAGCTCCCTCAGTTCAGTGGTGCCTGAGCACGCTCAGCCCTTTCCAGGTGCTTGAGTCCAGTTCTTCGGGACCAATCCTGTATAAAGCATCAGGAAGATTGTCAGAGCTAAATGGGGTCTGCAGAACATGCCGCGCTGAAGAAATTGGCAAATCACATTAATCAGTAATAATCAAAGTATTGGTGATCAGAATCAGTCTCTGCTGGAGCTCAGTATTTGCTCCAGGTGTTCTGGGCTCATCCCTACCACTGAGGCCAAATTTTAAATGAGCAAGGATTTTTACAGGTACCAAATTAGGTTCTGTCATGAGTTTTCATTAAAAATACAAGAGCTGGGTACTTGGAGCAGATAAGCACTCTGCTTTCCTGGGATATAACAGTGTTTACTTACACTGGAATCCTATAGTGGGTGTTGATGGGAGGCAGCAGGGTTTGGTATGTGCTTCTGCAGAATGTAAAGGACTTAGAACACCAATGTGGTGAATTAAAAACCTAAACCCACCAAAACAAAAAAGGAATTGTGTTTATTTGCCTTAACACAATCTTTTCAACCATCTTTTGCAAAGAGGATGTGAATAAAGAAAAAAAATATTCAATTTTTTATGACAAATAACAAAAATACATTGTCTAAAACTTAGTTTTTCCAAGTCTGATGTTAGGTTTGTTATTTTTCTTTTTTCTGTCTGCCCTCAATGAACCTGGTACATCTGTCATCATTGCACAAGCTAAATCAACTGCCAGGCATGAGCAGGACTTCATATGAGAGACTGATATTGGGGGTCCTGGTCTGATCCATCATGGGGACCAGGGACATTAATCCAGGTGGATGGTGCTTTGTAGCAGTGCTACACTCACAAAATTCTGTAATCAGTAGCTCATGCAGAATGAGAAGATTTGTAGCTATTTCTGAGAGTAGCTTGAATGTCTATTACTTGCAGTGTGGTTTGCACCTTGGAAATGTAAAGTAATAGACTTTTATATCTGATTAAACTTTTATATCTGAGGAGGCTTTTATACTTAAAATACTTACCAGAATTTGTATTGTTTTCTTCATGAAAGCATGTTGTGGAGCTGCACTCAAGGACAGCAGAGAGTGATACAAGCAACACTTTGGCACAGCTTTGGCAATCCTCAGCTTAGTGACTGCTGTTTGTTCTAGCACAGAGACATGACACAAAGGAGAAGAGACAAAGTAGAAATTAGAAGATGCTCACCAGTTTGCTAGCCTGACTGAAGCCAAGATCTGCACCTGTTTCTCAGAGAAAGACCTGTAGAGCTACCTGTGCTGAAAATAAATGGGAAAAGGAAGGGTGAAAACTTACTGTCCTGCTAAAAGTCTTCTCACTTATAAGAAGAGGTATAAGCATATTATGTGTGTTGCTCCAGATCCCAGTTCAGGGGAACACATGAGCACAGATTTTGTGCACTATACAGATGTCAACACAGACTTATTCACATGGACTCTAATAAATGAACCTTTGATTAGCAGCAGTCAGTTCTCCCTAACCAACTTCTTTGGTACAATACAAAAGCAACTCCACTGCACTCCCATGCTCAACAGAATGCTAATTCTGGGATACTGAAGGAGTCCCCAGGCCTGAGCTGGTAAGGAAATCACCCTCAGTCGAAGAGCTTAATCTAGGTGTACAGGACCCTTCTTTTAAGGATTAATTTTGCTGGAAAATGCAAAAGGTTGACATTTCTGATAAACAAGTAATTATACCTGCATTCTTCCCAGAGCTGAAGCTTTGATGGAGAGATGGAACTGTGGACAGAGAGAATCACAGACAATCTCTGTAAAGCAGACCCTCTTGGATAAATCAACCTGAGCCAAACAATGAGGAAACAGTGCCATCCAACTAAGTGTGCTAAAAGAGCTCAAATATGAAATTGCTGAGCTACCAAAGCAGAGCTTAAACCAACCACCATCTCAAGGAGCAAAAGTGAGTAACGTGATAGGTAGTTGTATGAGTGACAGAATAAATAAAGCAACATTTTCTCTGGACTGGTGGTAAATTTACAAAAGGAGTGTCCAAGGGCTTATGTTTGTATTGGTGCTGTTCACCACCTCTGTAAGTTGCAAGTCAAAGTGTCTGAATACTGGCAAACTTTGCAGATGATACAAAATTATTCACAATAATCAAAGCTAAAGCTGACTGTTGCAGAAGGAGCTTGTAATAGCAACTGACAGTAAAGTGCCAGATGAAATTCAATATTGACAAGTACAAGGTAAGGCACTTAGGGAAAAAATAACTCTACTTATACATGTGCAGTGACAGTCTCTAGATAGAAACACTTAAGAAAGATCTTGGATAACTGAAATTAAGGTATGAGGCTTTTGAAAACATCACTTATTGACCTTCAACAGTCGAAAGGCAAATTGGATAGTAGGAGTTGCTGAATGAGGGAACTCAATAAAGTAGAACCGAAAACAGTATTACAGCACTGATCTGATAACTTTAGAAAAGGTATAGAACAGGCAGCAAGAATGGTCAGAGTTTTGTAACAGTGTATTTTTCAGGAAAGACTAAACTAGAGCTTTTCAGCTTGGTAAGAAGACTATCTGAGGGGACTTGATGTAAGTGTATAAAATCACCAATGGTGTGGAGAAGGTAAACAGGACAAGGCTTATTTTGTTTCTCCAATACAAGAATTAGGGGTAACAAATTGAATTATCCTACAGTAGATCTAAAACATAAGGGAGGAATTTTCCACATGATGCATTAAACCATGGGACTTACTGCCAAAACAGCAACTTGTTCTTGCACAAATATGTTTAAAAAAGACTTAGACAAAGTCATGTCATATAAGACCATTATTAAGATGAAATATCCTCCTTCAGCCTATACCTCAGAGACTCCTGAAACTATCAATCGTCAAAAGTCAGAACAGCACAGACCACTGTGTACTGACTGCCCCTGTCCTTGTGCACTTGCTTAAATATCCACATGGGCTGACATCTGAGGTCAGGTTCTGGGCTGTAGAGACCTTGAATCACAATCAGTTGAGCATTTTCATTTGAAGGAATGGGAAAATACATCCTGGATATATTATGCAGTAAGAGGCAAGGAAAGGGTGTACTAGACCCATATGAAAAACAAGGTCCCATTTCTGTCCACCTACTCTTTAAAAGTTTGTTTGGGACAATTCTGCATTGGTAACAATTTTGTTTTGATCCTCATAAAAGGACATCTGCAACTCAGAAAGGTTTAGTTAAGATTTCTTTAGAAGATAAGGTTGTTCTAAGGGGAGCTAACATAATTCAAAGTGTCATCCATCATGAAAAAAAATATTTTTTGAGAAGATTTTGTTTCAGTTGCTGTTGTATTATGGTCTCAGTCACAGCATCTTTCCTTACACCGGAATATACAGTACTAAGCCCATCAAAACAAAAGTCCCAGTCCAGTTCTGAAAGCAGCAGCATCCTGCTTACCTCTGAAGCTTCTCTCCAGCAGGGCTGAAAGTCAGAGTGACCATTCATTTCCATACACTTGGGTGTGTGTGTGCTTGCAGATTTGTGGCACAGGAGAAAATACAAGCCAGAGGTGGGGAGAGAGAGAGAGAGAGGGAATTATATTCTTATTTGTTTGGAAGCCCCATCAGGGGTTCAGACGCAGTAGTTCAGTATCACAGTATCTGCATGCAGACTGAATATGGGGTCTAAGACATAAAGTAAGCAGTTGTTGAGGGCACCACACAGTTGCCAGCAGCCAGATGCAGGCTTGACAGCAGGGACAGACAAGCTCCTGGGGCAGCACAGATTCAATTTTATTCAACTTGCTGAGTCTCATGTTGCACCACCTGGTCTGCAAACACAGGAGGCACGTTCCCTATGGAGCTGGAACCACTGAGATGGAGCTGTTTCTGCTGTCCCACTTTATCACACAGATTTCATGACCACATTTGAAGACATATTTGACACCTAGACAAAAGCAAATGACTTTAAGATTTCCTAGAGTGAGACAAATACCATCCTCAGCCCCACGAGCCTTCAGATACTGCAATGAAGTGTTTGGTAGAAAAACTTTGGTCGCTTTCTGTTCCAAACAGCTCAGCTTTGATAAATGCAGCAGGATTGATCTGTGCTGTGCATCCCTTAACTGAGTTACATGTATAATCCTCCCTGGAACGGAACATTTACATTCCACTGACCTAGTTGAAAAAATGTATTAATTTTAATTTATGCAAAATTCTCCCAATAGAAGAGTGAGACGAGAGAGGCGATGCCTTACTTCCAGTCCTTGCCTGCTTGGAGCTAGAAAAGCCAACTTTTTAATCAGGATTTTTTGAAAATGCTGAAGCATTTCAATGGGTATCTTGTTCATATAAATCCAGACAGAGCTTTTTTATCTCCCATGTACCTCATATGGTCACAAATATAAAATGTGCCGTTAACCTGTCTCCTCTCCACTGAGTGGTGCCTCTCTGCCTCTGGAGACCCTGGGGCTGTGGGGCACCAGGGACAGTTTAATGCAGACTTCAGCCAGACACCTCATTTCACCTCCCCCTGTTGCACACCTCTCCGGAGGCTGATCCCATATGGAGACAATAGGGAACTTTATTGTTGAAGAAGGAAGTTAATGGTGCATATTCCTGTATCATCTGACCTAAAAAGCCCCAAGAGCATAGTTAGCCCACAGCCCAGCCCCAGTGCTGCAGCTCTCTCAAAGGATAAATGGCTAGTAGCATTTGTGAGAACTGGTTGTGTAGCCCAAAATTTGACTGCGGGGTCACTTCATCTGTCTCAGTGAGTCAAACACAACAGGTACATGTACAAAAGGGACTGAGTGGAGGGTGGTTTTATGTTGCCTCAGCATGGAAAATCAGAGGGATAGATGTCCTCATGTTAGAATTCCCTTTAGTAAGGATTACTTTGGGGTCTTGACTCAGCAATATTGCTGCTACTGCAGCCAGCCAGCCCTGTTTCCACATGGGTGGTTGTCAGAGCAAGGAACAGCTAGGAACCATCATTTTTTTGCTCAGCAGGCTTTTTAGCAGCTACCAACATTGCTGTAGTCAGTGTGAAGTAAACCAGTTAAGTAGCTTTTCATGCCAAAATGGCCCAGGATAAGGAGACCACGACAATAGCTAAGTAATCTTTTTCTTTACTCCTGCTTAAAGGGTAGATTTGGGGTAGGTGAGCATGAGGTCCTTTCTCTACCCCTGGAGGCTCAAACCCAGCCTGCCTTATTCATTCTGACAGCCCAGCTGTGGCTGAGGGGGCTCTTCTCTTCATGCCCAAAGCAGGAGCTCTGTGAGCCTGAGCAATGCCACAGCTGTCCACAGGAGCCCGTATGTGACCTGAGGGAGCAGCTCAGAAAGCCATGATCTGGGGAGATGCTCAGATCCAGAGTCTGCCATGAGCCCTCCCAGAAACATCAAAGGCAGCCTGTGCTCATGCAGTGTTGCTGCACAGCATGTTGTCTCATGTAGTCCTTGACAGCTACCATGTAAACACAGGAACCACAACCTGAGCAAGGGAGAAGGAAAAAAATAAACATAGAGGTATCTTCAACTGTGTAATTCTTACATCCCCTTATCATGTAGTGCCCCTGCTGTTCATAGTCTTGCACCTTTCTTCGTTTCAAACTCACCTCTGTTGTACTGCAAGAATGTGAAAAATGTCTCTTGTAGAGGCAAGTAAGCATCTGTGTTTATTGGAGGATCACAGGGATGAATGTTATTACTAATGTGTAAGGGCAAGAGCCACCATGCTTTCAGGAGATTGCTGCCCACCTGACATGGTGTTTTTTCCTGGTTGCTGGTAGCTTTAGCTTACAGTAAAGCTCATTTCAGATGGAAAGTACTGTAGATGTTTTGCTCATTACCAATGGAAATGCCATGGAGTGTTCTCAGTAAGGCTCTGAATGTGTTATCTCCAGCTGTTTAAGGACACGTACTGCTGAAGGAGGGCAATCCCTACGCTAGACTGCAGCTGCTCAGAGAGATATAGTATCGTAAAATGCACACAGTGGTTTGTGACAATAGAGAAATGTTTCTTCTTTTCCCCAGCCAAAAAGCAGTCATTTTGCACTCTACCTTATGCAGAATGAAGAAGCTTTTATGAAAAGTTACTTTTTCTATTTTCTAATAAATGAATACCGATAACATCATGAGTGCAGTATCAGGCAGGTATAAAGAAAGAAAAGAAAGCAAGGAAAACAGGAGGAATAGTGTCCAAAGAAAGTACCCCATCAGCTCCCAGAACATTTCCAAAAATCTATTTAGTAATTAAACCAGCAATATTAATTTCAGATATTAGAACCTAATTGTTGACTTCTCAAGCCTAGATAACTTATAAGCTATCAGATATCCTTCCAAATACACATCCTCTCTCACAAACCTACTTTTTTTGCATCTGGCCTGATGTGATCCCACAATATCTAGGAACAAAACTATCCCTAAATGTGTGTTTTATTTAACTTTTGTTTGCCACTTTTAGGACAGCCTTTGTTGAATACCACGAGGGTTTCTGGCATGGTAGCCTCATTGGCTTGATGCAGATACATTAGTCTCTTTCTTTTCTTCTTGCTATTACTGTAGTTCATATTTGTGCAAGCACACTGGTCAGAAACTCCTTGGGACTAAAATAAAGCTTTTTATCCTTTTTTTTTAAAATAAGAATTAATCAATAATTATCCATTCATTATTTCCTGGACCATTTGGGTTACTCATGTTTTATCTAATGGGTTAATTAATTTTATGTCAGTTTGGCAGTGTCACATCATGTCATGTTTCTTGATAGGCTGGATGAAACCTTTGAAATGGGATGTAACAAGTAAGGAATACCTTGTTAATACAGGCGAGGAATTCTCAGGTTTGTGTGTGACTGACTGTTCAAATGATTACATCCAGGCCAGTGCAGCCAGCCACCACAGGGTGAATGCAGCTTGTCAGCTTCACAGAGAATAAGTGGAGTTTGAAAATGTCGTGGTAGACGTGGTCCCACTGCTTTGAATGAAACGTCTCCTTTTTACAAACCTTTTCTAAGGAAAAAAGTTAACTGGCCCTACAAAATAATCAGCACTATCATCTGCTTGTTTGCTTTTGTTTAACAGTGACTTTCTAAAACCTTTTATCACCACTTTTAACCTAAAACCTATTATCACCACTGGACTGAGTCTGATTTTGTTATCTGAATGCACTTTCCAGGACAGCTGTTACCAAAAAAAGGGAGCAAAAATAAAGAAAACCACAGTTAAAAAAAAAAAAAAATTGAACAAAGTTAAAAATTGAAAACTGAACTGATTCAGAAGGGTTTTTTTTCTAAACTTGTTTTTGTATTTAATGCACAAGATGCTCATCAAAGATTCATCTTTATTTCAACAACTGCAGTACACGAAATCTTAACATGCCAGGACTTCATTGTCCTTTCCTTTAGTCTTCTCTCCAGGCTGAGCTTTAGCTTCTCCTCTTTGTATTTTCCTCCATCATAGATTAGTATTATTTCTATCATCATCTTGCTAACAGCTCTTACTTAGATGTAGAGAAAAGTAGGATCTCACCCATATGTTTATCTTGCTACTGGGAATTATCTGAATAGAAAATGAGCACAAGCAACACTCATTTACCATGAAAAAAGCAAGCTGGAAAGTGTCAGAGAGCTGCAATGAATGAACTCCTCTTGCTAATGACAAGCTGGCCTTGTTATTAATATGGTTATAATAAAGTTAAGCTTCTCTATTAAGTCAGCAGACAGGGGCTATTGGTTACACTTCATTTCTAAGAAACAGGCCCATTTTTCAATTATGTTGTGATTCATGGTGCCTTTAAATGCCTGGAAAATGCAAGTTCAATAACATCTCATTGAAGATGCCGCAAAATTTAACTAAAACAAAAATCTCTGTTTAGAAAGACCACATTTACTGGCTTGTGATTCACTTCTTCCCTGTTCCCAGATGAAGGGAAGAAATTGCTTACCCCTGTGCAGATTTGGAACCAAAATTCATAACAAATAAAACTGAAAGTAAGTGAAGATCATCCTGAGGACATGACTGAAATTGTGTTCTTAAAACCCTCTGCCAGAGCCTTCCAAATGCTGAGTTACCTGGTTGTGCTCAGCAGTCACATACTGTTGTGCAGCTCCAATTTTGGTGTGCCTGTCAGCATCAGAGGACAGGTGTTAGTGTACCTTTATCTTCCTCATGCCTCTGGTCCTAGGGTCCATTTTCAGTGCCTACCTATTTCTGGGTCACAGATATGGTGCAGTCCCTGATATGGTGCAGTCCATCCTGGGGCTGTGGGCCACCCAGGGGAGCAGGGCAGCAGGATCCTCATTCTCTCAAGTTTCTGGGTGGGCAGGAAAACAGTGATACCTCAAGGACGCTCCTGGACAGTGATGAAAGCAACACACAGCCCATGCTGTTTGCATCACTGTACATGCACAGTGTACATATCTGAGCTCCCAGCCTTGCCCAGGTCCCAGCAGCACTACTGCCCCTTCCTGCTGTGCACACACTGTGGGGACTGGCTCCAGGTACAGCCTGTGTCACCATGCCTGTTTGGGAGGGAAGCAGAGTCTTCTTCCCTCTTGGTCTTCTTGTCAGCTGCTCTCTGTCTCTTTCTCATTTTCTTTCTATTGCTCCAATGAGACAGCTCAGCTCCTGCCAGCATGGAGCATTTTAAACACAGTCTTTAAGCCATGTTGTCCATAGCTTGGTCTTTTGCCCTTGGCAACCTGCTTGAAGAGATTGTCTGAAGCACAGCAGATCTCCTTCCCTACATGTGCCCCATTACTTTCTTTTTCTTCTCTTTACTCTCTTTTTCCAGCTAGTGGTATCCAAGTCTTCCCAATGTATTTCAACAGACTTTTTCTCATTACAAAAATGAAGGATGGGAAGTGCTATTTTTCTGTACATTAAATTTAAAAATTGAGTAAATATTAAGTAAAAATTAAGTTTAAAAGTACAAAAAGTAAAACTGCATCTCAGACCTAGATAGACTAAAGTCGTCGTGCTCGTCAGGGGACAGATCTGAATGGAATCTCATCCATGCAGATGAGGCTGACATCTTCCCTGTGATCTGAAGGGGGAGCAAGGCTAGAAGATCTCCTGTGACAGTGACACTAGGAGCTGGCAAAGCAGCAGCAAGTCTGTCTTGCACAGAAGTCTGCATGGTGGCAAGCTTGCCCCCCTTCTAAAGGAGAAAAGCCTTTCACAACCCCTTTGCTCCCCTCCCTGACACTGCCCCTTGCCAGTAATTAAATAATGGACTAATGGAACCTGTTATGATGGCAAGTGCTCAAAAGATTTATTTTTCTGTCCTCATTTGAGACTTTTTTTTTATCAGCCAGCAGTTTCCAGCCATCATGATAATTTATTTAAATGATTTATGTGGAAAAACAAGACATTCCACAATACCTCTAAGACACATCCTGGAGTGTGGCTGTTGCTGGCTAACACGGCCTCTGGGAGCAGAGGTACTCATTTATACCTCGTACTTCTTATCTCTGCGGGGAGGTGATTACCCCTGACAACAACACCCCTTGCCAGGGATTTTAAGAATTTCTGCTTGAACAAATATGAAGCTACATAGAATTCAAAAAGCAGAGTGCACAGGAACAACATGGGAAAGAATTATTTCAACAGTGCTCAATGCTACAAAATGAAACAAAAAGAAACAAAAAATTGCAAGCAAGCAAACTTCAGGAATAGACTTCCCCAAAGTAAAACCAGAACGTATTTAAGGACTTCAGAACAAGTCCTGGGGAGTCCTGGGGAGTTCAGGGGAGACGGGGACTGATTAATCTGTGGCAGTAGTCAGACAGTAGACTCTACCCTGTTAAAGCTTTCAGGAGCATTGACTGAGAGCTGCTGCAGAAAGTACATTTTTTACCATAAAACAGTAGCAAGCCATTCTGCAAAAACATACAAGCAATTTATGGGCTCACCATTGCCTCTAGAACTGCCTGGCTTATCCATTTCCAAAGAAATATTGCCAGTTAAACGGGATTGCAGTGTACTAAAAGTTGACTTAGCCTGTTTCTGAAGCTCTTCAGTGAGTATTGCCATCCGTACTTCTCTGGACTCAGTGATGTCCCTGCAAGTTACATTAATTTGCAGCCTGGGAGTCTGATCCCAGTCACCTCCAGCTTTACTGCAAATGCCTTCCCAATACCAAGGATGTGATATATATGCAGACATACGACTCCCTTGTCTGCATGCACGGAGCTAAGGAGATTTTGAGACTCGTTCTCCCGCCAGTGTGAGTTGGTCAGCTGGAGTCAGAACAGCGCTTAGCCATTTCTGCCTTGCAGACACTGGGAGCAGGAACAGAGTGCAGTGGGCTGGCTCTCTTGGACCTGGGCAGGCAGGTAGGCTGAGTGGAACAAGGGGCAGAGCCCTGGGTCAGGATGGTCTGCTCACACCAGGGCCCGAGGGAGCCCTCCCGTGCACCCACAGATACGTGTGGGTTCAAGCTTGCTTCCAGTATGGTTGTGGTGACACTTCAAACACCACATCAGAGGGCTCTGGATGGACCTTACCCAGCTGCCCTCTATGTATATGTGTTTTCCAAAAGTCAGTGAGTAAATGAAGACCTTCAGCAGGTGACTGTGACTTTAATAAGGCTTTGAGCCCGTGCCACTGCAGTAGGAAAGAGACAGGCAGGAGACCCTCCTGCATGAGGCAGTGTGCACCCACTGACCCTTTTCCCACGGCACCAGTTGCCTGGCCACTGGCACACAACTCATTGATCCAGGAGGCAGAAGGGAGCACTCACCTTGCTATCTGTTTGCAGTCAGAGAGACCTACCGGGGCTGAGGGGAACATAATAAGTAGGAGTACTCCTAAATCTAAAGAGCAAATCATTTTCTCCTGGGGACCAGGAGGCCTGTTAAGCATTACAGAGGGCACAGCCTGCAAATCAATCAGCAGATGCAATGCCTTGCCACAAACTCTGCCCAAGCAAGGGGTCTCCACACCAAGACAGAGAGCACAAGCCTGAAGGGAGCATGTCCTTGTTCTCCTGCTTTCTGCTGGTGTAATGGAACAACCAAAGCTTTACTGCTACAACCTGAGCCAGCCCAGCTGGCGCTGCCTCGGTGGTAACATGCTCTGCAACTTGGGCATGTTGGGTAAATGTTAGCCCTGTGTCTCACCCCCAACCCTATTTCTCCATCTCTGAGAAATTTCAACAGAACCAACAGCAGTAACCTTGCGAGGTAATTCCTGTTTCCCAAGGCCACTGCCTTGTGAACAAAGTTCACATCAAATGTGAACAAAGTTAAGCATCCTTCCATCCAGCTGAGGACCTTGTCTCCGAAATGCTCAAGGTTCAGGCATTTGTTCTTGTTACACTTCGCAAGGCACAGCTTTCTCAAAAGCAATAGGTTTTTAATAGACTCCTTAGCTTTGATGAAGTGGTGTTTTTTGATAAATAATAAAATACCCAACTCAGAAATAGCTATTAATTATTCACTGAAATAGCAACTACAACCTCAGTTGCCTCATTGCCAATGCTCCATTGCAGTCTACAAACTTCTTGTGAGGGGAAGAGAAGGGGCAGACATGGATCTCTTCTCTGTGGTAACAGTGACACAAGGGAATGTCCTGAAGTTGTGTCAGGGGAGGTTTAGGTTGAATATCAGAAAAACACTCTTCACCCAGAGGGTGACTGGACACTGGAGCAGGCTCCCCAGGGCAGTGGTCACAGCACCAAGCCTGACAGAGTTCAAAAAGAGTTTGGAGAAAGCACATGTTGTGACTCTTGGGGATTTTTCTGTGCAGGGACAGGAGTAGGACTCTATGAGCTTTGTGGGTCCCTTCCAACTCAACATATTCTTTGATTCTGTGAAGAACTGATCTCTTTGTAAACAGACACTCCCCAGGTGACCGGATCATGATCCTGTTGATTTAGTGGTTTTTTCCCATTTAGTTCAACAAGAGCAGGAGGAGCTACTTTGTTCACTTAACTTACACTTGCAGACAGATCTACTGACTCCATGGAAGTTATGTCAGTCTCTGATGTCAGAAGACAAGGCATTTGATTTCTGGCATGCTGGTGTAACTCAGCAATAATCTAAGAAGGTGAAGTCCAACTCATGTCCATTATTTCCAATGATAAATACCTGCATTATTTGTCATCAGAACATTTATTGCTGGTTTATAGGCTCAAATGGGCAAATCACTAGCAATAAAATATCATTATGCCTCTAGCTGAAAGTTTGATAGCTGCTAGGCAGTTTGGAATATTAACCAGTGCAAATAAAAAGTAAAGAATACTCTGAGGAGATATCCTACAGACAACTCTGGACAGACACCAAAATGAAGTCAAGAAATAGGTGTCAAATAGGTACTAAGCAGGAAAAGCTTTAGGCCTGCTTTTACTATCAGCAGAGTGTTTTGATTCAGATGCAGTAATAAAATGACATTAAGAGGATGGATAAAAACCTGAAGTTCTGGAAAAGGGTATCTTAGGTAACAAAAATGCTTGTTGATTCCCATAAGAGTCATATTCACCTGTAAAATCTACCGTCTTAACACTTTTGGGTTTTTTTAAGAAATTAAAATTAGAAACGCAAATGCTTTTTTACATTTTTTAAACAGAATTAATCTTTTAGTCTGTAAAGACTAATAGCTGGTGGAAAACTGAGTGATCTCTAGGAATACAGGCTTTAGGGAAGGTCCAGAAGGTAAACCAAAACCACAATTTACAGAGCTCAAAGTGCTCAGTATTATTCTTCTGTTTGCATACATGGCCATAACTGGCTTTATCTTCCTTTAACACACTACAGCCTACAAGATGCAGCACTTTCCTCTTACCATGCTATCTCCTGAGCATAGACAACAGTGGAGATCATGACTCCTAAAAACTACTGACATGGCCTAAATACTGTGGAACGTTGTGTTTGCTTTGTCCAAACCAGGCAGAAAGTCAGGATTGAAGCAAGCTGATGTGTCTGGCTGAGATGGGGTGGTCCTGCTCATGGAGTCTGGACTGACACAGCCACTGAAGGGGAGCCCAAGTAGAAAGCATGTGATAAACTCATACCCACAAAATCATTATCAAATAATAGCAGCACTGCTGTGTTCTCCAGTTTGGAAGGAAACCATATAACCCCAGATTTGATTGAGCTTCTGCTGGGAAGTCAATGTAATCATCACCTTCAAAAACAGGTCTGCTGTCTGTCACATAGAGACAAATTGCTTATGACACTTTGCACTGTTCAATTATTCTTACTATAACAAGATTGAGAAGAGGTTTCTCAGGGTGCTTTTATCCCTTTCCTTCCCTTTGCAGCACTAGTGAGGGTGCTTGGCTTTAGCATGTCTTTTTGATTCCCCAAGTTGAGGAAGTTATCCTTTCCAAGCAACCGGGCCTGAGGCTTTTTGCATCACATGTTGATGCACAGGCTCCTTTGGGAGCTGGCCACAGGCAGGTCAACGTGAAAAAAGGTGGCAGAAATCTGCAAGATGTCATTGGCTTCAGCTCTTCTATCAGCACAGATTACACAAAGTAGAATTTCCCCTTAATTATTCTTTTGTTGTTCTTACATCAAAGGGCTAAATTATGCCCACTGTGTAAGAGGCTACACAGTTATCTTTGTGATGCAAAATATATCATTTTGCATTATCCACTGATTATCTGCAGTTTGAAGATAGTTTGAAGATAGATGATAGACTGTAGATGTTGAGCAAAGCCTATACATCAGTTCTCTCCTCCTCTGAGAACAGCATTCAAGTAAGCAAAATTGAAACAGTCCTGTGGGAATTCTAGTTTAGCTGTAGCTCAAGAGGGAAACCAGTCTGGGCTTCAGAAAGTTTGTCAGATATTTGATGAAACTGTGATTAAAGGACTGGGTATGCCCAGCTCAGCACCTGAATTTATGCCAGGTCATATCCAGCACATACATCCTCTCCCCTTGCTAGATGCCTATATTGAGCACAGTGCACTGTTACATTTAGCAGGTGCTTCAGGTCCATTAGATGACAGCCCAGTGTGAGATCTGCCCTCAGCTCTCATTGCCCAACATGAAATAAATTGTATTTGATTGTGGCAACATGCTGACAATGCCAAGGTTAATGAACTAACAAAGAATACTTAATGAAGTCAAATTATGAGTGATTGTTTTACTAGGTGACATTTAGGATTTAGAATAATCATTACAAAATAAAACCTCTACCCACCTCTGACTGGCCTCTTACGGAGGTGCACAGTATTTTAAAAAACAGTTGAGTTGAGAAAAGGCAAATACCCAAAAGGTCTGCAAAGCAACATCAGCCAAACGTGATATTCCTTACTGTTTTTAAGGAGCAGTGACAGGAAAGTATGGGGGCAAAGAAGGAACTATATAATGACTCTGCCTGATGTTATTATCATAATGTAAGTAGACCACCCCTCTGCCTGTGTTAATTCTCAGCAACCTGGCTCAGTTGCAAGTTCAAGCTTTTGTTAGTCTGTAACATAGCCTGGGACTGTAGTCTACAGTTATTAATTTAATGGTGGTTTCTGGACCGTATCTTATTACCCAGTCAGATATATTAAATTATGACAGAAGACTTCTCCAGAAGTCCATTGAGGTCACTCACAGAACACTGCCAGATGGTCAGACATCCAAGACAGGAAGGAGTAAGAGGAGCCTTTTCACCCAATCCTATCTATCCCTTTGAAGGTGTGAAGTTCTGTCAAACTCACCCATTCCTTAGCTTGTGAAAGTTAGGGAAGATGTGGTTTTGTAGGACTCTCCTTCCTCCTATGCTGAACACCCTACAAGGTTGCAATGGGGCCATAGACAGGCCTTGATCACACAATAAAGGGCACAGTAGGACAGGCACCTGCCAGAGTTGGAAGAATCAATGTCAGCTCTTTTTCTTTGCCAAAAAGACTATTGATTCTCTATGCTTACTCCTGTAACTTGGCTGACAGGTTCATAGGACAGCAAGAATCTCAGCTAACAACAGTGCTGCTTCAGCCAGTTGTTCTTAATAACCTTGCCAAGGAAAGAAGATTTATAGACAGGAGCTGAACAAGGCAAGAGAATACTTTTTTTTTTTTTTTAATGTTAGAACATATTTCAGGACAGTTTGCTCGGGTACCAGTTGTCTCATTCTTTTCCACAAAGCTGCAAAAGCACAGTCTCTCTGGAGTGTTTGATGGGTAAGAGGTGATATATGAAGTAGGGTAGGAGGATATACATAAAGGTGGTCGGTCTGTGTGTTCCCTCATGCAGCAGCAGCTGTACAATAGCAAAGGTTCTTAAATCATCACCTTCCAGACTCACAACTAACCCATTTCCCCTTGAAGTTAATTAGAAAACTCTTGCTGATCTGTATGCAGGTTATATGCTTAACACAGTCAAGGTTTGTCCCTCCATACATCCTCTTTACCTAAGGCCATCCTCTTGTTTGGCTGTTATTGCCATGAGCACACATTCTTCTTCAAAATTAATGACCAGCTCTTTCCACATGACCTCTCTGCTTTGTCAGACATCTACATCCTGACCTGCTGCTTCAGAGACGCTACCAAATCTGGCACAAAGCACTGGCGAATAAAGGCAATACAATAAAAATAGGAATGAAGGTGATTGGTTGGCTCATACTGGTATGGTAGAATGTATGTCAAAAGAAGGAATGTGCCATGCTGACTGTAGGATAGCTCTGATTTACTATACTTTCAAACCATACCTTAAATGTGTTGTGGTTTTCAGGATGTCTGTAATTCTTTTCCTCTCACCTAAAGCAGTCCGTTCTATCCATTATCTTGGTGGATTCTCTGTCCTCCAGAGAATATCTGGTGGAAATACCAACCAGCTCAAAGTACCTCATAGGCTGGTACCTTGGGGTTTACAATGCTTTTATGGGAGCTATAAACAACATACCCAGCAAAAATAGACTGATAAATGAGATAGTCTGCACTTGCTTGTTATGTGACTATGACAATGCCAGATGATGGAAATAGATATTTCTCAAGCTTTACTCATCAAAAACCATCAGAGATAAGGCCAAGCTTCTTTCATTGTTTTCTTTTATTTTTGTAAATCATGCTTCAGTAAACCACATGAGTAAAAGTCTTGTTTATATTGATCTTTCAGTCTTATTTATTTGTTGAACAGCATCAAGCAATTTAGAGGACTTCTGAGGACTTAGAGCTTCTCAGTTTGGTCTTCCAGCATATATTCCATACTAGAACAAAAAGCCAGCACCCTTGGCAAGAAAAAATCACTGTCTTGTAAAAACATTACATTTCTCGGATTCTGGCAATGGACTGCTAGGAGTGAGCTTTGAACTCTGAGATGACAAGGTGTGCCTGGTTAGCTTTAGTGCCAGGGGAGGGAGTCCCCTGGAGACATGTACTGCAGAGAGAGAATTTAATCACTAAGGTGTTTTTAGGCTGAAACACCTGAATGGTGGATTAGACTGAAATACAGTCATAGAATGTGCTGACAGGTGTTCTCCAAGTTGGAACCAATTAAAGAAGAAAGGACATTTCTTTCTGTAAGTACAAATCTAATTTTCCATTATTCTCCTGAATATACAATATAGAAATTATTCCACTTTAATAGATAGAGATGAATTCTAAATTGTGCCTGAGTCTCTCCCAGTACTAAGCAATTATTTCTCCCTTTTTCTCACCCAAAAGCCTCAGGCTAGTTTACAAAAAATAACAATATTCTAAAAGATTTGGCTTTGGCTTTGTCACTTTGCTGAACAGCGGTTTCTGGCTAACAGGACAGAGTTCACAATCAACCTCAAAAGGCCTGTGGTAGAAACTATTAAATACACCAGTTAGGACTGAGATGGAACAGTCCCCAAGGGACCTTTGTGCTCTGATCTCACTGCCACTGGAAGAAGAAATAAGTGCATGTCACCCTGGCTAATAACTCCCAGAGACAGAGGTTACCATTACGCAATGGGAGTTAGCCTATGTTTCAATGATGTCTTGCTACTAAATTTGCCTTCCTGAAAGGCTTTTAATGACTACAAGAAAAAAAAGAGATGTCAGACTCAAAGCTTACGGCCCAGCAGTCTGGGTCTTATGACAGCCAGCACTAATCAAGCATAGAAGAATATTTTTTGAATAATGTACCAATAGCTTTTCTTTAGAGGGGAATATGAATTATAATTGTCCTGTCTACAGGGGGTACAAATATTTCTTGACCAGGCAATGTCTTGGACTGTACAGGATGCTGCAGGAGGTCACCATGTCCCCAGTAGCCATAACAAGGAAGAACCAGAGGAAGGACAAAGATTCAGCATGCAGTGTTCTATGTCATGTTTTAAGGCCCCAAAAGACTCACTCAATGAGACTTTTAGAAGGGCTTACAGTTGTTCACAGACTCTGAGTTAGATGCATGGGAGAAATACTGATAAGATATTCTCAAAAGTTCAAAACAGAAAAAAAACCCCAAAACTTTACTGGCAACCTCAGACAATCAAAGAAGCTTTGGCAAAGGTTTAGAGCAGCATTCAATAAATAGAAAACACTTCTCAAAGCATTATCTTCACAAGCTCTAAGCCAGTTTGATTTTCAATTGCTCAAAAACTCCAAGATGGAAGTAGAAAAAGAAGGAAGACAGAGAAGAGCAAATATAGCTACCAACTTCTACCAAATCTGAAGTTCTGACCCCTGCTTGAAAAAAAATAATTAGAAATAATTGAAGTTACAACACTTCTCTAACACCTTTTGTGTTTACAATCCTCAAGTGTTTTACAAACATTAACTTACTGCAGACCCCAGAAGAGCTTCATTACTTTTTCCCTGCTCTCTATTTTACAGGTGAAAAAACAATGCAGAAGTGAAATGTCTTTCCCAAGATCATATGTTCTGCCTTGCACCACCAATTTTGATGCTCCTGCTCATACCACTATATCACACTGACAAGTTAGTGATAGTCCCCAGTGTGAAAGGGTCTGCTGGGAATAAAATGTGTAACCCATCAAATATACAGCTTGTTTACTCTTGCTTGCATTTAAAATACTTCTTTAATATATTTTCAGTGAGCAATTTGAACAACTCATGATTTATACCATTAAATCATGCTAAGGTGTTTTTTTGAAGTCAAATCTAATTAAATTACTGTTAATTTCAAACAAGAAGTTGAACCAGTGATTCATTGAAGGATTTATCTCTGTCAGATTTGCAGTTAAACATATTAACATTGATCCATTTATATATATTTTGCTCTAGTTACAACTATCAAGGTTATAAATTCTGAACAGTTACCATGCTTATGATGAGGAATACCAGTTTTAGGAGGCAACATTCAGAATGACCTTTCTTTTTGCACTAAAAAGCATATTTCTCCACTACCTGCATGTTTAAGCTCTGAGATTTCCCCTTCACAAAACAGAGAATTCTGTTTTACGTGTGTGTTTTAGAGATCATCAAGAGGCAGCGTACTTTCTTTTTCTTTTCTTCAGTGAGTGACTGCCTTTGAAATCACTTTAAGTGTAAGGCATGAAATATTTCTTTGTGAGTTTACATATCTCTTCCAAAAGCAGTGGAAATTTTTGGAAGCAGCCAAACTAACGCCTTCAAAACCGGTTGGTTTTGAGGCTGTTTCCATATTTAGGTGTCTGGTTTGGGGTGGCTGGAAAGAACCTGGTTCAAAGGGTGGATTTTCAGCTTGATATGTTTCCCAAAAGATCTTGTATGTTTATCTGTGGAGTCTGTGTGTGCCTATGCACTGAGCTCTGAGTGGGGGACTGGTTTCTGCTGTGAATGTTCCCAGTCCCCTTGAATGGAATCAAACTTCGAGATTCCACATCTTGTATTTTGGTGGGAAGTGAGCTCAGGTGTCCTGGGCTGTCGTGGTGTTTAGCCCCACTGGGTCACCTCTTGGGCCACAGCTGCTTCCATTCAGAATAAAGAGCACCATCCACTTGAGCATCCTCCATGGGAACTAAGATTTTTCTCTTGCTGCAAATTCCTCCCAGTCTTGTTTCTCCTAACAGTTCATCTCAAGCCTTCAGATTTTTCTCGCTCTTGGATCTATTTTTAAAACCATTTTTTTCTGTAATATATAATCAGCACTCACCTGACAGGAGAGTGTACTCAAACTTCAAAAAAGCTGCTTTAGGACCACATGATAATAAATTCTCCTTAATCCCAAATACAGATGAGATACAGAGCAGGGCCTACAACAGGTTTTATAGAGAGCATTAGTGTCAGGAGTTTAGAGAGAATTAAAAAGAAAAATAACATTCCATCCCTGAGGAAAAATCCAAGTAGTGCATAAGACTAAAAGGAACATCTCTATTGGGAATTGCTTATGAAAGGGATTTTTAGTTCAAAATAAGGAAATCAGTCAGGACTGCATAAGGATTGTATTGATCAAAAATAGTCTTCTGAAATATCAGGATTCAAAGAAGAGATCAAGTAAAAGACACAAATGAAAGTAAGCAACCCAAATGCGAGAGAAAATACATCTTGCACTTGCAGCAAAGATTGTTTGTGTTCAGACTCCAAATAAGACAGATGCTTCTTGTGGTTGGGAAAATTTGAAACCTGACTTATAGCTATGATCCATAACAGTGCTAGATTTATTGACCACCTGCTGTGAAAACAGAGCCTTTTTTTGCAGCAAAATCTGAGCTCGCCATTTGTGAAGTGTCTCCTGTGTCATTTTCACAATTTCCTAGAAGACGTGATTAACCCAGATGCCAGTGCTGCTCCATTCCTGCATGCATGCTCACCAATCAGTGCAGGATTAATAAGATGCCAGGTGAGACCACTGAACCTCCTGGTGAGCTATTGAAAGAAAAGTCAGTGTGCTAAAAATATTAAGAGATTTATTTGATTTCTCCACATGAAGTCCTCTATTATTTATCACTTCAGTTCACACTTTTTCTGTTTTCTGCTCTAATTTTAGAATGGGGCCTTTCTCTCCTGTTTTTTACCATGACTACATCACAGGTTTGGATCTGCGACAGTTTTGGTGAATGGGCATTTCACCTGCTTAAGTTATATCCCAAAAGTCTCAGTGAAGCTGATGTTGTTATCTTGGGCTAAGCAACTCCACTGCTCAAAATCATTAATTGTCTTTGGAGATCTTGATCCTTTATATGGAGAGCCATTTGCAGGTGAGTAGGGTTTTTTAAGAACACATTGCAATATCACATTAAAAATACATTACATTATATTACATTAAACTACGTGATAGCCATGTAAATAAATATATATATTATTATAGCTATATAAATATTATATAGCTATAATAATAAATATATAATATATAAATTAATTTATTCCATTCAAGAGAGAGCTGTGGGCATGTTATAGTTATCTCCACTGAGGATTGAATAAAAGTTTAAGAGCCTGTGGAAAGAAGTAAGGGCTGAGTACTTCTGAAAGGTCTAAGCAGGCATTTCCTGTCCTGTGTACTGCTTACTACTGCTTACTACTCAGTTGTAGTTTCACAGGAGTTAACCCCTGGCAGAGATTAAATGGCAACTTTTTATGAGTTTAGACAAACTTACTGAGCCGACTCCATGCAAGAGGACCTTTTCTTTCTAAGGTGATTTATCTCCTCTATGTGGCTGGAGCAATAAATACTCTGAAAATTAATGCCATGCTCGCTTGTAAAATAAAATCCACATTAATCTCAACTATCAGAGACACCTATAAATCAAATGAAAGCAAAACAGGGTAAAGAGAGGTTGGAAACAAAGCCCCATCCCTGGCAGCACAGCCCTAGGCAGACATTATAGCAGTGTTGGCTGAGACTAGTTGTCAAGAGGCCCCAGAGAACTGGCTCTTGGGGCACCTGTGACAACGTTGAACATGAATCTTCAGGTCTCTGTGGGCCACATGCAGGTCCTGGAGACCACTGTGGGGAAAAAGTACCTCTGCTCCAGGAAGGAGACCAGTAGGAAAGCTGAACCTTTTGCCAGCAGGAGGAGGAATGAGTAACTGGAGAGCAGAAATACAGAATGCAAAATGTAGCAAAGTCTTTGTATTTTAACACAAGGTACAATTGGTCCTCATGGGCCAACAGAACCAAGCAACCTTGTCCAGGAGATGTGTCTGAGTCACAGATGTGTGTATCCCATGTGTGAGTTATCCTGGCTCTGTCTTTCTGCAGCCTGTCCTCTGGAAGAATTACTGAACTCTTCTATAAAAATTGTTTCTAAATTATCTTTCTTGGGTTAAAAGCCAATGCTGTTCTTTTTGAGCTAGCTCTGAAGAACCTCCCCCATAACTAAACATACAGGATTCACTACAAGCAGTACCTCTAGCTGATGCCAGTTGAGGGAGCAGGAGTTGTTCCATATTTGAAAGCTAAAGGTAACGAGATGAAGGAAAGAAGTACACATAACTATTTCAGAATGTGGGGGCAATTATTTCTACTGGATTCTGAAATACAGTGAAATTCCTATAGTTTTCTTAGCCTGAATAAACATATTCATCAGGGCACCCTTTCATCAAAGAATGCTGCATGCAGGTATCTGTAGATGCACAATGCTACATCCTATAGATGATACACAGACTCATTGTTAGATATACACTTACAAAGCCTCCTGATCTGCAATCTAAACAAACAGCATTTGCTATCCAATTGCAGCATATTCTGTGCTCCGAATTAGTCCTGGGTGAATTCCATCCCTGCAGCTCACCCATTTTTCTATTACAGCTAATCCAATTACTTCAGACTCTTATCTTCCTTCCAGTGTGCACGTATGCCATCTTCCTCATGGAAGTCATCCTGTAGAAAAGTTAATAAACATATTTATGTTAGAGAAGCTATGGACCAAAGTGTTTATGGGCACAGGAATTTATTATCTTTGTGGTAAGCAAAGACATATATTGATGGACAAGATGGATGAGCGATTTAAATGAATGAAAAGGAAGTGTGAACGGATAACTCAAAAGGGCTACACCTCACCCTCAGTTCATGGAAATAGCACTAAGAGAAAGGTTCTTGAAAGCAGATGGTTGGCACTGGAGAAAGCTTTTGCACACAAACTTTCTCCCTTTCCAAAATTAAAATATGCAGTGTGCCCGTTGCTGATGGAGTTTCCCACCCTGTAGATGCAGTAGGGTCTGACAGTGCTCACCAGAACTCTCTACTTCAAGCAAGTCAGAGCTAAAATTTTACTTTGTTCTAACTAAAACTTGTTGTAAAGAGAGGAGAGAATCAGTGTCTTCTTGCACTTGAGCTGGTTACAGAAATGAGTTAAAGCTGTACACTTCAGTTCTTCAGTTAGAGCTTCTACACTTCTACAGTTAGAGCTTCACACTGAAGCCTGAGTGTGAAAATGCACCCACAGAGTTTGTCAGCTTACCCCAAGTAATTCCAGCAAAATCTTTCTGGTGCAATTATTCTCTTTCTGCATGCGTATGGTGACTTATTTTCCAAACTGCCAGGGGCAGGCTCATCTTCCAGATTCGAACACTAAAATGGGATCCAATAACTGCTTATCTGCAGTGCCTGGGAAGAAGCCTGATGACTCAGGTACGTTTTGAAAGATGAAGGGGCAAGACCTCTACTAGCTGAGAGCTAATCCTGCTCCAGCACCACAAATTTGGAGAGAAAAGGACTAATATACACCCTGAATAGCGCTGCCATCCCCACCAAGGGGACTAGGAGTAAATGCCCTGGGGCTCTGGAGTTGCAGCTCAGAGAGTGCTTCTGTCCTGTCCACTCCCTCCCCAAAACAACAGGGCTGAAAGAAGGGGAGATCAGCACCACCACCTGTAAAAGGAAAAAGGAGGAGAAAAGGGGAAAGAGAGCCAGCCTGTTTTCTCTGGGACTCAAATCAGCCCTTAGCTGTTCTAAATAGCTCTGTGCAGGACTAGCATAGCAGATGCTGGATTGTTACAGCAAAAATAAGCATTATGAAAATATATTCATGTGTAGGAGAGGGATGGGGCAAACCAGTATCTGGTAAAACAGCTTTGTTGTGAGGCAATTCTTTATCTCAAGAGTAAACATTTAATCCCCCAGGCAAGAAATCATCACTGTTAAAATCCTCCATAATTAAAGGAGCCATAGGCTATACTGTCTTCAGGACCTGATTTCCTCTCCTGGTGGGAGGAGACATTGCAAAAACATTCAAAAGGACAGTGGGGGATTGTTATTGAAAGCATCATGGCAGGCCCAGGGAGTTCCTAACTCTGGTTCTTCTTGAAGACAGCAAAGACAATGGGCTTCTGCCAGCAATATCCAGTATACAATGGCAGAGTTACATTTCTAGATGTCTAGGACAAGTGTGTGGAGCTGGATTTCCAGTTCACTGGACACTACTCTACAGGCATGAGTACACACAGGCTGCTGCAGGCATTTCAGCTTCTCTCCCACAGCTGGGACTCAGCAGGACTGCTGCTGTCACCTGGCCAATTTTAGTTGAGGAAACCAGAAAAAGGCAGCTAAAGAGGTGATTGGATAAATAGCAGGATGTTCCCAAGAAATATTAAGCTAACCTTTGCAGACAAACTTATTTCAAATACAGAGAATTGCTTCTCAGTTTCCTTTAATGCTTGTATTTTATACCTTCTCACTGCTCTTCTTTTTAAGACTGTAAGTGCACTGGGGCAACCCTGCCTATTCCTCAGCATTTGACCAGGGCCTTATCAAGTGAAAGCCTAATATCAGCTTATCCCTTGTCCCTGCAGCAATAAGCAAAAGAAAATAATATTCACATTAGACAGCCACTGTAGCTTTGGATACAAAGAGAGTAAAATGGATGCACCTGTTCATAAATAGAGAAATGTTTCCTTAGATTATGGGTTTCCTCCTAGCTCATTATAAAAAAATTGTCAATTATTCTTGCCTATAGGTACAGCAAGATTACTCATCACCAAGTTAACAGCAAGGCACTCCACAATTGCTTCTGTAATTCAGGTTTAAAGTCACTAGAGCAGCACAAGTCAGAAGGATTAAATGAGAAGGAGGGTATGCTGAATATAGGAAAATACTGTATGCAAATTGTGATAATTCATGACTGAGTCACAAAAAATATGTATTCAAAATCTGTCATGATTTAAACACTTAAGAATCCAATGCTGTGCATTTATATAATGGCTTTCATCAGAGGCTCTCAAAATGCTTAGGAGGCACTAAGATGGATGCATGATAACACCAGCCTTGCAGGACAGCTCTAGGTGCATTTCTTTTTAGAATCACCAGCTAGCGGCTCCCGGGGATTTCCAGCACACCAGACTAATACTTGATGGTCTGGGGAAAGAGAAAGGGCTGACAAAGATGAATCTGGTACCTCTCCTAGTCCTCAAACGGGTTCAGGCCCTGTTGATCCTTACAGATGAATTTCTAATATCCTTTAAAATATCCAGTGATAGAGCAATTCAAAATATATCTAGCCTCTTTCTTCTCTCTGATTATGCCACAATGCCTTCATGTAAGCAGCAAGCAAATGCATTGCAAATAAACAGCAGGAAAATACATTGCAAATACAATAATACCCCCAAAATTTTCTCACTAGCCAAGAATTCTAAGTACCAGCAAAACCATGATGTGACTCATCACTCATCATAATAAAGAAAGCACTGGAATTTTTTTGCACGTTCCTTCATCTGTTTTCAGTAGGCTGAGCAGAATGGAAATCTGAAGCAAGAGAGAGCACACCTCAGACTGTGTGGAACAGAGTGTGGGCACTGATGTTAGGAGCCATGAAGATGGAAACCTAAATCACTGTCTTCCTGGGGCTTCCTGAGAGCTCTCTCACTGTTTGGTGAGACAAAGAAAACTGCAAGATAAAGAGTACTCCAAGGTGTAAGTGCTTCACAGGAGGAACTATGGACTGCCAGAACCTAGTGCATGTTTTGTTAAAATGAAGAAGGAAAAGGAGCAGATCAAGGATTTTTTTCCAAAAAGACAGAACACTAATCTTAGAAACATGAAGATAATAACAGGATTTTATTAGTAGGACATAATTTTTTTTTAAAATGCAGTAAGATCTATATCCACTGACTGATTCAGAGCAAGAAAGGTGTGTTGAAACTGCTGATACATGCCTGCTGATGTTGGTGGCCTTAGTAAGAGACATCCCCGTATTTTGCATAAGATTCTGCCAGGGAAGCAATTTGGCATTATACTGACAACTTGTGACATAAAAGAAGTTACAAGTTATAATCTCTGTTTGATTTAATCAAAACATTCGTAGCATAGGCTCAAGGTAAAGTATTTCAGAATTTACACCTTTTCTCTTAGAATTGTTGCCTAAACATATTGTTGCCTTTCCCTTATGTCTAGCTGAGAAAATTCTTTGCACTGTGTACATCTCCAGGTCTACCCCTGCAGAGAGCGCTACTGCCAGGAAAATTCCTTCTGACCCTAGAAAATACTTAGAGGGGACAAGAGAAACCCACAGGCACAGCCTAGTAGGACTGCTTTAGGAAGGAACACATGGTTGCTGCCAAGAGATGTGAAATGCTTCACTGTACCTCAATGTTTGAAATATTTTATGATGTAGATTTATGAACTTTCATAGCAGCATTCACCTATGTTCTTCAAACGCCGAGCCAGGATTAGTGCAGTTGTCAGTGCTATAAGACCCATGTCTTATAATTTAACAAAATTCTAGCAATATCTTACCCAACATTAACCTACCACCTGCTATCAGCAGGCAGATCCAAGGGTATCTTCTGCACACCAGAAAGCGTAGGCATCACTTTAGGTATCTTTCTTCTCTTTCTTCAGATATTGCAGACCACACAGGATCTAAGAAATCACGGCAGTGGCAAACTGGATTGATGTACCTCAAGGTGACTTCAGACACAGGTAATGCAAAAGATTTAGAAAGATTTAACAAGCTGTAAAAGTCTAGAAACCACTGACAAATTACTGGATCTTCCTTCCCATCTGCAGATAGAACCACAGGTTACTGACAGATTACAAATGTGTTGGATAGTTCTGAATTATTATATAAAACAAAGGCCTGTATTACATACCAAAAGGACTTGCTGGAAGAACTGGGACCTGCAACCAGTAACTCCACTAGGATCTGCCATTGTTTGTGCCAGAGCAGTGTTTGGTCCTCAGCATCCAGACTTCTGAAAGAAACTCTCCCTATCCACCCCAGTGCTGTATGCCTGCAGCGAGGTCAGTGGCAAGCTGGTGCTGTCTTTGTGATAGTGCCCCACTAGCTGGGACTTACAACCAATCAATAGCTCTTGCTATGAGACAGATGGATCCATTATAATCTGACCTGCTCGGAGTCTGGCTCTTAACCCTTAACCTTAGCTGATGTAAAATATTCACCAGAATTCTGTGTTAGACATCGGCACAACCTCATATTTCTTTCCCTACCATTAACAAATGTCACATATTTGTCAGCAGCACAGATTATCTCATCCACCTCACCATAGTGTATGCCACATTTGTTGAATGTGTTGTTAAAGAAACAATAGAATGGCTTTATACCAAAATCCACTGCTGTGGAATTTATGAGTAAATGAAGAAAAACAAAAAATAAAGTTGGGGTGTGTTTATACCAGTATTTTCTTACAACAATAACACATTTGTGATTTCCTCCCACCATCCCCACAGCATGGAACCCAGGTATGAAGCCAGGTGGTCTGTGTGCTTGCAGTTACAAAGACAGGCTGGACAGCCCACACCTGAGATCTGCAGGCTGGCAGCTTTCTAAAATCTGGTTCCTAATTTTTCAGACTCGGTATTGTGTCAACTAGAAACAGAGGTAAAAAGTGACAGAGAGGGGAAAGAAAGAGAAAACAGTGTTCTGTGAAACTGATCATTTTTCATGAATTTTTTAATGAAACATTGTCAAATATACAGACCTGCACACAGTAGTTTTAGTCGCATATTTTCACTAGGCATAGAAACTCTCAGACTTGTAGTTTTAGGGAGTATTGTGATGCTTGGGATTGATTAAACTGACAAACAAAATTAGATCAGTCAGACCAAATATGTGCAGGTTTCTCCTTGAAGGGCAAGTTAGAAAAACAAAAGAAGCTATACTGATAATTTTGTTTTAGAAGCAGTGATTCTCTATCCTTGCCCTTCATCTGGAACTACTTAGACTCTTGTACATTTACTCAGCCCTGTCCTTGCCATCCATCCGTTTCCATAAGATCTGGGCAAAAAGAGTCCAAGAGTAAATGTGAAGCCAGTGCTTTCATACCGTCATTTACACATTCAAATAACAAGTATTTAACCTATGAGACTTAAGCAGCAAAGCATAATGAGAGAAAAAGTGATATAGCACTTAAGTGATTGCTGCAACCTGCAGTTCACTCAGCATGTAGAGATTTCATTATAAAGTCACAAGTGATTGAAAATGTAATATATGTTAGAAGTAATGTGTTGTGTGAACAATTGATAAAGCTGGAAAATGGGACATATTTGGGGCATACAATCCCTTCCTTACATCTAGGATTTTTCTGGACAGTTTAATAACTAATCCCACACATTTTACCTTTATATTTATAAACAAAGAGCAAGGATACTGCTGACCAAATCCATTTGTGAAGAGAACAAAATGTGAGAAACTACTGCAAGTTAGTAAGCAGGAGGCCTGTTTATCACTGAAAGCAGCATCTCAGAGCCAGAAAACTGAAAATACAAGAACAGGCTTGTATGATGTATAGCCACAGCTTTTTTGACCATTAATAAAAATCTATTGTGTCCTGTAATTTCAGGTGGGGGAACACAAGCTAAACATTACATACAACTTTCCATGCTGGTCCTATTCACTCCTCACCTAACCTGAACTGGAGACATTGATTTTGATTACAGTATTCCTGAGCCATAGAAGGAAGAGGAGGCACCCTGTCATTGTTTTCCAGTTGCAATGCAATAGCCTGTATTTATCTGAGAGAAAATTTTAAGAGCACTTACTGAAATTCAGATACTTATGAAACTTAAAACTAATTTCCCAAACTTGAATATCATGAAAATCAAAGAATAATTTATTATCCAAATGTGTTCTAGAGATGCTCAAAGTTGGGAACCTTTTCCCACAAGTTGGAAATATTGAACAATTGAATAATCAAATCTTCCAAAAATCAATACTTTGTATGGTTCTCAGTTTTATGAAATAATGGGGATCATCAAGAAGAATTCTCTCCCCTCCCTGGGAAGAAATTATGGTATTTGACGAAATGCAATTTCCTCCACTGTTTCTGTTGCTGGGATCTTTATTAATTCCTGATCTTCTAAAAATATCCCAATAAAATGTGGATTTCTAGGTAGAAATTTGAAATCCAAAACCAGTAAATTTTCTTTCCACATGTTGAAAGTGCTTCTTTAGATATATAGAGTACTTAAAATATCTTTTTTAAATAACTACAAAAATATTTTCAGTGCAAGCAAAAGTGATGCTGTCCATTTACCTGCTTGCTGGTGTTTTTCTAGACTCAAACCCAAAAATTAATCTGGGACAGACCATACCAGGCTAAGGAAGGCTTTGAAAAGTCAGTGCCGAAGTGTTTTCTGTTTATGTTTTCTAGCACTTTGCCGGGTTGAATTCATTGACTTGCATCCAGAAATGTCATTAGTAAAACAAAGTTTAACTGGATTCTTTCTAGGCCTGACTGACCACAGAGCCTGAGAAGAGGTTGCCTTTGCTTCCTCTGCTACTGGCTTCAGCTAAAACCCCTCTAATGTCTCTGAAGACATAGGGACAAAACTTGCCTAAAGTCAGACTGGGGAATATCTATTGATTTTAATAAAGTTTTGACAAGTCAACATCAAAGAGAACCCTCTCCTGTGCTCTCTGAACATTGGAATTTATGTTGTATACTCCATCAATAGCAACAAAATAAATAGCCTCTTAAAGTCCATTATAACCATCATGGCTACTTAGATTAAAGAAATACGATAATATTTGTTAGTACAGCTAATCAGTGCTGCAACCCTTACTAATGTTTACAGAGTAGTTGCTGCATTAGAGTGTTAACCAAGATTTTTCTGATTATCAGCAATTAAAAAAATAAAAACATGAAGCAAAGAGGATAAATATTGTTTCTTGGTAATCAGATCAAAGATGAAAGGGAAAAAAAGTAATGGTCATCATTCCATTGAGTGTTAATATTTTACTTAAATTTTTCAAGAAACCACTTGAATGATGCTGGTTTTGCAGTCTTTTTCTGAAAACAAAACAAAACAAAACAAAAAAAAAAGAGAGAAGACCCTTTTAAAATAGTTAAGTTATTATTTAGAACTGTAACACTTATAAAACCCTTTTCATCTCCAGAGCCCTGCAGAGTACAGACCTTTGTTGACCACTCCAGCAAAGGATCTGGTACTGTTCCATGTTTCTGTGATGAGCTAAACCTCTTGGAGGACAGGATCCTGTTACTGCCTTTCTCACCAAACACAGTAAGAATTTCAGGTAGCTCATTGTGCTAGTTTGACAGGCAGGGAATCTGGTATAGGTAATTTTAAAAACATGCCCAGAGCAGCAGAGGAAGTTGGTAGTAGAGGGACTACACCCCAAGAAATGCTGTTTCTGGTTCCAGGATGGTAGCCCCAGGCATTCTCCTTCTCCACACTTCAGCATTGTGACTGCTGCAGACCAATCATTGCGTTCTTCCGCATTCCGGTCCTGGTGCTACAAAATTCTTAATGCGTTACTACGCAAAACATGTTCCGAGCCTGTCATTGATTCAGGGCCTACAGTCTTGCAAGCATTATATCATTTATCTTCCTTATAAGTGGAAAAAATTCCTGGACTCTATTTTCTCTCCATAGAAACTACAGAGAAGCCGAAGTAATTAATGAAAAGCACTGGTGTCATGTGGACAAGAACAGGGCACACATTCAGCTCTTTCTTTGGCCATTCAGACTAAAGGGAAATATGCTTCTGTGTGGACCATATGACTGGGTCCAGGGGCTGGATTTAATATATTTGCAGCCCAATCATTTTCCAAGGGAACTGTCAATTACCAGTGTGAGACAGAAAAGATGCTGATTACCTGGGCCAAACTCTGCTCTTGTTTGTGTCAGAACAATATCCCTGATTGCGCTTGCTTCCGTGCGACTGTGGGTTGAGTTTGGCTCTGTCTCCTCAGTTCCCTGGGTTGTCTTTGAACCACAGGAACAGCGCTTTGAGACAGCTACTTGGGCAATAGCTAATGGCAGGAAAATCCACAGTTCTTCAGACATTAAGGCATTGTAAATACTGAAAGAAAATAAATCTGTGTTGTATTTTTTTGGCATACGATGCCTAAAGCCTTATCTCTCATTCTGTCAGGAACCAAGAACTATGTATACAGATGGTGCAATTTATTATGTTCTGTACTGTGACCAAGGGCTGAAATACCTTCAGGAAATCACCAGAAAGCCTGAAAAGCTTTGCTGTCTCTTGTGACTCCAGCTCACTAAAACTATAATTGAATGAGCACAATATATTAAGCCCTGCGTATTACACAGTAGGCTTACAGAAAAGGACGCCATCTTTTTCAGCATCATTACAGAAAATATCTTTGCTGTACAATTACTGCCTATACCCAAGATCATAATGTCTCTGCCTCTCTGAATTCTGCTCTTATAAAAACCACAAGGCAGGGATTTACAAATAGATGCCTAGGTTCAATGACTCTACCTCAGCTCAGGTGTAACACCATTAAATTCCAGTGTGCTGTTCTCATTTGTAAAATGCTGCTGGGCCTGATAGTCCTGACATTTAAAACAGTGCCTGTCGGGGCTGAAATGAATGGACATGAAATGAATGTAACAGTGGTATGAAAAAAGAATTTTAGCTGTGTATCAGTTCAGAGGTTAATGTATTTCCATTCCTGCTTCTCTGAGCAGATTTTTATGAAACTGATGATTAAACTTGGCTCAGTGAGCACAAGAAATACAAAGAAAAACTAAAGTCAATATCCTCAAACTCATTAATTTCTCAATATGAAATGTAAACCTTGGAACTAGTATTTTGCTCATACCCACATGCTTACTGCGTTTGAAACATTGAAAACAAGATCCCTGTGTCATGGACCCAACAACAAATATTTTATTGTCATCTTGATACCCACAAGGCCCAACTTTGAGCAATAGCCACCATTCACAAAACAGCTGTTTTGCTTTTAGTGCTTCACTGGAAGCAGAACCATCTTCATACTCGATTTTCTACTGTTTCCTTCCAGTAAGGAAGCTGGACTGTGGTGCCTTGATATTGGGGGTGGTCTATCCGCTCCCCCTCTGTGCACTGTTACACGTTGCCGAGTTTTGTTAGAATATGGAACCACAAATGCCATGAATCATCTTCCCTATTACATCCCAGAGACACCGGGCCGACCCAGCCCCGTGTCCCGCCTGTCACAGGACTCCTGAGAGAAGGGGTGAACACCGACAACCACCAACCCCAAAACCTTCTGGCCGCAATTCGGGATGGGCTCCTCCAGGACGGGGGTGCCGGCTCATCCCGCGCTTCCCCTCGGGGTCGGTGCCGCTCTGGGCTGCGGGGAGGGCGCGGGGCGGGTGCGGCGCTCCCGCAGCTCCCGGGGCCGCCCCGCCGGGGCTCGGCGGAGGGCAGCTGCCGCCGGGAGGAGCCGGGCGGGGAGGGAGAGACCAGGGGAGCCGTGCGTTGAAAGGACTGCCTCGATGGGCTTGAAAAATCACTGCAGCAGCGGCGGCGGTCTGGTGGGAGATGCAATGCCCGGGCTGCGCGGCCGCGCCGCTCTCCCCGCCTCTCCCCTCCGGCTCCGGCTCCGGCCCTGGCCCCGGCCCCGGCCCTGGCCCTGCCTCTTTTTTTCCGCGCCTGGCTCCAAACTTTTCCCGCTCCCCTCCCGTGTGTGCGGGAGCCCCGAGCTCAGCGGTGAGCGCCGGCCGGGAAGCCCCCGGCACGGAGAGGCTGCCNGCCCGCCCGCCCAGGAGGGATGCTGCTCCGGCAGCTGCTGGGGCTGCTCCGCTACTGCTGGCCCTCCCTGCTGCTGCACTGTGCCCTCCACCCGCTCTGGGGGTCCCTCCAGGTAGGGCCACCCGAGCCCGCTCGCAGCTGCGGGGCGCGGGGGGCGGCGGGGCCGGGGCAGAGGAGAAGCGGGGCCGCGGGCAGAGCTCCTCCGGCCCCCCGGGGCTGCGGGGAGGAGGCCGTGGCGGGGCGATGGTCGCGCAGGCGGCCCCAAAGCCGGCAGGGCTGTGGCTGTCCCCGGCGAGGGCCCCCCTTGCCGGTGCTGCGGGTGCGGGACGGGCGGCCGGTGCCAGGCTCGGAGCGCTGAACTCGGTCCGAGAGCGCTCGGTCCCGGCAGGATGGAGTTGACTTTCTTCGGCGCGCCGGCGGTCGGAGGGCTGGGAAGCGCATTTTGCTGTAGGTGGCGAGATGCACGGAAAGAGGCAGCGGCGGAGCGGAGCCCCGGCGGTCGTGCCTTGCCGTGGGTTTTCGGTATTGATTGCGAATTGAATTGGGGGTTTTCTGGGTAAAGGGTTGAGTCAGCTTTCGCCAACTCCGACGCTGTGGTGTTGTGTGACCTTGATTGTAATGTGGGTGGCCGGCAAGAGAGACTGGGAGAAATTGGTATACAGTGAGGGAGAGCGCCCATCCAGTTTGGAGAATCAGAACAGCAGCAAAGCTCATCTCAAATGCGTCACTTCGATATTTTAAAGTTTATTTATAATATATGTCTTCAGAGAAGTGATTGATGAGCCAGCCAAGTTCAAGAACAGACCAATTACAGTTTCTTTCTTGGAAAAACAAAGTGGAGACTCCACATCTTTTACTCCCTGATCTAAACTTAGTGACTCCCAAGAGATTAAAGAGAGATGTTGTTTGTTTTAGCATCTTGTCTCTTGCCATGAATGACAAAGAGGATTTGTGCTCCTTATGGATTGAAATAAACAGAAATACAACAAAAACAACCTTTAAACCAATGTCCTGTCATAAAAATTTCTGCCAGTGCTACCTTCCTGCTGTCCTCCTCAAGTATTTAGGCTGCTAATCTTCAGTTAAACTACAACTGAATTTTTCAGGGAAGCGCAGTTGGGTGAAAAGAGATGCCTCCTGCAACCTCTCTCCTATCAGTCAATTGAGCAAAGAAAAAAACCCTCGGATAAATATATTTCTGGCAAGCTACTCACATGATCTAAAGCAGTCTTTCAAAAACAATTACATTTATAAAAATTGAAAAAGGCTCTGAGAAATGCAAAAGCCAAGGAGCTCACCAGCCTTTCCTTGCAATAATTTGGAATTTGGATGAATGTCCCATTCATCAACTGTACTTGTGCTATTGCTTGCTGTTCTGTGGAAGAGTAAACAATAAGCCTGCTCAAGCTTTTTTCCAGTTTTCCCAAAACTAGGCTTTATCTAGGGCTCCCATCAGCAGGTTCCAATGGGAAGGGTAGGTATGGGATGCTCGCTGGCATGCCAGCCTTCCATCCTTCCTGTGACTGAAATTCCTTCATCGATGAACCCCTCCCATGATTCCCTTCCCGGTGTTGAGTCATAATCCTTGCTCTTATCTTCACTCTCACAAGCCATTCTCTCCTTGACTAATTCTGTAATGTTGCATCGTCGCTCCCCTGCCCCTGCTCCATCTATAGCAGCAGTCTATGTTCTCTCACATCCCCCAGCCCCTCTTCACACATGTCCCCACAATGACTTAGTGTGGCACAGCCTTCCCTCCCACCTCGGCATTTCCTCCTTAGGCCCTGCCATGAGACACTGGAGAGAATCAGTGGAGAGAATCATTTATCTTATTGAAAATAAAACCAAAACAAAACCCACAATCTTTTCTTATTAGCATGGTAGCCAGTGCTGTGACATGAGGGAAGAGATAATTCTGTCAGAGGCTTTTGGCATAATTTAAAAAAGAGCAGAAAGGGTCATGATAAATAGCAGGGATACATTTTTTCTGGTTTTGTAAACATGGATCTGGATTAACTGATGTGAATTGCAGAGAGCTGTCCTGGGATTTATACAGCAGTGTTGAGATCTCATCTCATCTCTGTAGACTGCTTCCAAGAGACAAAGCTCTTGCTACATCAGCAGGCTTTTAGAGGTCTCTGTGCCTTCAGTCAACTGCACTTTTCTGTTAAAGCTTTCCTCCTTTTACGTGATTAAAAAAGTCACAAGAAGGCCACCCTCCAGGGACTGTATTAATCCTCTTTTCCCATCCCACTCTGTAGAATATGCCTGTGGACTGCTGCAACCCCATGGGACTCTACTGAAATACTAAACAGTTCTGACCACATACAGATTTATTCTTCCATGGTATGCAAAACAGGACTAGAATCACTGTTTCTAAAAGAACTCTTCGATTAAAGAGCAATATTCCACAGGCACAAACTTCAACAGAGACTGCAAAAGGAAACCACCAGTTACCAGTTTCTGTTTGTTCTTCCCTGGATATTTGTGGATCAGATTTTCATTTCCATAAGTATTTTAAACATTTATATTTGTCCTTTTTGCAAAACATGTTCACATCAAATGCACAAATCCATAAAGTCAACTCAATGTATTTTCAGAGCAGGGAAAAAAATGCATCAGCTTGAAGTCCAGGCAGCAGATGTGTAGACTGGCCAGCTGCTCAGTGTGTTAAGAAAGCCTTGTGCCAAACAAACAACCAAGTTTCAGATAGGCCAAGAAAATGTGTTCTTGGCACCACCAGCACCTGGAGGAATGGCTGGAAGAGCTAGGGAGCAAACCCCGTGGATCTGTCTCCAAAGGTGATCCCTTGCCAAGGCAACCTCTGTGCCACAGACTGCCTGGCAGCCTGGTGGGTTTCCAGTTGCACCTTACCTGCAAAGGCCTTCCAAAGCCATTCTGGGGCCATGGAAGAGTCTGCCAGAACAAATAAGCACTAAAGTTTGAGCCCAGATTCATTTGGGTGACCTGGCCATAGAAAGGTGTGGCTCTTTCAAAATGCTTTTCTTTTCCTGCCACATGCTGTAAAGGCAGCTTACCTTGAATTGCAGACAGTAAAAAAGAAACAATGGAGTATTATTTCATCACGTCCTGCCAGAGCAAGATTGTTCCCTAAAGCATATTTTCTAGTGATTTTTTCTGCTTACCTTTAGAAGACACAAGTAATAGCCTTCATTTCTTTCATAAGAAGACTAATAGACATCAACAGGGGGATTTTTTCCTTGAAAAGGAGCCAAATGCCTTCCTTTTTTTCCTGATTCTATCTTGCTACTGTTATCTGCTGCTTTATATTACTGTTACTATTCTGTCCTCTTGCTGCAGCCCTTGACTATTTCTCTCCTCCCTGAGGCCCTCAACCTCAATTTGGGTATTTCCTTTTCTTGGCAGATTTCAACCAACTTAAAATATCTTTGTTTTTAGAACAAAGCCTTTAAGACAAACCCTTTAAAGTAATATTTATGTTCCTACTTCTGTCTTCTAACAAACCACACATTTCACCCAGTGACAGGAGAAGGGAAACAAATAGGTGATAAAGCCTTTAAATGTCAGTTCTTTCCCAACTATTTAAAAATGATAATGGGAAATTTTTATAGAGGTTCAGGCTAAAGTACTGAGAAACAAAGCAACTTTTCCTTTTTTTTTTCTCCTTTCCTTATTTTTTTTTTTCCTAAAATAGTATTTTTAAAGTAGACAGGAGCAGGAGCAGCAAGTGACTGGTCATGATAGGGTTAATCTTGTCTGCAAAGTAATTGAGAAAATTATCCACTATTTTCTGAGGACACTCTATTACCAGCCTAAGGTAGGAGAGCCTCCAGGGATTTAAAAGCAGTCAATAGCTCTAAAAAAAGACAGAGCAAGCCTTTGGTTCTGGTTGATATTAAGTTAGAGCAGTAAGTCAATGTAGCTTTGCCATACCAGCACTGTCTTCAAACTTACAGATGCAAAGCTACTTCTGATCTGCAAACGAAGCTGGCTCCAAGTCTCTTCAGTGTTATTCTTCCCTGTGTCCATCTTCTCCCATCACACTGCCCCTGCAAGACCGTATGGAGCTGTCAGGAGTCAGAAACTGAGGGCCTAGGCTGGAGCTAGGATTAATAGCTGCTTCCTAATCAGCTGCCAACACCACTGGAGAGGTGTTCCCCTACCTCCTTCTGTCAGCACAGTAAATCTTGTCACACCTGTTGAGCAAGGAGGTACCCCAGGTATGCCCCTGGCCTTTCCTTATTAGGACACTTCCCTCACAGGGCTCTTCCTGGGAACATGCCTGGAACCCCAACCCCTCACTTGAGCAGTGTTGGAAGAGCTGAAGGAGGATATTCTGCTGCCTGGGATCACTTTAAAAACAAATAAACCTTCTTAGCTGACAGATTTATTGCTAGCCATGAGGGATTACGCAGCCAAGTCACTTTGATTCATTAGAGTATTCAGAGAGTTTGTGTAAGTTCCTGGAAGCTGTCTGGGATGATCTTTAACCATCCTCTTACTGTTACCTGATGGTGAAGAGGAAAGTTGGAAAGCACTTGTGCTGAATTTGTTTTTCCCTATGTTTGGTAACAGATTTAGACAAGCTGTTTAAAGAGCTGAGCTGCCTTATGCTGTACTGAGCCGTCCTTCCAACTTAGCTACACGTAGCCTTTTCTATTCTTTCCTCCCTCCCTATAATATTTAATCAACAAAGCCCTACCTCCATTTCCCTGAGGCCAGAGTAATGCGTCTTTCTGCATTTAGAAACCTCCTACGCATGTGAACATGTCCTTTGTGCAGTGATGTTGTTTTAATTAGCCATGTCTCTCCTTTTGGCCAGAAATACATAAAATGCCTGGATACAGCTTTTCTGCAGGGCAGTGCAGCCCCTTTGGTGCCCAGCTGTGGGCAGTGGGAGAGGCTGGGGGCTGAAAGGGGAGAGGAGACAGACTCGGAGTATGCCCGGAACTGGCAGGGGAAGGGGAGCAAACCTGGGCAGGAGAGAGAAGTGGGGAGAAGGCAACCCTGGGTGACCCTGCCAGAGAAGCAGAAGAAGCCTGCCTAAAACAGATCAGAAAGCATGGGATGAGACATCTTCTTTGTAATGACCAATATGTTGTGGAAAAAAGCTAATTAAAGAAGATGATGTTAGGCCGAAACTATTAGGAAAATAACTCGCCTGAGACCAAACTTTACAAGACAATATGCTAGCATAACTGTCCTTAGCTTCAGCAGGACACAGGTCTGTCCCAGGCAGTCTCCTAATACTTACCTTCTAAGTGCTTGTTAGATAACATGCTTATTAATCTTTTAGGCTTTGTTTTGTCTCTTTGAAATTGTATCCCGTGTAAGTAATTCAAAAAGAGCTGCCTTAGAGACCTCTGAAGTTAACGCCTCTCAGAAGCTTCTGTGGTGCTCAGCAAATTTCCTTTTCTTTGGGGACTGGCTCCATTTTGTAGCATTGTATTTTAACAGATTTTACTGAATATTCCTTGAATCCCTAGTTATGTAAATAATACTATGATAAGAAAAATATGTTGTTAATAAATAATCCTTGTCGTGACTAGATCAAGCTACTGAATATATCGTATACCAGTACTGGCTAAATCATTGCCCACGGCCAAGTGATGCTTATGCTTGGGTTCTGCAGTGCCTCACCTTCACCTTCATTATTAGCAACACTGCATCTCACAGGAGGCTACAATGTGGCATTTCCATTTAAACCATGTTACTGCTGTGGTCCACAGATGATTAAAATGTGTATAGCCTCGCCTCTTGGCAGAAGTGAAACACCCTGTGAAATGCTCTCTGAACTTTCAAGCCAGGCTGGCAAAGCAGAGGAGGGATGTCCTCTGGCTTTCAGTTCTGCCATAAGGAAAATGAACATAATCCTGACCCTAACTGTCTTGTAATTTTTATTAGCCCTCTTTGGCTTGCAGCAATGACCCTGTGAATAATGCATGCTGCTTGATGGCTTTCCTAAGGAAAGAAGGCTTATGCAATCATACTGTCTGCCACTGCCTGCCTTCTCCTTGCCCCGTAATAACTCAGAAACCAGCTGGCCAATCTCAACCAAATTTGACAGAGGGAAAGAGGTCTTGGAGATATTGTGTTAAATAAAAAAAAATTTTAAAATGGGGACCATGTAGGGAAGGGACATCTTAGGAACTTTAGCTCAGTTCTCGCTACAGGTCTGAGGTGCTGCTCAGGTACTCAGGTCTAAGAACCACATTTGTCTGTTTTCACTGTTCTGCTGCTCATGCAATGACTTGTTTCTTCACAGATCACTCAGGGTGAGCCCCAGAAGTCATGCTCCAAGCCTGTAGCAGACAAATTTACAGAGAGCTGCGAGGAAATTTGCCAGTGCAGACCACCTCCACTGTTACCACCGCCTCCTCCACCTCCACCGCCCCCGAGGTTGCTAGCAGTGCCAAGTAAGTAGCCACTGGTACAGCTGGGGTGTGCCGAAGGAGGGCAAAGTGATGGGGACACCTGGGAGAGAGAGAAAGGATGAGGGAAAGGGCACAGCTAGCTCATTTGTCATTTTCCACTTAGCAAATGGAAGAAGAAATGTTCTCAGTAGAGATGGAGATCTGTTTTCTGATCAATGAATAACGCTTGGCTTTTGGAGGAAAGCCAGAGAAATTCCCTCCTTTCATTGTGTTATATATGATTCCCTGGTTTTAAATGGTTCCCTAGTCCCCTAGCTCTGGGAAATGCTTTCCTACAGAGACATAGGACTGTGCTGCCCCATGAGTTGCATGACCCCTTTTTTTGCCAGGTGTGCAGATTGAAGGTCTGGGTGCTCTGAGGCAAATTAATTTATAAGCAGACAAAAATCCAAACACTCTGTCTAGACCATTCAGTACATTTGACTGTTGTCAAGACACTGGAGCACTACAGTTTACCATAGCAGTGACTCAGGCTTGCTGGTTTTAAATTGCTTACAACTGTTACAAAAATAGGAGGCATGTCAGGAGTCAATGGCAAGTGAGCACTTTTCCCATTAATGCACATACAGGCTAAGACTCATCTCTTTCTCTTCATACAAATCAGTTCTCCCAAGCCTTACCCAGTGCATCCAAGCTGCTCCCTATTTCCAGTCATACATCCCATGCCCAGCACACCTGGTGCCTCCAGTTCCTGCTGGCTAGCTCTGCAGCTGTTTTCCACATCAGTATTCCTGTGATCCTTGGCATACAGATAATTTCTGGAGAGTGATACCTGTCCCCATGGTCCCTGCACAGTGGGAGAGACCTTCCCAGTTCTGTATGCACCCACTGGGTTGAGGGACACAGATCCTGGATCCTGGTGTTTGGTATGCCAGTAAATCTCCTTAACGTTTATGCATTTTCATAAATTCATCTCTCCCTATAAGGCTGCCTGTTAATTCTTCTCCCTGCTTATATAAACTCTCCTGGGAGCAGTGTTGCAAAGTGAATCCAGTATCTTCAGCACTTCCCCCAAGGAAAAAGAAATCATTAGGTATCATCATCTGGCTGTTTGACTTTATCAGCACCATCTCCAGATGTGCAGAAGACATGAAGAAGGCTTCTGCACAGCTTTTAGTCAGGCAGAGGACAGACAGAATTTTTCAGTGTCTTTTCTGCCAGGAGCATGCTTTGTACTTGTGCTACACTGCAGAAAATTAAGGCAAAGGCAGAGAAAAACCAACGGTGAAACACTTGGGAAAGGAAGTACAAAGACAGCTGGGAAAGCAGAGAGAGATCGTTTTTATAGCAGGAAAAATCTCTTTCAATGTTCAGGAAAATGTCATGGGCAGTAATATGGAAAATTACCTTGATCTTTGTAACACAGCCAGAAAATAAAGTACTTTTTCACCCTCTTTTCTTGTGCCTGGGGTACCCTGTTGCCCTGAGGGGGATGAGATGTGGCAGAGTGTTGGCACAGGGACCAGCCCTGCTGACCAGCTGCACTGGGAAGGGAGCATCACTGCCAGGCTGCTTCCTCTCCATCAGGCAGCTGCTCTGAGTGCATGGATTTTTCCCCTGTCAAGTGGGAAGTAAATCATGTCAGAAAAAAAAAAAGAAGTCTGTCACACATTGCAGTAGAAAGAACAAGAAATCAAATGGGCCTGTGACTGGGATAGCCTGGTGCTTTCTCAGGCTGGATTGCCAGGTGCTAACAGAGTTCTAAAAATGAGCTATATAAATCCAGATGACTAATATTTAAGCAAGTGACTTCATTTCAAATACAATGAAAAAAAGAGATTACACATTTCTTTCACTGGTAAGCTTTAGAGTAGCAATCAAGTGTCTCATCTTGAATGATACTTTCTTTATCATCAGCTGTCTAGGCACTATGATTTAGTCCATGTGTACAGCAATCCCCTTCCTTGGAAGAAAGAAGAAGCCTCATGGTTAAATATTGATGTTGTAGACACTGCTTTTAAATGGTATTCAGAGGAGAGGGAAGTAAAGAGCCAAAAGCTATTGTGAAGTGGTTGATGCTAGACTTGCACTTTGCACTTTCTAAGTGAATAAAGTTTAGTACTGGAAAGACATCTGCAAAAAAACAGCCATCCAAGAGCTGCAAGATTTTTACCTTTACTAGGTACAGTGTCTGTGTCATGAGGTACTACATAAAGATGCTGGAATTGCTTTCAGAGCCACAAAAGGCTGCAGTCTGCTAGGCACTGTCCTTAAAAGCTCTCTCTGCAATCAAACTGAATGTTTCTGGAGATTGAGATCAACTCTAAAGCAGCTACCATGGTTTGGGCTGGGTGATTAAAGCCAATAGATGCAAAAATCCTGTCTCTCCAGTCACTACAGACACTGGCAGTTCAGTTATCTGCTACATGAAGCATCCAGTGCTCTTTGACGTGCCTCAAGCTGCTGTTGTGGAAAATCAGAGAACCCTCTGATGTGTCCTCTCTATTAGTCCCACCTGATTGTTTTACAAATCCTACTTGGTTGTATGGGATGGCACTGCATAACTGTTTGTGAGCAGCTGAATCACTTCCTGAAAGGATTTTATTGTGCTTGAGGACTTTTAGGAACAATTATAGTACATTTAGTGTCTCTTTAGACACTTCAATATTGACAGGTTGATCCAGCAAAAAATCTTTAGCTCTGCTTCCTGCAGATAGACTTATACAAAATCTATTAAATGCAGGGAATCGTGGAATTCACATATAATAGCTGGAAAATGCTGTGTTTACTCTGAGGGGGAATAACCTTATTCCCTCTAGAGAAAATGAGTAGAATCACACAGCTTAGCAGGCAATCTAAAACCACCGGCAGTGTTAGGAGCACCAGCTTTCCCTGGTTTAGGAGACACCTCCCTGTTAGAGTTGTGTATGTACATCAAGAATGTGTGGGGAGTGTTTCAGCACATTCTGAGGAGGCCCTGAATAAATGAATGAAACTGTATGAATATGGGAAATTAAATAGACTGCTTTTGTCCTCCTTTTGGGATGACCCCAGATCTCCTTGCCCCACATTTCCAACTCTTTCACATGGACCACTTGTGTTTCTGGTGCCCCATCCAACCCCTGATCACTGCCTCCGCTCTGGAGCCAATTCCATCATGGCAGCATAACCCTGTGCTGGGAATCCATCTGCCTTCCAGCATCTAAATGAAAGCTACCATCAGCCATGCTGCTCCCAGTGCATGCTGGGTCTCTCAGTATTGCTGGTTCACCCGTGCCTTTTTCTGCAAAGTGGGGCACATGGACTATTTGAGTTTTACTTCCCTGAGTTCCATTTCAGATGCAGTTTTTGTCATCCCATTGAGATACTGCTGTCTGCTTTGATATGGATGTGTACCTTACCAAGGAGTTCTGAGGAGAGGGACTCCAGCCCATGTTAGAAGCAACTAGGATGGTGGGGACTGTGTGATGGTGAGGACTGTCAGGAGACATGCTCCCTGAGCCCATGGCAGCTCCTCCAGACGGTTTGGACCATCGATGTTTCCGGAGTAACTCCTCTTACGCAAGCAGCAGCCTGCTCTTTAACCCATGCCTAGAAAACTGCTCATTGATGAAGTGAAGGGAAAGCTCACGAGGCTCTAAGGGGCCTAAGGCCAACTAAACTTAGATGCTGACAGCAAAGGAAGAAGGAACTTTCAATGAAATTGAGTGCGTTCCCTAGATATGTCTGTAATGACCTGAAGGCAATAGAGATGCTGAGAACCTGGCCTTTAATTAACTGTGCCTTTTTCTCTCCATCTGCTTTCCTCCTTGTCTCTGGATTTCAGCCAAGACTAAGACAAGGTGGATGGAATACTTGTTTAGGCAGCATTTCTAACCCAGCTTCACGGACCCGTGAGATTAAGCTAGTTCAAATGATGTTGACCCTTAAAAATCTGAGAAACTGCTGTTGTCAACCCCTAAATATCCTATGAGCATGCAGGTTTCTCCAGGGGCACTGCAAAGAAGAAAGGACTTTGTCTGGAAGTAAAAGCCAGGCTTTCAAAACAGGAAAGAGGGAAGGGGTTAGAGCTAAATATACACTGTAGTCAGTGTCAGTTTTAACCTGTGTAAGGTCATACAGAAAAAAAAATTCAGAAGTGACTTCTTTAAAATGGTACAAGGAAGAGAGAGGATGTTCTTGCCTGTACTCCTCACTTGCTGGTGAGCAACGTTTGCTGTCTCTGCTCTACCCTTGGGTAGAGGAGTCCATGGTATTGGGTGAGGAGTCCATGGTATTGCCATCTGCTCTCTGGATAAAGGAAGTGTTCATTCAAACATTGCTTCAGTCAAAATTTAGAGGAGGAAACTTAAGCTGAGTCTGGATACATGAACCAGTCTCTGGCATTTGGATGCTCGCCCATAGGTACACAGTGAAGTCTTTACAGCTCCTGACCTTAGTGGAAGTTTGCCCTGAGCTGTCAGCTGAGATCAAGCATGATCATGTCAGTGCCAAGCCAAAGTGAATGACATCACTGCAGAGGACTCTAATCTCCATGCAGTAATTGTATAATTTAGTTTTTCAGAGTGAAATCTTTATCTCTGGAGACAGAGCCTCTAATTAACTAATTATTTGGACTGGTGAAAATACCAAAATAAAAATGACCAACTACAAGAAGGGTGAAACCTTTTGGCAGCTATATAAGCTCAGATGTACAGCTTAATTTCAGAAATCATGTAGGATCCCTTCAGTACAAGTAGGAAAGCCAAGGACATTAAGATCTCTTGGGACAGATCATAGATTCTTGGAATGGCTCAGGTTAAAAGGGACTGTGAAGATCATCTAGTTTCACCCCCCTGCCATGGGCAGTGATACCTTCCCTTATACCAGGTTCCTCAAAGCCCCATACAAACTACCCTTGAACACTTCCAGAGATGGGGAATCCACAGTTTCTGTGGACAACCTGTTCTAGGGCCTAACCACCCACGCAGTAATGGTTTTCTTCTTAATATCTAATCTAAATTTATGCTCTTCCAGTTTCAATCCATTACCCCTTGTCCTTAGCCATACATGCCCTTGTAAAATGTCCCTCTCCAGCTTTTTTGTAGGCTCCATTCAGGTACTGAATGGTGATATAAGGTCTTCCTGGAGTTTTCTCCAACTCTCTTAGCCTGTCTCAAAAGATGAAAAAGAAAAGATGCTCCAGCCCTCCCCATCATCTTCGTGCTCCCCTCTGGGCCCACTCCAAGAGGAGTGAGTCCATGTCCTCCTTGTATTGGGCCCAGAGGTGATCATGGTATTGCAGATGGGGTCTGATGAGAGTAGAGGGGAGAATCCCCTCCTTTGACCTGATGGTCACACTTGTGTTGATGCACCAGTACATACTTGGCTTTCTGGGCTCTGAGCACACATTGCCAGGTTGGATCCAACTTCTTTTCCACCAGCATCCCTAAGACTTTCACCTCAGGGCTGCTCTAAATCTATTCTCTTCACAGATTTTGTTTGTACTCAGGATGGCCCTGACATGTGTGCAGGACCTTGTTGAACTTCACGAGGTTTGCACAGGCCCCCTGCCCAAGCCTGTCAAGGTCCCCCTGGATGGCATCCCTTCCCCCTGGATGGCATCTGCTCCCTCTGGTGGCATCCATTCCCTCCAGTGTGCATGACACACCGTGGTGTTGTCAGCAGACTTGCTGAGGACGTGCTCGATCCCGCTGTCTGTACTGCTGACAGAGATGTTAAACAGCACCAGTCATAATGCCATCCCCTGAGGAATGCCACTCATCTCTGGATTGTCACAATGTGTGTATATTAGGCAGGAATCTGAAGAACAGGAATAGTCTGGAACTTCTTAAACTTTGCTTAGGTTTTCAAGTAACCAAAGTTTTCAGATATCTTGCTAATTGTTAAAATAGCCTTTCAGAGCAAGAACTTGTTATAGAAATAAATATTGTATGGCTCTAGGACATAAAAGAATAAGAAATGTGTTTTCCTTAGGATTTTCTGGGTCCTTAATCCTGATGGTAGAATGTGCAGGTGATCCAGTGTGGATTCAGAGAATGAGTTGGAACCTTATGCTGAATACTGTCCCCACGTCGCTATTCCAGCAGGAAAGCTGAGCATGGTCCTGAGGCTCACCACTACATTTCTTGTACTTGGATGCTGATGTGTTTGCCTTTGTCCTTGGCAGAGGTCTGATTATCCCCCGGGAGCTGAGGGGAAGCTGTGATTGCAAAATGAATTGAAGTCTTCCTGGAGGCCACGATGTGTCTTCAAACATGAGATGCCCGGTAATCAGCCAGGGTCAGTCTGATGTAGGCTGCTACAACAGGAGCTGGGCATCTCAGAGAGCTCTGAGTTTAAGTTTCTCTTTGGTTAGGCATTTCATCTTGTGAGGGCTTTCTATCTTTACAAGCACCCACTGCAAAGCCCTAAGTGCTCAGCTGACAGGATCACCCTTCACCTACTGCCCTTCTGCCTGAAAGACTTGTTCAGAGTAGTTTTGAGATATTTGAGGAAACTTGGGTGGATTTCTCCCAAGTGATGCCCAAGGAATTGTTAGCAAACAGGCAGGGCTGGGATTGTTTTATAACAGGGGGAAGACATTTCCCTCCATCCTGCATCCAACATAGTGACTACCAAAACTGAACAGCAGAGAACTAACTGCAGTAGCCCAAAATGGCAGGGGACACATTGTCTCCTGCATGAAGACATTTACAGTAGTGGCTGCTACTGTGAGAGCAAGTCTGGTCTAGACTTTTTTTAAATGCAAACAGAATGCTGAAACAGGGAAGCCCTTCCAGTTTTGGTAACACAGCTGTCGTACTGTGAATTGCAGTCTTGTGTGAGAGCATTGTTCATAATTTACAAAGCAAAACCAAAATTCAATTCTTGTCATCTCCCACATACACTTTTGTGTTACTGGAGGAATGTGACTCTTAGAACTGGCTGTAGGATTCAGAGGCTTTCAAATCTAAATTGAACTCCAACCCCACAGCCTGGAGCCATGGATGATGGCAGAAGGAAAAAAATAATAGAAAGTAGAGTCTAGTCCAGGTCCCCATCATGTTGTTTTCACATCACAGACACTACCTTCACTCTTAGCACAGTGAACCAAATCATTAAGTATCCAAGACTGGATTAAGCAGAATTCACTCATCTAAATCAGAAATGCAGTGATTGGATTTTCTGCCTCAAACTGCAGGCACTCTGATTTTGTCACCAATGGCATAAAGAAATCAAAATCCTGCTATTTTTTCCATTAAGCATAGTTATTTCTGGTGTAGGAATGAAAGTTACAGTCAAAATGAGAAAATTATTTATGGTGAGGAGATTTCTTAAGCAGCAATCAAATACAAAATTTGAGCATCTAAGATGTTATATTAATTCTGAAGAGCAGGATTGGTGATTAGAAAGCAGGTAAAACTGGAAAGGTTCATACTAACACTTTCATTACAGGATTCTGCTGTCACTCTTTCACCCAACATCTCCTCATACTGAGCTGCTGTAAAATCTCTGCCTTTCTGTTCGAAACACTGGTAAGACCAGATGGCCAGTCACAGTTTCCAGTGCTTTCCCATTTCAGAGTTCTTCATCACAATAAATTCTGAAGTGTTTTGCCAAGTCTAATTGTTATTTAGGCAAGTGATGAATATCTCCTCTGCTCTGGGACCTTGCATATTTGTTTTGAATTTTTCATACGGTAATAAATTGATATAATGGAAAAATCCTCTCTCTTGAAAATGCATTTTGAAGTATTTAAAAGTAAGAGCCCCAGGCCACGTTTTTGCAGGGCAGGAATCAGTGGGAGTTCTGTTGTCTATAGATTAAAAGCATTGTCTAGTTTTTAAAAAGAACCATCACATATTAAACTGGTTCTGCAATAGAACAGTCTTTTCTGCTCGGAGATGCGTACTCCAACATCTGGATTTTTTTTTTAAGCAGAAGGAGCTGGCTAAGCTGAAGACATTAATTCCTTCTGTGGATGGCAGTCCATTTGTACATGCCTACCATTCCACTGATTAAGAAGATAACAAATCTTCAGTGAAGTTACTGATGAGTCAGAGGCTGCTGATTTACAAGTAATTGTAGGTTCACCTGCTCCTGGCAGGAGGAGTTGTGCCTCATCTTGACAAGTCAGAAGCAGATGCTTAATTGCCACAAGCTGTTCCAGCAGGAAGGGCTAAGCAGCTGACCTCAGTAAAGCAGACCTACAGGAATATGTTCTTGTAAGGGTTTTGTGCATTGTATTGTTATGAACATGATATAAAAGTGTTGCCCTGCTTGTGTAATTGCAACTTAAGGGTAATATTTAAGTCAATGTAGCAGGTCAAGGAAGCAGTAGTCTAGAAAATTGAGATATTATCCCACAGTGTCCTTTAATATAGTATGAATATGAGCTAATGACTGATGCTGCTGCCAAAATCTGTCATTAATAAATATGCAAGTTAATTTAACCCTTCCACTAGTAAATCATATTGGATTTTAACTACATAAATATAGCAGCAAATTGTGGATCCCTAATGGCTGTTTAAATGAATTATTTTATTATTTTGAAGTGTCTTTTAAATGGAGCTGGTATTTCATCAATTCATTGGTTAGCAATAATTTTAGACGAAGATCTGTTCCTTGACAAATGCTGCTATTAAACTGGACTTTTACCAATGGAGCAGATTCTCTTGAATCATCCCTGGACATTTTCCGTTTCTTCTGAAAGTGACACATATTTTTATTTCATAGCCATTATCAAAGGACTTCAGTGGAGCACAGGGAGGGTTTGGTTTAACTTTTGTTTAAATTTGGCAAGGTGCAGGTGCCCTGCCTCAGCTTTTCAGGCCATCACTGTACATGGGGGCTGCCCATTTCTGTCGGTTCAGTAGGGAGTTATGGTCTGTGTAAAGCCTGGGGGCAGTGCAATAGCAACCTGAAACCAATTTGCTTGCATTTGTGACTGTAAAGAAACCTGTGCCTTGTCTTTTAGCTTTCTGGGAGTTCCAAATACTCTGAGTGGTGATTGAGGACTTCATATAAGGGCATTTGGCATGGTGAAATGCCTTGATCTGTTAATGTGATGTAACTGCCTTTTTAAGTGTTCACTGCACAAAAAAAATATTAGATGATAAATGTAATTTTACTTATATTACAATTAAATTTACAGCTGGTTTGGAAGGTCTTTCACATTTCAGTTCCATTTTACTCTGGGTGGGTCATCAATTTAATTTCCCTTACATTGAATCTGAATACAATTTAGAAAAGGAACTTAAGAGCAGTAGGTATGGGAATTATTAACTCATCTCTTAAGGGACATTTTTAAGTGATCACTGTAGCCTTTAATTCCAGCAATAACTGAGTTGTTGAAGTGATACAAGGAATAAACCACATAATATCAAATAGGAGGATTATGTTAATATAGATGCCATACATCAACAGAAGTATCAACTACATAGCTGGCTGATCCCTAAAACTTGGGCATATGACTTGCCATATGGCTTTCTTTCTAAAGTGAACTCTTTAGAGCCATCTGCACTTACCATGTAATGTCTGTTATAGTCACTCTCTTCATATAGTGGGGTGCCCAACAGGCAAACCATTTATTTTTCAGAGATGGACACAAACCAGTACCTTAGAAACTGTCCTATTAACACGTTAGGAAAATATGCAGAGTATTTCCACATCTTCCACAATCTGTTTTAGGAAATTCAGTCTGCAGTTGGTTTTGTCTCAGACTGCCCTGAAGGTACTAGTTTTTGAGAACGTGTCAGCACTAAGATGTAAGGTTTGTCTAATCTTTGCTATTACCTAGAGGTTCTCAAGCTCTTAAAAAAGCTGTTGAGGATCTACAAGATAATGACTTAATACCAGTAGCACAGACTTTTGTTTACTTTGCGTAGCTTGTGACTGATGGCACCACTCATGTGAATACTGTTGAACTCTAAGCAGTTGTGCAAATCTGGAGTTTAATTCAATCTTTATATAAAACATTTTACCAAGAAAATCCATCATCTTTCTGTGAGATTGAATCTGCCAGCCCTGAGGTATCTCATTAATCATTTGCTGGTGAAAGACTGGTCATCACTGTAAGGGTGTAGACTCATGGAATCACGTTTCAGCTGTTTGAATTTCAGCCTATATCATTCCTCCTTGGAAGGTCTGTTCACTGTAAGAGCTGTGTCCTGGGGTGACAGGACAAGCTGAAAGACTGATAAGCTTTCAGAAGGTTTGAGGGTGACATACTGTGACTCCCACAAATCTTGCCCACCCTCCAGGGAATGGTGGAAAGAGCATCCAGGGCACTGCTTCTCCCTCTGCCACCAACCTGCTGGGAGACCTCAGCAAAGTCAACTACAATATCAGACACCCTGAGTTACCATATCTGAAACAGATATGTTTTCATCCTTGTAAACTTTGTATTTGAGATTAGTAAGTGTCATGCACTGAAGATTATTATTATTATTAGGCTCAAAAGTCATGGTAATTATAGAATTGATCAGCTGAGTCCTGTCCCATGGAATAGCAGGCTGTACCATCACACAGTGAGGACTGTGCCAGGGGTGAGGTGCAGCACCTTCAGCCACCATCACCATGCAGTAATGAATGAAAGGAGACAGCCTGAGGGGCTGGACATGAACCCATACTAAAAAACAGCACTATGGCTTCTCTTATTACTCCTCTGCCAATGATGATACAGATTCAGCAAAACCCTGGTAAGGGAAAGTATATCAGCAGATAAGGGAATTAACAGCCTGGAAAGGATCACTACAGTGTTCATACAACTGCCACTACACAGAACCTTAACAGGCTCACCAGAACCTGACTTCATGGCACCTTTTGGGGCATGGATTTCATCCAAGGGTACCTGAGGCACAGTGGAAGAGAGGGCTAGTTTTTTAAGGGCTTTTATCACCTAAAAATACAGATAGATGCTGAATAAGTTCTCCAAGCCACTTAGCTCTCAGCAAGTGTCCCAAGCCATGGCCCAATCCACCTTATTTTGGACTGGACACCTTATTTTGGACTGGACACCTTATTTTGGACTGGATGTTTTCTATGTGCTGTTTACTAGTCACTTCCTCACTGTTGATCTGAGGTGAGTTGTGGCCATCAGGTCACAAGGGAGGCTGAGGCAAGTTTTCTACTTAATGCCTTTGTTCTTTGGTAGTTGCTTCTCCATGAGTTGCCCTCTGCAGTTGCACTGCCCCACAAAGGAGCCTATCACTCCCAGAAATTCCTGGTACTGATGATGAGCCCATCTTCTGCACTAAAATAACCTCTGAAACAAGCCTGAAAGCAAGAGAGGTTGACTAGGGGAGAAGCTGTCCAGAAGACTCATTTCTTTTTTATACTTATTTTACTGCAGTGGACCTGGGAGGTGATATTGGCTATGGGATTGAAGTGGGAAAATGCATGTCCTGTACACAGTGAGTTCCAATTTGGAAGCAACCCTTTATTTCTTTCACTAGTTCCTACTTCTCTTTGATGTCAAATGGCTCAGGGTACAATGCTATAAGCAAGCAAAGATAGTCCTTTTCCTTGGCAGCTTGAAGAAGTCTCCACATATCCGAAGCAAACTTCTTCCTGCCTGTGTTGAAGTTATTCACAGAGTCACAGAATCATTTAGATTGGAAAAGACCTCTGAGATCATCAAGTCCAACCTATGACCAAACACCACCTTGTCAACCAGACCATGGCACTAAGAGCCACATCCAATCTTTCCTTAAACACCCCCAGGGATGGTGACTCCACCACGTCCCTGGGCAGCCCATTCTGATGCCAAATCACACTTTTTGTAAAGAACTCCTGTCTAATGTCCAACCTAAACCTCCCCTTGTTCACCTTAAGACTGTCCTCTTGCCCTATTGCTCGTTGCCTGAGAGGAGAGACTGACTCTCAGCTGGCTACAGCTCCTCTCAGGCAGTTGTAGAGTAGTAAGGTCTCCCCTGAGCCTCCTTTTCTCCAGGCTAAACTACTCCAGATATCTCTATGCATGTCTGTGTGCATGTGTGTGTGTGCTGGTTAACGGAAATAAGCCCAAGTGTGCTGAAATGGCAGATGTAGCATGAAGGTCCAGTGTTTTCAGGCCTCTTTTTTCTGGATGCTTTTTCACTTTCATCACTATAACATGATGAGGTCACACAGTTTGGCAGGACAAGCAGATTGTGTTCAGCACTGATATTTCCCCACTGAAGATTTGCAAGTGCTCGTAACATGCCTGTGCACATCACTTGCCACTGAAGAGTTAGACTGTGTGTTTGTGCAATGAAGTGGATGGTACTGGCACATCTCTATGTCTCTCAGTGGTGCCTCTGTTCAAAAGAACTGAGAATTACTGTCTACAGGTCAGTGTTGTGCTCTTCTGTTCTGTCACAGACCCTGGCCTTGCTGCTGTGTTTCCTTGAATTGGTGGTTGACAGGAAGGTCAGGTAATCACAGCTAGTTCTTTTAGAAATATAGATAAAGTACTTATAAATGGCCCTGTCTGTTCTATTAAAGAATTGGGAAAGAAATAGCAACAGTGCTGACATGCAGCCTTATGTTGCACATTTTATCCCTACATCCTGCAACCATTTAGAAAGCTGGAGCTACTGATCCCATCTTGGAGAAGGAAAAACAAGGCTGGAGTGGAAATTGTCCAAAAATTACGCAGCAAGCAAGGAAGAGAACTGAGCCTGGAACCCACATCCTGAGGGGAATTTCTGTCTTCTGCAGTGACATGCTGCCTAAGTACAGAGAGGTTAAAGCCTGTACCATGAAATTCAGAAGATTGAACTTGAGGTTGTGTATCTTCATACCCAGCCTAAAGCATCCTGGTTTTCAGACTGCTAAGAACCTCTGGAAACCAGGTTACCTTCTAAAATAAATTCCAGGGTACTAATTTAGTACCAAATGCCTTGGCACTTGTGACCTGTTTCTTAGAGGCACCCACTAATCAGATTGACGTCTCCTGCATTTCAGAAAACAGGCCACCAAGTCTGGCAGGGCTCGCCTGAGTATGGAGATGGCTCCCATGGAGAGGCAGCACTTAGGACTACCTGGGGCTGTCATGGGGACTGTCTTGGAGCTGCCCAGCCTGGCAGTGACCCAGGCTGTGGAGAGCACAGCCAGTGAGGCTCTCCCAAATGTTTGCGTTGCTGCAAGGAGCAGGTTGCCTTGCAAGGCACAGGCTTCAGTTCTCGTTTGCTCGGGACAGAGAGCAACAGGGTGTGATTTAATCAGGGTAGAAACAATTCAGTCCTTTGTGTTGAGAGAGAATCAGATGGTGAGTGAAAAGCAGCATCTCATGGGGAGACTGCTGGTTAGAAAAACACCGGACAAAGTCGGATCAGAGGGCAGTGCCTGATGTGAGCATGCATTGTAAAGATAAGTGCCAGAGCTGAGTATTAACACAGAAACTAGCTATGATGTAATCTCCTTAAAAGCCTTTTTTCCACAAGGTCTATAAATGCTACTGCTTCTCCAGATCATGCTTTAGAGAATAGATTGTCCCTCTGTGCTCTCTAACCCTGCTCTCCTCCAAAAGATCTCAGCTGCTTAAAGCATGTTTTCCCCCTATTTGAGGGGTACCTCAGTTCTAGTGGGTCCCATCAGCTTCACCAGAAACCTAATAGGATTAAGGCAGGCAGGTCTGGCCCTCAGCCTGCCAATCATTTGGAGCACAGACTTTTCCTTCCTACTTTGTTTGACGATCCCTTGACTGCTCTGCTCTATGCATTGGCATAATTCCATATGTATGTAGAACTCTGAATTCTTCTCATTTCCCTCTACACTTGTACAAAACCAAGACATTGTGTTATTCCACAAGCTTAGTGTCAGCCATTCCAGGGCATCCTGTGGGATCCTACCTTGTTTCTGACCATAGGGCTTGGCTGCACCAAGCTGCTGGGCGTGGTGACACTGTGCTGGCTTGGGGCAGAGATCTGGCGCCTGCCTGGGAAGTCAGAAAGGGAGGTTGCTGTTTCCACCTCTGTAATGTAGTTTTAGCCAAATCAGTTGTTTGTGTTTACTCCCAAAGAAGAGGAAACATGATCCACAGGGGAGGACTGGCGAGGAGCCAAAAGACATTTTGTTTTCCTGGCTTTCTCACTGAGGTGCAGTGAGTTTGCACAAGCCACTTCCACACAATGTGCTTTACTTAGGTCTAGCTGACTGATATTTTTACCTAATATTATTTTATTTTGGTCCTAACAATATGTTCATTTTCTATAAGAATGCCAGATCTGCCAAGGAAAAGCAGCTGCATGACACCTACCAAGAAAGCACAGTAACATGGAGCTTTAGTGAAATCCACTGCTAAACCCAAACCTAAATGTGTGCAGGTTCAATAACTCCTAAAGCTTAGATCTTAAGCATCACACTTAACCTCCCCCACCCAGCTGCTCTCTTCCTTGCTGACTATCCATGCTATCCAGGTTTTTCCACCTGCAGTTCCAGTTCTGTTTCTTGCAATGAGCCATGCACTCCTCTAATGCCTGTGACCTTCAGAAAATTCCTGCAGAACTACCCCTTTCCTTCACCTCCTACACGCTCCAGTCTCCAAAACTAAGCACGAAACAGGGTGTGTTTCTCGTTTCAGAAAATATGTGGTTTTAGAAAGGAGGAGAAAACTAAAAAGATGAGGCAACCAAGTGTAGAATAACAGTGTCTACAGTGTAAGAGCTGCGGGGGAGGGAATTTCTCCAGCATCATTCCCACACGTTTTTATTATAGCAGAAGTTCCCGCTGCGTAGTGATTGCAGTATCCCCCTTAGAAGTGTAGTAGGAACATATGCACGGAGCAGCTGCATGATATAAACTTGTCTGCAACCAAGTGTGATAAACAGAAGTATCATCTGCTACAGGAATAGCTGATTTCTACCAGTGTTATTTAACCTAGCTACTCCAGGGAGGCCATAAATCAGGACAGGCTTTCTGCCGAGCACACCGCTATTGCTTGCTCGTTTACCCAACTGGCTCATGGCACTCTGGAAATGCCCTAAGCTTACAGGCAGCAGGAAGGGCAGAAATCTGTAAGGGAGTAAAAAAAAACCCAAACACCATGAGGAAACCTGACAGGGCTAGACAAGCCACTTCTCTGTCAATCTGGAAAATGCCAATCCTTCCTTTGGCAAGCCTGTCTGCCTGTCTGTCCCTGATCACCAGCCGCAGCACGTCCTTCTGCAGGCAGCTGTGTCTGCCACGTGAAGGCCAGCTCAGGGTTCCCTCAGGCCAAGCACAGCCCCAGGGCCTGTGCATTGGGGTGCCCTGAGGATGCAGGTCATGTTTGCAGTCATGGCTTTCTGCCCCAGGAACAGACACCAAGGTCACCCATTTCCTGGTCAGCCTCCTCTCCCCCATCATCCCAGGAAATTTTCCACTTAAATCCAAGAGTATGGACAGAAACACATACTTTGCCTGTTCACACAATGCCTTTTAGAAAAACAGCTGAAGATCTATATTTGTATCAAGTCTAGCAGCACCACAAACTCCACTAGCAGGCTCTTTTAAAGGATTTGTTTTTCCCATGCCAGCTGCCTCTGACTGTGAGCAGCCCTGGGTACACGCAGCATGTTCCTACCACATGCATTATCCAAACACATCTGTAGCAGTCCTTGCCTGATGAAATACAGCAAACAGAGGGATGCTTCAGCTGACACTGACTCACAGGTCTCTCCCCATGGCCATGGGTTAGGTAACCAATCTTGTTCCCAGAGAGCCCACAGCCTCCAGGGCTCTGGAGACTGAGCCTGACCTTCAGCTACATTTCTCTTCTGAGCATCATCATGCAGATGCTGTAACAAGGTCCTCAGCTGGCACCAGTCTCACAACGGGGTGGACTTCCGCTATTTTACATCACTCAACCCCTTGGACCTTTTTATTAGTTGCCTAAGGCTTCATCATATCATACAGTGAAATTTATCAGCATTCAATTAATCACCACTCACTTTAGGGTGAATCTACACTGCTGAGGGGAGTGAAGGGCCTTATGCAAAAGTAGACAAGAGGCCTCAGGCTCAGGACTGAAATCAGCTTTCTCAAAAAAGATATGAGCATGTGATGGAGGCTCTCCTTGTTTCTCATGTTTTACACAGCGCAATGCCTGGAGTAGATGTCCGAGCCTTGGTGTTTGTGTAACTTTCTCTGTAGGGTTTTCCTCACAGAACCCAAATTATTTCATATTAATCAGGGGATTCATTGAACTCCTCTATTCCACAGAAGCTTGGATGAGAGACCTTGATGTGAAGAGACCCAAACTGTAACACATTCAAAATCCTTCTCCACATTTAACTGGGAGTTTGGGTTAGACACTGGAGTATCCTGGGAGTTTTTTTTCATATACCTTAACATTTGAAATCACATTTAAACTTCTCCATCTTTTTTTGGGCTTGTCCCTGCATCCCAGTGTGATAACAGCTGCAGGAACTAGTGTCTTCTCTGACTTGCAAATGGAGATGTCAACATGCAACTTATGTGAATATCAAAATAATAAATAAGACTGAAGATGAGACTAGGACCCAAACCCTGTTTTAGCCAGCAGATTAACAGGTCTCTAGAATATGTGACATACATAGAGATTGCTGAAAACACACATTGCCTGCATCTTCCTTTTAATTTCCAACCAACAGTGATAAAACACTTGAGGCCCTTGGAATATGAGCCTGTCTTCAAAATAAAATCCTATCCTGCTTCCTAGCATGCTAATTAAAAGTGCATGGCTGATTCAGGCAGCCCTACAATAGCAAGAGAAGTGCTGCAGGCACAGAGATGGCAGGGTTTAGCCTGTTGTGAGTATACAATATTAAAAACATGCAGATGTCTCATAAGGATGATTACGACAGCACTCTTGACCTTTCTGCAAGCATAGGAATAAAAGCAAAAGAAAAACAATAATCAGTTTTGATTTATCTTGAAAGCGCTCTTCCTCTTTTAGGCATGAAGTTGCTGCTGTGCAGAGGTGATGGGGGGTCACTGTCACCCTTCCACATCTCATCAGGACACTCAGCAGCTGCTTGGGTCTCAGTCTGTGAGCCAAGTGACAGAGCTGCACTGGAGACACCTCCCTGGGATTACGTGTGGGAGCACAGGTCACTGCCTCCCTCAGCTGTTTTCTGGCTCAGCCCTGTGTTTGGTTTTGTTTTGTTCCGGGTTTTTGCTTTGCTTTTTTTTGCTTTATTCTGTTTTGTTTTTCTTTGCTTTGCAGAGCTGGCTGCTGTGGGATTGGCAGTGGGAAAGGGGTGCCCTGGTCCAGGCTCCCTGCCTCAGCATCACTGCCAAGAGCTGCTCAGGAGCACCAGCTCAGCATGGCCCCCCTCAGAAAGCACTTTCTGTCTCCTGACAGACCTGGTTGTGTTACTGGTTAATGTCCCAGCATTCCCATGCAAAGAGCAATTAGCCTAAAACCCATATGGTAATGGAAAGTAATAACACTAATCAAAATAAATTATGGGAGCACTAGATTTCGAAATCATGAGCTTTATAAACTACAGCCATGACCACTAAAGATAACCTGATGGTGTATCCAAGGATTCCAAGTCCTGTTTCTAGATTCTGTCTCAGGCAGTACGTGTATTGCTTTTACAACATACACAAAACTATTTAATGCTTAACCCAGAAGATTAAAACAGCTTCATCACAGGGTTTTTTTTGTTGGAAGCTCAGAGCAATTTTGAGAATGACCACTGAGATCTGATAAAAAAAAAATCAGGTAACTTCTTGGGAATTTTTTGGAAACATTCTTTCTAGGGATAGAACCTCTATTTTTGTGCCCAGACATTGAGGGAAACCCTCAGTAGCTGAGCAAATCTTTTCTGGTATGCACATTTCTGGCTAGAGCCAGCTGTGTACAGATACCTTCTAACTTTAGAGTGAGAGCTGTGCCTTTAAGCTGAGCCTTCAAAACAAACTTAGTCAAAAAAAGCAGGTGTAAGATTTTTGTGGTGCTGAACATTTTGATCTGAAAGCACTTTTTTGTTAATTTGTTTTGAATAAGTTGTATGCATCTACCCACTACAGGCCTGTAATGGGGTTATTTTTTCATTCAATTTATTTAGGCCTGGTGCCATTGGGAATACAAGAAGGTGATGGCCCTCTAAAAGTAAACCTAAGCAACATTTGTACTTCATAAATTTTAAGGCCAAGAGATAAAAGAAGTTGTACTCATGTGGATTTTCCAGAGCCAGAGCGCTTTCTTTACTTATTCAATTCTTATACTAAGTCCAATCTCTCTAGCTGAATTTAGACCTCTTAAAGTAAAAATAAAAAGTCCACCTTAAACTAAATTTTTTGTTTAAATACTCAACCAGAAATTATAGACTATGGTAATGACTAATTATCCTTAATGATTATGATTACCCTATTTCTTATCTAAATATGTTTGTCTCCATTTGTAGTTGAATGCATTCCTCAGTCATTTTCAAACTGTATCAGTATTCATCACCCTATTTTGGAGAGGGGACAGGGAGGTCACTCTTAAAAACCACATCCTTCCAGCAGAATCTTTATAGTTAGATTTTGAGATATACTGGTTCTCTGGCATTTAAGTCAGTTTATGTCTGTCACACTTACTCTGTGTGTAGCTTTATAGTTTCATAATCCCAGCATCACAGAGCACCCTCTGTGGTCAGGCTGGCCAGTTCTCAGCTGTCAGTAGCCCAGTGGGGATGACAAAGGGACTTCTGGCACCCAGGGGTGCCCTCCACTCCCCTGGAGGGACAGCAGTAAGTGGCTTGTTGTTTCTTTACTCAAGGGAAAGGGCACAATTTGGGTCTGAAATGTACAGCTTTTGGGGTTTTATAATGTGTTTGAAAGAGGTGGCACAAACGAGGAGGCAGCCAGGAGAATTGCTTTGCTGCGCTGCATCAGAGGTGAAGACAATGAAACGACTGCCCAGTGACATTGTCATAGGCAGTGTGGGACATCTTCTGCTCAGTGTGTTTTGTGGTGGTTTCAGTGTCTCCTGAGAGTGCTTGGGACCCACGTCTTTGCTCTTTCAGGGTGTGCCTGAGACATCGACTGCTATTGCCTGCAAGTGGCACAGTTCCAGAGGGTGCTGCAGGTGCCCTCACCCAGGGTAATCTCTCATCACTGAGCTCATTCACACCTGTGGGCTCAGCCCTTCTCAGGTGTGACCCCAGGTGTGGGTGACAAGCTGGGGTCTGGGAGTCAAGCACAAGCACCTGGAGAGCCTCCCCAGCCCCAGGGAAAGCTGAAAGCCCTAGCCCAAGGGAATTGGGATATCAGTACCTCCCTAGCACCCAGAGCTCGGTGTGGGACTCACTGGCAGGCTCCTCTCTGAAAATGTGGTTCTTCCCGGGCATCTTGCTGATTCTTTGGGAAGTTCCCCTCTCAGCTGACATTTCTATCAGAGAAATAGAATGGACACAGAGGAATCATCCATGCAGGCCAGGCTCAGCCTTCCCCTCATCATAAGGGGACTAAATGCAGTTCTTCCTCAGAGGATAACTGGGAGGAGAAATGCACTAAGGACATAGAAATGCCAGGGTATGAGGGCTGTGTGAACACACACTGAGAAAGGCAGAAAAGCACATATAACTGGGAGCTTCTTAAAAAAGGAGTGGACATTTCAAAGAAAAACAAGATTAGCACTGCATTAATAAGGAGTAGAAAGAGAAAATAATTTTTAAATCTGTATGAAGCCATGAGCTACTAAGAAACAGGCTTTGGTAGCTTCCAGCATGATTTATTTTGCTTCTTTTTGAGTGCCCAGTCTGGACCAGTGGGAAAAGGAACTGAGCCAGGTGGATTAGGGGTAACTTCCACATTAGCAATTCTTATTTTTCTGTCTTTAATAAGTGCATCTAGGAGTAACATTTACTGTTCAATCCTACATATATCTGTTTATTCTCCATGGAAAAATACTGTGATAAACCACCAAGGAGTACATGGTGTACAGATATGTGACAAGCCTGGCTTTATATCCTGTCTCTGCCATTTGTCAGTCTAATTTATTGTGCTGAGGAGCAGCCCAGTCTCACCTCTGTTTTGTTTTAGGACCAGTTTGGTTGATCTTGCCTTTGAGGAACAGCAAGGGCTAGAAACTAAAGCCACACTTCTCCCATCTTCTGTGATCTCATGAAATTTTACATGGCACCTGCAGATCCATGTTTTTCCTTTTACTTCACTGCTCCCTTTTGTGTTTTTCAGGACAGCACCAGGAGGGTAGAGTTGACCTTGACACTGCCTGGTCCTTCATGCAAATATTTTGTCATCTTTGAAATGCATTCTGTTCTGGAATCTTACAGCATTGAAAACTTCCAGAGAATATTAAAATCATTACCTTTATCAAAACACAGTAAATAGTTCCATCACCCACTGAAAATGGACTTCTGCAACTGACATAGTAATAAAGTAGAAATTGCTGGAGCAGTCTAGGAGTTAATATAGTCAAAGAGGAAGCTGGGAACCACTGGTTGTCAAGCTGTGGAGTTTATTATTCAAATTGCTTCTTACAGTTCTTTACCTAGTCTTTTCCTAAGGTGCTGCTGCAAATTCTTTGGGGTGAATGTTGCCAACTCCTCTATACATCTTGCAATTGGAAAAAAGAATTTTTCTCAGGAGTTGTGTAATTCATTATTTAATCTATTGAGTGTTAATCTGAGAGTATGTGTATCTTTTCCTAATCAAACACAGGAGACAGAGAAGATGTCAGATCAGAATAAATGATGCTGGACTGATGACATATTTTAACTTGTGCAGCTATTTGTGATGTGTATAGCTGGACATTCAGAATATCAAATTAAATAATGAGACTAATAAAAGAGCCTTTTTCTATATTTCACTCTCTCACCTACTTAGCTGAGAACATAGATATAGACAGTCGCATCAAATGATTCATTATTAAATGTCACTTAAGGTGACCAAAATTCTCATGGAATTTATGTGGTTGCAGAGGCTGTGTTAAGGCTCTCTCCTCCCTCTGCAATACACTGGTACTGCTCATGGCATTGGCTGTTACTCACCATCCTTCAGGAAATGTGTCCCCTCAAAGCATGGGAAAAGGAACATAGCCCTGAAGGAAAATATTTTAACTAAATGTCACCAGATACAACATATTTCTTGTTTTGAGTGGTACTTAAATAGACAATTCTATCCCTAAATGTAGTAAGAAAAATGTAATAATAATAGGTTATATTTCCACAAGTTAACTTTTCTTAATGTTAACACAGCTTGACTATGTGACTTAGAATTCAAAGGTAATGTGATGGAAAATAAGCTTGTCAACTATGATAGTCTGAAAGCAATTAGTAAATGTAATAGAGCTCATGTCCTTTTAAAACAAATCCCCCTTCCTCACCCCAAGGTTACAGTAATATTAGCTACAGTACAGATTGGTAGGGACTGCTTTGGCTCCCAACTAACCTCCCCTAATGGGGTTTGAAAACGTGCTCTTATCAGCATAACATCCCTCTCTAAAATTAAATCTGATGCAGCTGGAGATGGCGAATACAGAGGAAGAAGATGTTACCCACGGGTAGCAGAGCTGAGCCTTTCTCCTTCGTGCTGAGTACCAGGCTGTAGATAACACTGACACAGAGAATTTGGTCACTGGGGACTGTGACAAGAAATATTTGGTACCAATAAAAGAAACTGATTGCTTGGGGAAAAGAAAGAAATGGGTCCTAAATGTGCAATAACATCTTTGCATGTATCCGTGATCCTGGTGTGGTGCTACTGCGTGAGTGACTGAAGGATATCTGATAATACCCTGTTGATTTGGGAGAATTAATGTATTTTTCCACTGTGTTTTTACAGCTCCCAAGTCTACCTTTTGTCCCACTGAAGAGACCTGGTGGCCAGGCCTGGTTATTATCATTGCAGTATGCTGCGCCACACTAGTGTTCCTCTTTGTAGTTGTCATCATTTGCTACAAAGCCATAAAAAGGTAAGACTCAGATGCTTTTACTGTGCTTAGGGCAATGCAGACCCACAGAGGCTGACCCCAGACTAGTCTCACAGTGTCTTGTTTAATTTTAAGGCATCCAAAAGGCAAGATGTATCCTGTAGCCAGTGTGTGTTTTTATTGGAAAGTCACGCCATGTATTCTGCATGTGTAAAGGGTGTAGTTCAATGCAGTCATGGGCATAAGGAAGAGAAAAACTAGAAGTGGGATTGAGCTACATTGTTCAGATTAATAAAACTTGCCCAAAGTCAAATTGCTGCATGTTGCTGGTGAATGTGGAGAGCTTTGGCTTGGCCAAATGTAGAGGTAGGAAACACTGTACTAGTGTTTGAACACTACTTCTGGTAATGTTCAAAATTTACCTGTGGGATGTGAGGGTCTTAGCCCAGGTCCATTATTAATTTTAGCATTTCAAATTAATGGAAACTCTTATAACTCCAAGTCTACAGTAATATGTGTAGTTTTTCATTTGGAGACCATACTTCTAATTTATTCTTGCTTCAAAATTATAACCTACAGACAAAATTCAAAACCTTTCTCTCTTAATGTAAAAGCCTCTGTGAAGCCTATGTACAACAGTGTGTAGCAGCCATTTCAGCTCACTGTCTTTGCAATAGCTGCATTTGCCTAGGCCTCAAGTGGTTAGGAAGCATTGAGTTCAGTTACACAGAAAAATATGAGCAAAAATAAGAAATTCACTTAAATAAAATTGCATATTTCTGGTGGAAAAGGTCAAAACTTTAACATTTCCATTTTAAGGTTCCAAGTGCAACTCCAAAGAGTTGATTTAGAAGAGAAGGTAATTTGTGGGAATTCTAGGCCAGATGGATGAAGTTTCATTTCTCCTCTGTTGTTTTTAGTATGGCTCTGACAACACCCCACAGTTGAGTGTTTGTGGTGTCACTGTTTAATACCGCGAGGGTCTTGGCTGGGAGCTATTAGTATATTATCCAGGTGACCCAGCCTGCAGGAGAGAATGCAGGATTCCAATCCATAGCTCTCATGAGATGCTGCAGTGACATCTGAATCTCAGCTTGGATTAAATGACAGTGTTTTTCAACTTCATGATTTCTGAGTGATACCATTTTGGAGTGAGGGAAAAAGGAAAATAAATGAAAATACTTTTCATGAAAAATGTTATGTGCATGCAACGAGATTGCAAGATTTTTGTTGAGCCTCAGTGGGGATATCACATTGGTGGAGCACTGGACATGTTTTGTGTTTGTTGAAAAATTTATGCAGCATTTGAAAGAGTATCAAAAATGGAGAATTCCAGCAAGAAGATAAAGTCTCTATTTTAGTTCTTATTAAATTTGCATAAGTATTTTTGTAATTCTAGTTTAGCTAAAATGAATGTTTATTATTTTTGGGGAGCTGGAAAGCTTTCACTCTAGCAATTGCACTTCAAAATATTACCTTTGGGGGACTGAGATTGCCATCCAATTGAGTTGGTAGCACAGTGCAAAGTCTCTCACTTGTAGTTGCTGGTCTACCATTGCTGCTCATTTTTATTTGTCAATCCACTGCTAAATTGTGAATGATTTTTTGTCAAGGCTGCAAAATATTTGTATGAGAGCAGTAACTCTCCAGGGCAACTTGTGCCTCACAAGGAATTGCTTTTCAAATCTGCTGTGATGCTGGTAGGTAGGAGCAATAGATGGGAGGAACAGAAATTAAATTTAAAGAGACAAATTTAGAGCTGCCTTGCAAAGGTTTGGGGAATTCACATACAGTCTCATGCTTAGTTTCAGTGCAAAATAATACTGATACTTAATGAAGACATACATTGTTTGTCAACAGTATAAATATCAACCTGCAAGTCAGCTGCTTGAACAGGCATTAGGCTCAGAGAAGAGTGAAAATTCCTTCTTAGATCTTCTTATTTTTGACATTCACACTGTTGACAAGTGCTAAGCTGAAAACTGCTCAGATGTGGAATGGACAGCTATGAAAGAAAATCGTATTAATTATAATTTTGCAGGGTAACTAGAGCATTTCTTTTCATCAATGAGTCCTTGCTAAAACAGTTCTGCTAAAAGAATGCCCTGAAGGGCCTGGCAGCATTCCTCACTAGTTCAGGTTTCTTGATCCACTGTAAAAGATATCTATCAATAAATGCTGGGAAATAAGATCATACACTTCACAAGAAAAGCACCTCTGGCTTCAGTATTATTACATATCATTGAGCTGAATTGGCTTTAGCTAATGTGAGAAATCCTTCAGTCTGTTTTTTGCTGGAAGGTAGAAGTGACTGGAGAAGGGGATTAATGTGAGTGATGCTGAAGCCAAGAGTTCCTCCAGTGTGTTCCCAGCTTCAGGCTCCATAACAATGCTCTGCCCTGTCCTTTCCCATACCCTCATCTCACCAGCTCTCCTCTGCACTCCTCCTCCTCCTCCTGGGCCCTTCTTCCTGGACAACTTCTGGAGCTGGGACTTCTGTCACTGCAGCACCTCTGACACGTCTTTCTCCTATCTCCACTGAAGAGGTGCTGAAGAGTGAAGTAACAGCATCCTCTGGTTGTAGGGTATAACAAGGGTTAAATGCTTTAGTAGGAAAGTGCAGGCAGGGATTCATTTGCATTGAGTCTGGCTCTGTTGTATTAATCCCTCACTTTCATAAGAATCAAATTTGGAGTAAAAACAAAAAGAAAAATCCTATTGTGCTTAAGTTGAAATCTCATTTACTGGTTTCAAAAGGCCAGACCCAGTCAAACTCTCTTATGTCTGCTTTTCTGTAGCACGAAGAGAGGTAGTGACCTCGAGGTATTATAACTCAACTGTGTTTTTATTCAACCTTTATATAAACTGTGTCTTCTGGGGTAGTTTGTTTTCCCTCATAAAAGCTAAAACTGCAGCATATCACCAACTTTAGGCACAAAGGCGAATTGTAATAAAATACAAACTAGTGGATTGGTGCTTCTTTGTATGTAATAACTACCAGAACCAAGCAAGTGCACTACTACTTCCATCCCTGCATTTACCCTGGAAATATGCAGGTTCTTCCAGTATGAAATGGTCATAAGAAATGCTGAAATCCACTCCAGTGAATGGTTTCGACCTCTCTGGTCCATGAGGGAACTTTCACCAAGTTGCATCCATCAACTTTAATACTCAGTTGAGTTGAACTTTGGGAAGATACATATGGAATGATACTTCAGAGGTGCTTCAAGCAACTTCTAAATTTCTTCTGTGTGTTGCTGGTGACTGCAGCATTGGACAGTACAAGACTGGCACACCAGGTGTAGATGTGTGCTGCTGCAGAGATCAAGCACCAGAGGAGACCACACGTGATATTTATGTTGTGCTGCAGCATGGTTACATGATGAAAGCACCCTCAGTTTGGCAGTGGAGAAATAGCTATTTTCTATGGTCTTGGTGTTAGATGGGGTATTTCCACTTTTTTTAAAAAATGTAGATTTTCTTTTAAGAATCTTTTCCATAACACATCAGAAAAAAAACTAATGATAGTCAGCACAATCTGTGACATTTGTAGATTTCTAGGACAGGCTTAATCACTGGCTGGAGCTCAGCCTCAGTGTGAGCAGTGGGACTTTTCCATACATTTCATGGATAAAAAAAGTGATCTCACAACCAGTGATTTCTGTAACACATAGAAAGAGCAGATTAATAACTGCTTCAAAATGTAGAATACTTCCAAGTGATTCTCTACCATGTCTTTGTCTGTAAAAACCTGCCATTCTCACTCTTTCCCCAAAAGACTGTAATCAAGAAGTAAAAGCAAGAGGTCCAAAGACAATTCATAAACTAAGAAAGAGTGGAGAAGACCAGATCATTTCAGTATTATGTGATTTTTGGGTTTGGGCAAGTGCACCGTGAATGCCAGCAGCTCTAACAAACCTTCATCTGGTGTAAATCAATGCAAATTCAAAAACAGTCAGTGGAATTCAATTCATTTTAATCAGCTCTGGAGGTGACTGTCACTTAAGTTTTTTTAACATCTGCAAGTACCTGAATAATAGTAAGACACTAAGACTAGAGGGAAGAGGGAAGTAAACACAGTAAAGAGGATTAACGAGAGTTGTTTGGTAAATAAGCAACTGAGATGGGGGAGAGCAGGACATGCAGTGTGTAATCCTATTTCTGCAGCTCTCTGGTGTGTCAGTGTCTGTGAGGGGAGTAAGATATTTACATAAAAGGGAAAAATAAATCCCTGGCTCCCTGTATAGAATTAAGATAACAGAGCCATCTGTCAAACCTTGAAGGGGAAAGCAAAGTTGAGCATCCTGGTCTTTATGACAAGTGATGCACCAGCTATTCAGCCGGTCAGGGAGTGTTTCAGATGGTTTTCAGACGTGAAAAATATATGCTCAGTATCTCTGGAACATCCCTGTAGTCTGAGATGACCCATAAGCAGGTCACTGTGCCTGGTGATGTGGCTCCTTGCTTCTGCTGGATTTCAGGTAGGATGGATCCATCTGTTCTCAGATGTACCACAGGGGTTGCTGCCAAAGAGCCCTCCTGCTAAACAGCAGGGACAGGGGGCTGATGATAGCCAAGTTTTATGTGATATACCTTCTATTCACTGTTCTAACTTTGTGAAGCCACTGTTTTATATGTGTCTCGTAGCCTGAGAGAATGGTACCATTAATGCCTACATAGGCACTTCCTCAAATAGGTGCTGAGTTCACCTTCAAATGATAATTAAATGGAAGAAAATATTGTACTGAAATAAAATGACAGGTCATATTAAACTGTCTTAAAACTCATGGCTCAGGTATTTTTAGGGTGCTTAGCATTTGTGTATGATTTATAGCCCCTGTATACTGCAAAGTCTAATTTCAGAAGAGGGAGCAAGGTTCTGAAATTTGGCTTTGTTTAGCAAGATACTTGCAAGGGGTAGACACTGAGACTTTGTAAGGAGGCCAATAACTGGCAGTGGGGGCTGTGGTGGGGGGGTCTCCCATGGTGCAGGAATTTATGTCCCACTAAAAAGGTCATAGCCCTGCACTTTTTCCACAGCCAGTTTTGTACCACTCACTCCCCCAAAGAGCAAGAACTGTGTAGTCCTCTACATGGTCGTCTCCTATGAGCCACTGAGACTATGCATGATCTAGTCCAAAATCAGTATTAATTGCAACAAAACAGTGCTGTTTAGCCTGAGCAGAGAAGACAGAATCCTAAACATACTTAATTGCTTTCAAGAGCAATTTGCAGCATGACTGATGGCAAACAGGTCAAGGTGGATTGAAATTGTTAATCTCTCCTATTCTCCCTGACACATTAGAGGAGTTTGTACTGAAATGGTGCCTTAATTCCTAGCAGGTGAAAGGAAAGACAGTAATTACTCAGAAGATAGAGTGAAATAGTTGGTGGAAAAGATAGATTTAGAAGTACTGTTTGAGTGGGAGACACCCAAAGGAAAGAATAAGGTCTGTGGGGGCAGATCTCTGTGGCTTTGATGGAATTCATTGATGTCAGACCAATTCAGCTCTTCAAAAGGGATCAATCCCTAAGAAGTGCCATTCAAAAGGGAATAGAGTCTTCATAGAAAGACCCTGGGAATGTTACTGAGGGCAGCTGAGAAAAAGGCAGACTTTAAAATTTTGGAAAAGTAAGGAAAAGATCTTTGCATTGTGGCCTGATTGCACTGTCTGAATGTTGATGTTTATCAATAACAGGATTAGTATCTACCACTGAACACCACTGTCCAGGCCTTCTGTCACCTCTAACCAAAGCCCAACATCCCCATGTGTTGCTTGCCCTCTATGCCTAATCATTTCCCAGTGGTGAATTGACTCCCATCCTTGGAATAAGGCTGCAGATGACCTAGTAAAGACAACTTAAATACCCTAAGCAACCAATATTTCTGCAGGAGATCCTGATGATTTTTTAACCATCAAGAAATGAGTTTGTGAAATCACAGGATGATAGAGGTTGGCAGGGACAGCTTGAAAGCATCTAATCCAAACTTCTGTCCTAACAGAGTCAGCTAGAGCAGCTTGCTTATGACTGTGTCCTGATGGGTTTTGAATACCTCCATGGATGGAGATTTTTTCTGTTTTTCTTGTGTTCTTTCAAATTTATCACTATTTACTAAACTAAATGTAGCCCTGCTTGATGAAAACTGAGTGCTAGTACAAGGAAAATCAATTGTTCTGCCAAACAGTATTGAAGTCTGGATGTTGGTTGTGCAAAAATTTCGAGGGTAGTGTTTATGAGACAAGCTGTTGAAGAGCTTTACAGCTTGACCCAAGCCCAGCAGAGATGCCAGAGCTCTGCTGTATTTCTTCTGCTGATTCAGCGGCATCAGTGGGGATTTTGGACAGGAGACCAGTAGTGTGTGCTGCCTGATGTTTTTTTGGGTGCATCAAGATGAAGAAGGATTGGTGTCATTTGTTAAGCAGAATAGCAAAAGTATTGCAACTACTTGTTAGGCTCTTTTGAGAGCACACAACTGGAGTTCATCCCACTCTGGATATCTGTGACGCTCATGGGGTGCACATCAATCACAGCCACACCTGAGCCCCTTGGACCTGTGCTGCCACTGCTTGAGGGGCTGCAAGGTCTGATTGCTGCTACCTCTGTCCTTCCTTCTCTGCAACCCCGGTACTTAGTGCTCGGTATTTGTCGTGCTGCAGGGTTGCTAAGCAGCACACAGCTCCCTGCTCGGAGAGCCTCGCGGAGACAGCGAGACACGCGCTAGGTCAGCGTGGGCAGAGCTGGGGATGGAGACGATGGTATCTGCTGGGGTGGTCTCTCTCCATGACACCCCTGCCTTTCTCGCTCCAGAGTCCCCTCCATCAGCAGGCACATGGCCACCCCCTCTGGTGTGGCTGGGCTGGAGAACAATGTTAATGGTTTGTCCATCTTGGAGAGCTGTTGGCTAATTAGTCATGTCAGAGAATGTTCCTGGGGATGAGCATCGTGACATCCATTCCCCAAGCTCATGCCAGGTGATGGACTGAAGCACTAACAGAGGGTTATGGTGTGTGTAAACAGGTGTGTGTGTGTGTGTGTGTGTGTGTGTGTGTGTGTTAGTTAAGAGTCTGATCCCAGCTGTGTGCAAGGTAAGAGTGGGAAAATAGGGTCATTCCTCATTCCAGCCTTTGAAAGAGGCCATGAAAAAGGACCCACGTGGAGAAATTGTGCTGCCTTTGATGTCTGCTTCTTGAGGCAGTGGCATGAAACCTTATGAGAAATGTTAATACTCCCAAGAAGCTGGAACTGTAGTTTCTTCCCTTCAGTTGCTCTGAGCCCTGAGAAGCCAGTGTGGAGGCTCAAATTTTTCCTCAGAAATTGTCCTCAGTTACAATTGTCTAAAGCTGCACAAAACCAAATCTTTGCACAGACATCAGGGTGAGCAGAACTTGCTGCTTTCTCTGCTTATTCATGGACTTGCCCCATTGCACACCTGGAGCATGGGAAGGCTGGGACCATCCTGTGCAGTCCATGGACATTGTATTTGCATTTATCCTGCAAAGAGCAGGGTCTGGCTGTGAAGACTCTTCATTGTGAGTGGAGAAAGCCAGAAACAGCAGCATGAAAATCAGTGGTCTCAGTCTGGTTGAAGGCAGAGACAGATTGCCTCAAATGCAAAGTGATCTAGATAGCTGCAAAGGTCAGTTAATTTTACTAGTTTTAATTTTCTTCTCAGCTCCTTGCATTTATTTGTGTTGCAGACACTCTTCTTTCAAAGATATTTCTGTAACAGAAAGTCTGGAGAGAATTTTTGTTCATCTGCACAGAAATTAATCATACTATTTAAATAATGTTGTGAAATTATATTTAAAGATTCTGTGAAATAGCAGTAGCTTCATTCTTCTGTATGGATCCAGTCCATCATTCAAGTTGTTGCCTATGTTTGACAGTGATTAAATGGCAAGGTAGTTATCTGCATTCAGCAAAATCTCTGGACAGAAAGTAACATAATTTGGGGGATGGAAAGGTCCATTGTCTAAAATGCCAGTATCTATAGTCACTTGACTGATGAGGGGGCATACTGTCCTTGAGAGAGAGCAAGAGAGCAGGGAGGAGCAACCCTTGCTCATCTCTCTCTGTCCCTTATTATTTCAACCCCACATTTTACTAGTACTGATGCCCACCCTGACCCAGAGCACAGGCATCAACAGCCATACATTTTGCAAACATGGTAGGGAATTCCCGTTCTTTTTTTTTCCTCCATTTTCCCTACCAATATGGACATGTTTTTGTAAGGATACCTTCTAATGTTTCTCCAGTTTTCCTAGTCAATGTTTGTTAAGCACTTTGAAGATAGCAAGCATTGAATAGTTGTTCAATCTGTTCCAGAAGGTCTAGAGACTTTTGAAGATCTAAGAGAGAGATCTAGGTTTGGGCTTCCACTGATGTTATTGTATTACAGAGTGGCAGATAAGTTTGTTGCCCTCATGCCAGCACCTGTGAGAACATGCATGTCTCAGTTGTGTGGGGGCAGATCATGCCTAATGCAGCAGAGTTACAAATAATCCCATTTTTCTGGATGGAGCATACACATTTCCAACTTCAGGCTGGTTCTGTGATGCTTAGCAGAGCATGGTGCACCATGAATTTAGCTCCATGACTGTGCCTTAGCTGCCTGCACTGCTCTGCAACAGGACAGGCCTTTGAGTAGCAGGAGTGTGCCCAGCTCATCCCCAAAGGGCACTGCCAGTGCTATGGCTGTGACCATCCTCCAGAATGTCTTGGCTTTATTCAAAGTGCCTTCATTTCATGCATTTAATGCCTTTTTTTCAATTTATTTTTTATTTTTATCTTGTTTAGTAGCTTTTTGGCAGTCTGAAAAGCTGGCATTATGAGTTCTTTTTTTTACATTAGTCCCATTCAGTTTTCTCCTTTTATAATCAAAACATATTGACAATGTATTCTACATTGAGAGCACCCAACAGATAATGTCAGCTGTAATATCCCTCCAGTCAATAAAACCTTTTAAAGATCATTAGAGGGAATGCAAAGAATGGATTATTATGTGAGGGGGTCACTGAAAGTACTTTTATCAATTATGTCAGTTAATTGTCCAGTATGGTAATAATAAAGCTGCTTCTCTTCCTTAAGATAGGTTTTGTGTAGGAGCATAATTCTGAAGTTAGCTTAATTGAAGACTTAGTAGGAAATGGGATTGCATGCATCACCTTTGTCTCCCAGGGACAGATCTTCTTCCTGTGTAACATCAGAACAAATCCTCCTCAAGTCCAACAAAGTCTGTGGAATTACTCTGACTTTGCACTGCTGAAAATAAATGGAGACTAAATTCCACTTCTTAAATTTCACACATGGCTCAGCAATCTACTGTAATTACTTGCAATCTGAACAGTCCAAATCCTCCCTTCAGCTGTACCCAGAGTGACTTCAGCAGGCTGAGAGAGGTGCACTTGTGCAGAAAGGATCTGCCCCCCATGCTTTGCAGCCTGAGTGCACCAGCTCAGGGAACCTCTTAAGTGCCGATGAATGGCTGCCAGCAGTATGGATTTTTTTTTTTTCCATGAGAGAAAGACTCAGCCAAGGCTCAATCCATGCACTGAGAGGGGAATTTGAGTGTGAACCATCCCAAAACAAATTGCCCACATGCCAGCAGGGCTTAAATATACTCCAGAAACTGGTCAGCTAAAATGGGCTGCAGGGCAGAGCCGAGTTAGCCGTAAATCTCAGGCTTCAAAGCACTCTCGTGAGCAGCCAGAAAAGAGGAAGCTCTCCTTGGGAGTTGGTGTCTTGGAGCTATGTCAAGCTATCCTGCAACATGATTTCCAGAGCTGTGAAAGAGACTTTCTCCTTTTGCATAATTGTCCTAGCAATGTGCAGAGCACTTGCACAGATCTTCTCCCCCTCTCCACACAAGACAGAGAGAAAAGGTCTGAAGATGTTAAAAATTGTATGATTACTTGCTCTTGTAAATATTATTTATCATCTGACTGCTGGTTCAGTCTGGCTAAGACTGAAGTACTCAAAGGTCTCTAGGGAAAGAATGGCCTTTTCTGGTTCACAAAATACTTTTTATTTTTTTCATAAGGAGCAAAGGGGCAATGCAGCTTGAGGAAGGAGAACTCCATCAAATGTCTAAAACTGAAAACAACCCAATATATATAGTCCTTTCAAATGTTGCAGGTAATATCATCCAAGAGTAAGTTTAAAAATCATATATTGTGATAAAAAGTAATAAACATTGGGACAAAACAGTTTGTTGGTCTTTTAGATGCTGGACTATCTAACTAACCTGAGTGGAGATGGAAATATGGAGGATACATGTAAAAGCCTTGGGAGACAAACACTGAGCAGTAGTGAGTGTGTTGCTAAAAGTTGTCCAGATGGAGCTGCTTTTTATTGTAACTGTAAAACATTTGCTTTGTATGTGGGAGGTAGTAGAGCCAGTAACCTCTTCCTACGAGTAATGAGTAGTGTACTGCCTGTTTTCTGGACAGATAGATGGTCCACATATGGCCATTAGCTAATTTAATAGAGAAAAACTAAGGTTCCAGAGAATTTTCATCATTAGGGTTTCTTCTTTGACTTCTGCCTTTACATTGTCAAATAAAATATATCCAGACTGATTGTTTTCTTGTGTCTCTGAGAAAGTGAAAGGTAGAAGTCAGAATGTGACTCCTTCCATGATTCTGAAGATTTTCACCAGAGAAGTGTGCTCCTCCAACACGAGCCCCATATGTCTAAGCCGTAGCACCAGGCTGGCCAGCGAGGCTGGTTGTGTGTGGCTGCACACAAATTTATTGGCTGTGTCACTGAAAGGAACTGTTGTCAATGCACTGACCTCCTCTAGCAGGAGTCCTGTTCACAAACCAGTCTTAGAAAACAACTTCTCTTGTCCCACCACTTGCTCTTATGGAAAGTGATTCACCTCTGATGCCTGATGGCCAGCAAGAATCAAACAGTTGTTTGAGGAACACCCCCAGTACTGAGATGTAAACAGCCTCCATTCATGTTCTTTATGTTCTTATAGATATTGATTATGCAGAGTGATGGTCTAGTAATTGAATAACATGACAAAATGTATTCTTCCATTCCTATCTGCTAATTAAGGATGTATTTGAAGTGTGACTGTAGCCTGCACATCATCATGTCTGGGCTTCCAGCAGCGAAGTCTAGCCTGGAGGTCTCAGCAGAGCTGCCACAGCTACTGCTAGCATCCTAGCCCTGGAGATGAAGCTGAGTAAAAATAAACTACACAGATATCTACCCTGATTCTTGGACAACTTTTTGTGACACAGAAAGATGCCACTGCAGCTTGATCTCTACTGGTCTATAGGTAGCTTGGGTATTTCTGGCTATTTCTATTTATATGTCCCCTGAGGATAGACCAATCCTATGAAGCAAAGGGTGTGTTGTATGAGACCCAATTTTATTGAAAATCATTATCTTTTGGTGTTGATAGCTAATGAAATATCATTATGGAGAAGAGCTTTGAGATCATTGCACATATAAGTGAAACAGCTCTCTGATTTCCCTTCTCCCTTGGCCACTTGTCCCCAGGGATCAGCAGGCACACACTCAACCCAGCACATGCCAGCACCAGAAATGGGGCTGCCAAATGGAGCTGCCCAGAGAACTTTGTTCAGGAGTGAAACAGCAATGAGGAGACAGACAAGCTCTTTACATGCTACTGAAAGCACTTTCCCAAGAGGACCTGAAAACACCAAGGGATTTTTGGCATAGGCACCCTGTGCATTGGCACAGATACAATTGTGCAAACACAGTATGGAGATGCCTCATAGCTTTAATCTTTGGTAAAATCTCTGTCAGCTGATACTGATACCCATACAGTGCAATCTTTCATGTATGTATATATATATATAGAGAGAGAGAGAGAGAGAGAGAGATATTTTTGCAGTTGGCTTTTACAATTTATGATTTTGTACCACTGCCCAGCAAAGAGTGAAGTTTCACTTTGAACTTCTGAGTACTGGTCATCCCCTCCAACAATGCATACCAAAAAAGCAATATTTCCTCCTCTAACTATATCTGAAAAGAAGAATGACCCTCTATTCCTGTTTGGGAAGAAATAGGATATGTACTTCCCCAGAGAATAATCCAGGGCAGCAAATCCCCAAGTGGAGACAGGTGTCTCCTGGCAGTGCTGAATCGGGTATGGGAACCCCAGAAGGAGGTGAATTTGAGATCCTGTCATGTCTCTGCTGCCAGCCCAAGGTCACCCCTTCCTAGCTTAATTGGATTTCCTTGGAACCCAGCCTTCCCAGATGCTGGGCCTGATGCACTGGCACTCAACAGAGACATTTCTATGGAGGTAGTTAGTAGAAACAGGTTTGCAACACTCAGGTTGTCTTATGAAATCAGATTTTATTCTAAACTCTCATCCCTTTCAAGCATGAAGCACCTGGAAGTATATGAAATAAAGATTGCACTGGGAGTTTTAAACTCTCTTGCAGCTTACTGTTCTGGACAAAACTTCTGCTCCCATGTCAAAGTGATCTTATTCTTCTCAAAGATTTATTAAGCCTATAATGAGGTGTGATAAAGTCATGATTAAATGAATAGTCTGCTCTGGTTTTACTTGATTTTGTCTGAGTAGTCACAAACAGAGATTTTCTGAAGTGTGCACAAATGGGACACGAGGAGAAGCCCTCTCCTAGTGATCTATCACATAATTGCCTTACAAATAGTATGTCTGTGTCAAATTTACACAGTAGCCAAAGCTGGCAAGGAAGGTTTTGTCAAATATACAAAGTAAGTCTTGTGATTAGACATGATAAAGGGCCAAAAACTATGTTTCCTCTAAAAACTTTTCTAAACATAGAACATAAAAATTGTGTTTGAATGCGCACCAGTAAATTGACCTTTATCCAGGACTCTGCAGAGGATTGGTACGAGTCAATGTGACAAGTCAATATGAAATTCTTTGATAAATAAGATATATAATGTGACCAGAACCTCATCTGAAATTTTAGTTTGACATGTGAAATACACTATTAAACAGCTGTTTGATGCTTTCTTGATTTTAGGACTCGCTCAAGTTAATGCATGCATGGTGGAGAGGTCATTATGGATTCTGAGGCATCATTTCAGGCGTGTGCTAAGCTGTACAGAGTTGCATGCAGAGTTTCATTCACAGATGTTTGGCATGAAGACCCAATTTGTTTGCTAAACAATGTATAGCAAATTATACTGTAAAACAATGCAGACCACTTATTAGTGAAAAGCCTGTTTCGCCTGCCACCAAGTGAGTATGTCACAGATGTGAATAGTTCCCTACTCATTTCCTCACTAATCTGAAACTTCCCTTTAACCAGTGAAGAGCAACCCTGGAATGGAAATGCATAAATGCATGTCCTTTGCTTACCATCTGAAAGGGGGCTTGGAGTATTACACTTCAGAAGATCATGCACAATATGGCTTATTAGGGAGAAAATAGGATAAAAGAGTTTCCCTTGGTGTGCAAGAAAATTTGCATGCTTGGATCTCAACAGTCAACAAAAATTGGAGTAAAAAGAGTTAGTGGCACAGAGCTAGTGGCACACAGAGAGCCAATGCCCTAATGCAAGAGGCCACTTGAAAAATCACAACAAGCCAAAATGACCTTGTATATCTAAATACATGGGCCAATTTAATCATGGTGACAAGTCCATACCAGTCCATACCAGAGTGCCAAGCCAGTGATTTAAGTGGTGTAACTGGGGCAAGTGTGACCCAAATCCCTGCCTGGTGTGCATTTGAAAACAAATTGAGAGAAGGAGTTAAACAGAGCATTCTCCAAGCCTGAACATTTGCATCTGACAATAGTCTTTTCATTGAGACTCAAGAAAATAAGTGCTCTGTTTTGCTAGCACTAACCCTGAGCAATTGATAAGGCAGGAGCAAGACCTAGATAAAATCTCCATTCACCTATTTGCAGGCTCTGAAAAAATGCTCTTCCTTTGCATGCAAGTGCCAGTGGTGTGATATCCCTGGCAACCTCTCTAGCAGGGTCTGCAAAGAGATCTCACCATCAGAGGAGAGCCTCCAATCCTCCCAGGTCTGTGCTGGGACACCAGTCCAGGGAGAGGAACGTGCAAATTTCAGGACAACTGAAGCAGTGCATCTTAAAATCACAACTAGAAAACGTAAAAATGTAGATAAAAATGAGAGAAAGACATCTTTAACATAAAGAAAGAAGAGGAAGTCTAGACAGGGAAAGAAAATGGAACTGGAGAGGTGCAGAAACATAGGAGACCAAAGAAAGAAGGACTAAATAGGAGAAAAACAGCAAGTAAAAGTGGCCAAAATGTCTTCATTTTTAAACTATTGATAGATTTGGAACTGGGAGAAAAGAAAAACAGAATAATTTTTCAAGGCAGCAGAGATGTTTAGACAGTCACACCATTTTTCCTGCCCTGAAAAAAAAAAAAATAAGCACTGCTGTCAGATTCTCCATTCTTCCTGTCAGGGATGTTGCATGGTGGATGTGCTTTCAGTGTCACAGAAGAAAGACCCACATAACCTCGTTTCAGATGCAGACAGGCACTGCATGTTCAGCACTGCAAAACAGTTCATCAAACCCCTTAGCCTCCTTAACTCTTCGTCTCCCCTTCCATTTCCATTCTCTAATATGAATCATGACTAATATTAACAAGCTTTAACTCTTACCAGGTAGAGAAGCACAAAATATCACCATCAGAAGTATTTTCTTTGAGATGACAAGCAAACAAGTTTACCTGTCTGTAATCAGTCTCCATAAATCTTTCATTAATTCTTTGCTGAAATTAAATATCATTAACCATTTTTTATTAATTGTTTGTTTTGTTAAACATTGACAGGAACAATAGCAGAGACTGACTGTTGTAATACATGTATCTGGTCCTCTTTTTGCCCTCAGCAACACCTTAAACTCAAGACACTCATGCCTGAAATACCTGTGTGGAAAGCACAAAGTTTTTTTCCTCCTACTATGTTTAAAGCTTCAAGTTAAGCCACTTTTGAGAAGGAAAGTTATGAGGGGGAAGTTACAAGATGGAACATGGTCTGTTACAGGACTTAACCTCAGGTCTCCCTTTTCAGAGTAACTATAAAATCCTAAATAAATTATTTTTCTCTGTGATGTACAGATGCCTGATAGCTTTCTGCATGTGTTGGGAGTTTCCTGGATTTTCTCACAATTAACATGTGATCCTGGACTGTGTTAACAAATAGTAAGAGTGACCACTAAATAAAACAAGAGGGCAATGGTGCTGGAAGTCTGTCAGGTCACAGTAGGCACCATGTTTCAGTCACTAGCTCAGACACCTAGAACACAGACATCTGTATCTGGGCTAGCAGACTAGCCTGCCTTTATAGACAGTGCAGGGAAACACCAATGCCTTGGACACAAAGCATCTGAGATATTTTGTGTATCCACTTTAATCTGTTCTGAATCGTGTTTTAGAAGTACCTGTTTTTCTCCACTGGCTGTGGAGATTGCCTGGGGTGGTCACCACAGGGGCACATGGTCAGATGAGTCCACTTCTAATGACTGAACGCGGTGGTGTCCTGATGATTGGTGAGGGACTTGGGTCCTTGGTGCACATGACTGGTCATCATCCCAGTTTGAATGATATGACACTTTGAGGAGAAAGGTCATGACTGCCCCAAGGCAGAGCCCAACCCAGCACGCAGCTCAGCATCCCAGCCTGTGTTCCAGAGATGAAGGTGGCAGTGGAGGACATTCCTTCCAGCAGCCTTCATCTCATGCGACAGGGACACCTGTATACATTAACAGACTAGCATGGGGACACCGAAAGCACATCATGACACCTTAGGATCAGACCTGTCCCCTTCCAGGTGGACAATGATGCTTGACAAAATTAGCTGCTGCTTTGGCCTGTGTTCAGAAAGGGAAAAATAGACAGGAGTTCAGTATTATTATGTACCTTACATGTCCTCGCTTTCGCTCTGTATTGACAAAGAGGATGTTGATCTCTGTTCTTTCTTCTCTCCCTACCCTGCCTGTACATCACCAAACCTGGGATCACCCAAGGAAACCAATGAGAAAAGAAGAGAACGGCACCAGTCAGTCCGAATATGCAATGACCTCCTCCCAGAACAACAAAACAGTTGATAACAATGCGGTCGTATAATCCCGGAGCCCCGCCAAGGCAGGAGGTGGTAAACTTTCAAAGCACACACACGGAGTATGCAAGGTGGGTGAAATGGGGCAACGAAGGCAGCTGTGTGGCCAAGGACTTCATTCAGCGCACGCATCAGTGATCCAGAAGAGAAAACCAGGCTGCTCTCCAGGCTTGCTGCTACTCCAAGGGAGGATAAACTCACCCACCTGGGCTGCCCAGAGAAAAGGCCTCATAAAGGCATGAGCACTGCATGCTGCATCCCACGAAAGCGATGTTGCGATGCCTCCCGCTTCCTCTTCCTCCTCTCTTCCCCTACTTTTACGTTTGAATTGAGTGTCACAAAAAGCTTCTGAAGTAGGATCTTTTGAGGAGAGGGTGATCTGCCAGAGTGGCAGTAGTTTATCACAGATGGGTCAGAGGGAGGTGTCTCCATCTAAATGGGAGGTGTCTCCCTTTAAATGGTGAGAGGCGTCACCTATGTGCTTCTCCAGCCTGTGCGGTTTCATAAGCCGATGCTTCATTCTTTTCATTCTTACTATTTTGTTATTAAAAAGGGAACAAAGGTTTCTGTTAAGCAATCAAGCAAAATTGGCCTGAACTTGTGACTTATCCCAGGAAATTTATCTGTGGTCTGGTGACTATGCAGTTTTCATGGCTGAAGGCTTTTCAGGCAGAAGAAATGTAAGATTTTAGCAATTAGCATTGCTATTGAAGTAGATGTTATTAAGATGTGCTTTAAACATTATTACTTCATAATCAGCCTCCTTTTTTGCACCACACTTTTATTTTATCTTTAAAAATGTTCCTTTATTAAATTTCATGTTTCTCTGTGTTTGCATCACACTGATTCCCCAGGGAAACTCCTACAGGAAAGATACTGTTTACATCTTGGTGTGAGTATTTGGGCAGGATTGTGTTGAAAGGACTAGCAGCCCTTTGAAATTCTCTTCATTCACTGGTTAGTGTTGTTCCCTGAAAGTATTGAGTCTCCTGAGCTGACACGCTGAGGACATTGCAGGTCTGGCTTGTAGGACCACTTTTGAGGTCTGGTAGCTGGTTGTGCCCACATTACCTCGGTCTCTGTCTCTCCTGAGCTGAGACTGACAGTGGTGCCAACTTCAGCTGAAGTTCAGTATACTTTCCATGACATGGATTGCAGACTATTTAAAGCAAAGCTGAAATCTACCCAAATTCATTTCTCGTAGGATCTCAGGTCAGACTTAGTAAGTAGCCCTTAGGGTAAAGGTGATGAGACTAGTTGAGATGCTGGTCTTTCCCTACCTCCTGAAAACTTTCCTTTGGGTCACATCTCCATATATATATCTCCATTTACCTCTGTGCTGAAACTAGTGATGCAGTCAAAGACAAATTTACACCCTGGTGTCTTGTCTGGACGTAAAACTCTGATATGACTTGGTCTCCTTGTCTGTGAGTAACTCCCAGGCACCAATGCAGTCCCGCTCCAGGACCTGGCTACCCCCCAGCTGGGTTGTCCCTCAGTACTGCAACACACCAATACTTTCAGTTTTATAGAAGGATGTGCCTGAACTGCAGAAATCAGACCTGGATTTTGAGCGCATTCCAGCCTCTGGGTAATCTATTCCTGGGATGCAGAGTTTGGTGCGATGGTAGAAGAAGACGATGTTCTGCAGATCTTCCCAAAAAAAGCTCTGGAATGTTCAAATCAGCAGTCTCAGCTCAGGCCCATCTGCAGTTTTCTATTACCTATCAAACAATAGGGTGTATGTAAATATAAGTACCTTTTCAATTATAAAATTAAATGCTGCTATATATTGCTCTTGAGAAATTTATGTAGTTATTCATTCAGCTTTTTAGTCTGTCATCACTATGTAGAAGTTTAAGAGCATAAAATTATTTTTTAAAGCTAGATTTTCTTGGGAAGTGAATGCAATTGCAAAGTTGCAAAAGTGAAAGGAGGCAAGTAACACTTTGCCCATGAGTATGATCATTCCCAGCCACATTAATGTTGTGTGTTTGCTCAAGACACAGTGATATATTCTTAGATCCAAAGTGGGATTAAAATTACAGAATTTAAAATTTGAGTCTAGTATCTCAAATGTTGATTGCCTAAAGCACTTAGCCCCTAAATACTATAATAAAAATATTGCCAGTATATTTCTAGAATATTTTTAAGCTATAACATTTATTTTGGTGTAGTTACTTATGTTTGCCTTTCTTTTTTTACTCCAGTTGTTTCAGCCTAAATGTGGAAACGTGGCATAGTTTGAGACTGGTTGCATGTTTATCTGAGAGTATAAAGTATGAATGCAGATAAATTTAGCATAATATGGGCTCAGGATTAGCACTTTTTCCTAAAGGTTGTTGATTTTTTTTGTTTCCTAATACAGCTTTAAAGGCATGTTCTGTAAGGTCAAAATCACAAAATGGATTTGTAGGTCATTATGTCCATCAAAATATGTCTGTTTTTGCAAAAAAGAGTAAAAAGAGATGGTCACCAAACTGTCTGATTTTCAGTGATATCAGTGGTAAAATGTCCTCACTAGAGAAGACCCTGGTGCATGACACAACCCACAAGCAAACCCTGCCCAGGCCCCATGAAGACTCTTCAGGAGAGCATAAACCTTAAAAACTTCATGGAGAGTGGAGAGGCAGGGCATTGTAAGACTCAGCACCTGCCGCCTAGGATCTGTTTCCAACTCTGCCACTGACCTGCTGTTTACTAGCAAGTACTTTTGCCTCTCTGTGCCTCAGTTTACCCATCTGTATAATCACAATAGAAGTAGGTACCAGCTCTGTGGCAGTGTTTTGAGAGAAATCCATGTAGCTTATTTGCTAGGCGGATTTACATAATTGTTATATGCAACATGCTGATAAATGTATCGGGCACGTAATTGCCATAATAGCTCCTGAGCAAACATTCCTCGTGTGCTTTTACAATGCGTTGGCCACAGAAAAGCAGCAGCAGACGGGCTGAGAGCTGCTCCTCTCCTTGCCCAGACCCTTTGCTCTCAGCCCTCACATCACAGCATGGCGGGGAGAGGTGGGAAATCTTGCATGGGGTGGTTCTGCCTTGAGATTCTTGCCCTAGTACAGTTGACTACATTGCACCAAAGTGATCTCGAGAAAGGCGCTAGGAAAAGTATACTGGAGTCAGACGTAACTCTCTGGAAAAGAGAGGCTGGACAGGGGATGTCACTGAGGAGTGATTTCTGAGGCTTGCTGACGGGGTTTAAGGTTGTGTGTAATACTCTACTGACTGTTTGCAAAACATAAGAGAGGCTTCTGTGCTTCCTTATTGTACTATAATTAAATGCAAAGGGAAAGGAATAGGCCAAATACATAAGTGCTTCACTAAGTGATCCTGGATCTGGGGAAGTGGCAACCCAAAATGCAGCTTTACAAGCATATTGAGTTCCTTTTTAGCCACTAAAATATCAAGGGTAGAAGGACCTGCCTAGCTCCATTCCCAAAATAGTCAGATGCCCAGCAGATGTGAAGGTGGCCGGTTTCTGCACAGAAGGTACTTGCTGTGCTCTGACCGCCACCAGACAAACTCAGCAAACCGCTGCCCTCAGTCCGAGGGAGAGCAGCAGATCCAAATCTCTTCTCCAGGATCACCACTAGTAGGGAATGCACCTCAAGGGCCTGAGCTGCAAAGTGTTGAGTTTTCTTGTTCCTCACAAGACAGGAAGGTGAAGCTGAAGCCCCAGCCCTGCTGCCCTTCCTGTCCCACACCTGACACAGCGGTGTGCCCAGGGAAGCATTTCTGCCTTGGACTGATGCTGCAAAAACAGACATGGAAAGAAAGGGGAAAGTTCTATGACGTATAAAATATAAATATATTGATATATATCTATACAGAGACCTGATTGTCCAGTCTTGCATGCCATATGGTCACAGCACATGGAGAAAGTGGGGGCACCCTGCTCCAACCAGGTCATGACCGTAGATGCTGCCAAGCAGTGGAGAATCAGGCCTATGGTAGATATGTATTTACAATACTCCCTGCACCTGTACAAACAAAAATATATTATTTTAAACTGCAAGATAGTGTGTTTAAATCAATGCATGAATGTAAATATTCTAAGATCTGCCTTCTTGACTGTGTACCACATGTACAGATGAAAATGAATATTGTTTATAGGAAATCTGTATCAGTGGTTAAATGACTAAAGAGAAAAAAATATCAGAATTAATGTTGTCATGTTTCTCAAACAAGCCATTAATGTATATTTAGTATTTAAGGATATTGCTCAATAAGTATGTTCTGTACCAAAAACTGTGTTGCATATACAGATTGTGCAGTACCCTATTTTAAAAAGGCACCATAATTAATTTTTATTTTAAATAAAAATGTACTTGTAAAAACTTAGCTGTGTCCCGTTGGTTATGTAGCTGAGAGCATTGAATGGGGGAATGGCTGCAGTGCCTCTTCAGGTACATCTCTTATTACCCAAATTTACCAGACTTGCTTGAACACTTTCTGTTGTGGTTTTGGAGACACTCCTGGCTGCTGCTTGTGCATGTTTCCGGATGGGTCCTGGTTCTGTCTCACCTAACCCTGCAGTTCTTGTCCCAGATATGTGCACTGCTGGTGGTGCATAAACAAAGGGATTACACTCATGCATTCCTGCAGCCCCCAAAGCTCATTGAACCCTTTCTCTTATGCTGAGGGGCTGGAAGTTTCATAGGCTAGTTTTAGAGTGATTTCTGCATCTTTCACATAATACTACATATCTTTATTTATTTTGGTTCATCATTTACATTCTAACGCCCTGGATGGGTTTCACCCTCCTTTTCCACTCCAGAACAAAAGCAGTTTATGGACCAGTCCTTCAGCAGATGAACACTGACACACTGCAGCCAAGCCTGGTACCTTAGGAATTTTTTCATGTCCCAGTTTGGAAAAAAATCTTAAATAAGACAGAGCAACAATAATCATCTAAGCATGCTGAGAACATGAAGGGTCTGAAGAACAAGTTTTATGAGGAGCAGCTGAAGGAGCTGGGAATGTTTAGTTTGGAGAAAGAGAGGCTCAGGGAAAACGTTATCTTTCTCTACAACTATCTGAAAGGAAGTTCTACAAGATGGAGGTCAGTGTCTACTGATAACAAGTGATAGGACAGAAGGAGGTGGCCTCAAGTTGCACTAGGGGGAGTTTTAGATCAGATCTTAGGAAAAACTTCTACTTTTAAAGGGAAGAGGCTGCCCAGAGAAGTGCCCAGAGAGTCAGTAAACCTGGACCTATTTAAAAGACACATAGATGTGGCACCTGGGGACATGGTTTAGTGATGAATGTGATGGTGCTGGATAAGTGGTTGGACTTGATTACCCTAGAGGTCTTTTCCAACCTAAACAATTCTATGATTCTATGATACAAAGTGGTTGGGGGTCAGTTTAATGAATTACAGCAATAACCATTATGCCACAGACTATGGTATCCATCAGGTTTAAATATTAGACAGGTTTTGCAGAAGAAAACTTCCACATTAAAATCTCTCTGTGACCACTGAGAAAGAAAATGCCTCTGGGAGTCATTGACCCCTACTTCAAGCATCAAAACTGTTGGATCAACATCCTTACCTCCAGTCTGCAGAGGGAGAAAGATGTCACTTTGTCCCTCATGTCCTACTAATACTATCAGCCCCAAATTCACTGCTATTTGGCTGAGCCCTTGTCTTGCTTTAGTTATGATGAGATGGTCACAACAAGCAATGGGAGGATTGGGTGCAACTCTGATTAGACTACAGTACAGCAAAAGAGCTCCAAACATGAAACCAGGATTATGTCTTGAGTATAGATGAAAACCTTGCTAAATAATGTGAGGTGCAGCAACTGCTCTGTGCTGAAGAGCCTGATGTTGTCTGATGTGCTCTTCCTTCACCATCCCATCACTGGGAATCAGTGTTATGATAGCCAGAGAGAAATTAGATTACTGGGGTTTAATATCATTTGGAGAGGGAGAAAAAATTGCAATGAGAGAGATGTGTATTCTGTAATTCTGGTAATGTACAATCATGAAGTGCTCTTCACTGGTTTCATCTGGGCACCTGTTGCCAAGGTCTACATCTTTTTAAAAGATGCCCAGAAAAATTAGTTCCAAATCAGAACTTTCTCCATTTCTGAAAGATGCTTTTATTTGGGCATGCCTGATTCACGCAGGTATAATCCTTGTGCACAAAGCAATCAAATGTTAAAAAAAGAGAAAACAACAAAAAACAACTGACAACTGATGTTATACTATGTATTAGTCTTCAATTACTGGAGTGTTAACATTTTTAATATAACTTTCTTTCTTATCAAAAATACCCCTTTAGGGCTGATCTTCCATTAATAAAGATTTTATCTAAGCCATTTCCTTAAGGTTCTTTCATAATTGCAATGTCTTCAACCATATTTATAGCACAGAAACAGTTGTCTAATTATGAGTTTACAGAGAAGTTGCCCTTGAAAGCGGCCTGAAACTAAGTTTTTTAGCATTCAGGAAAAAATACCGAGAATATTAATACCAAGATAGCTGGCATGTTCTGAACTTGTTTTACTTTTGGCTTTAGTTAAAACAAAGGCACTCACTGTAACATTTAAACTCTTGTCCTGCTGCTTCTGTCTTGCCCCACGGCACAGTTTGATACATTCCTGGGGATTGGCAGCTCTCCTGATTAGACTGAGTGTCCTGCCAGCCCAGCCCGTGTGGGTGTGAGCATCCAGGCAGTGCTGTGAGCCCTGGCACGGGCTCCTTACCTGAGCAGCAAACACAGAGCCCATGGGGTGTCCTGGGAGCCACAAGGGGAGGCACCAATGGCTTGATGAAGTGTGCAGTCCCTCAAGGGGTATTTTCTGGGGAGAGGAGGGATGGTGGAAGTGCTGGACACAGTGTGCAGCACCAGCACCCACTCTGAGCCCTTGTTTCAGTCATTGGACAAGTTAAGGTTCAGTAACAAAATGATTGAGGCTGGACGTAGGTAGTTAAACCCCCTGTATCATGTATTTTTAAATTCTTTTAAAAGTATTACATCCATGAAAGAAGTGTTACTGCACTGATAAGAGTCCTGATCAGCCTCCAGGGGTGCTGGGGAGGGTGCAGGACAGGGCAGACGTGATGCATAGAGACCCAGCTCTGCCTCCCCTAACAACTTAGAGAAGAAAATCCGATGGGTTTAAATTTCTCCCTTGTTGTATTATGACAAGTCTTTAGGAAGCTGATTTTATCGTGCATGCTGGCTAGATATATCAAATCTTTTTTATGGCAGTTGGTTTCCTTAATCTGTGAGCTCTCATAAAAAAATACCTAAATGGTATTTATATATATATATCTGCCTGAAAGTATTTTATATTATATATCACTGTGGCTGAAAGAAAAAGGAAGTTTCTTTGTAAATAGCAGCTGGCTGTTTTCCTTTCCTATGCGCTGATACAAATTTCATGAATTCATTTTTGTGCAGCACAAAAAGAACTCAGAGCCAGAATGTGAATAAATTTCCCTTTACGTTCGGCATCACTTCCCCCTGCACATGCAGACAGAAATGCTTTCAGTATTTAAGTTTCATTTAACACAGGCCTAGTCGGAAGCAGAAAAGAAAATGTAAAGAAAAGCAGCAGCATGGCAGACACATCCCAGTGAATGAGCCAGAGACAGCCTCCCCTATTTTGATTTGTAATTTGAGGATAATTCAATTAGACATTTCAGGCAATTTAAACATTCATGCATTGTCCAGCACCAAAGCATGAACTGTTCAGCAGCAAACGAGACCTGACAGCCTTAGCAGGCCAAGTGAAAATCCCAATATTTGAAAGGAAAAGCTCTCATCTAATTGATATGCCTACCGGAAAATTAAAAAAATAAAGAGGGGGAGAGGAGGCGGCTGTGCAGGAGGTACCACGAGGGTGAGAGAAGTACAAAGGGCAGAGTGAGGGGCACATCCTGGCTGTGGGCTTCACACCTTCTTTGCAGCCATTTGCTTAAAACAGAATATTTCAAAGCCTGTGTGCTCCTTTTAACAAGGGATTTAAACATAAATGCAGCTGATGACCCATCTGCTCACCTCTCCAGAGGTAGCTGAAAGGCAGGCAGGCATTCAGGAGCAAAATGGGAGCATTTTCACAAGCAGCTGCCTATGAAAGCCAGGTACCCCTGCCCACTCTCAGCCACACTGAGGTTGTTGAAATCATCATGCCAAGGTCCTGGCACCAAACCCACACAGCAGAAAAAGTCCTGTCTGGACCCATAGCCCACTCAGGTGACAGGGAGAAGCTGGAGAGCAGGAAGCCCCTCATGGTGCCTATTTCATACACAGCCAGGCATTGCAGTCCCTTGCCCAGCATCACAGCCCTGCTCATCCTGCCTGCCCCAGCCACCAGCAGCCAAATCCCTGCAGGATAGCACGAGGTGCATGGCTCTGTGCCCAAAAATTGAGATATTGGCTGCTTGGCTGCCTGGGCCATAGCTTAGTGATGTTAAACACTGGGTATAATAATAACAACAATAACACAAGAATTTCAGGTGGAATTTCAAATAAGGATGTCTCAGAGCCTTGCTTACTTTAGATGCATTGTCTCTTGTGACCTCTGGATCCAGGGGAAGAAATATTATTTGTCTTGTCCTCAGGAAATTGCCCTGGAAGCAGCAAGTCACCCTCACCTATCGACCATCTGGCTGGCAGACAAAACAGCTTTGACAGACACAGGTCTGGATTGTTCAAAGTCATTCCTTTGGTAACTTTTAGAGGCAGGTGATGAAAGCATCAGGAATCAAGTTAAAGCCTTTGGGTAAGCTACATGCCTCTGGTGTTCCTGCAATGGTCCCTCAGAAAATCTCTGGAGCAGAAAACTTCCCAGGAATGTATCACACTACCCCATCTTCATTTTAAGTGTTCATTTTAAGTGTTATGCAGGACCAAGGTTGGATGGTAAAAGTCCAAAAAGTACACACAGAACATGTGGATGCCAGAAACAGTGGTAATTTTCCTTGAGTCATTCTGTTTGAAGACCCATTATTTATTGTGCCTATAACTACAAAGGTGTGAACAGTTTAAGCTGACCTTTGCATTTGTCTAGGAGTTGCAGAACAGTCCTGTTGCTTCCAAGAATTATATTGGGGGAAGAAAATATTAAAACAAAACCTAGAAGTAATTTCTGACTGTTCTATTGAGAATCTCGGATTCCTTGGGTATTTGGAGTTGGGATTAAATTTGACAAGAAGATCAATGCTTTCATCGCCAGTTACAAGCTTCTGGAGACTCATGGTTTCCCTTCTTCAGAGTCCATTTATCCTGGATAAAAAGTCCACTGAAAAGCCTTTCTGAAGTAAAGTCCATCTCTACCATTCCAACTAAAATTAAGATACTGAATATCAGTCAATTCTTGTTCAAGAATCATTCAATATATGTGAATAAAGTCAGGCATACAGCTAAATAAGAGCAATTCAGATAATTTATTTTTTAAAACTATACTTTTGGAAGATCAAAACCATTGTGAATTTAGTTTAAAATTAGTGATGCTCAGCAAGGAAGTTTGCTGCTCTCATCTTTGGATATCTTGGTAGAAACAGACCTTAGCAGAATAGAAAAACCGCTTGCTAAAAGGAAAATTTAGCAAGCGCTCCTTAGCTCAAGCATCAGACTGTGTGGTGTCCACAAGGTCACATGCTACCTTTAATGGCCCTGCTAAAAGCAGTAGAACTACTCCATAGCAATAGGCATGGAGAAAAGCACCAGAAGTTTATTTTTGTAATTGTATTGTGGTGTTGGAATTGTGTTGATAAGATACCAGATGAAGCCAAGCAATTTTTGAATTAAAATTTATAATTTCTGAGGGGGGAAAAAAAGTATTTTCTGAAATGCTATTTAGTGTACAACCAGGAAACTAATCAATCATAAATTTGAACAATGTTCTAAATTCAACGCTCCCTTAGAGAATCCAAAGAGTTTTAACTTACCAAGATGAGTCTTGTGATGAATTCCCATTTGGCTTTTCTACTGTGCTGGTTGATGTCTAAACATGGTGACAGATTCTCTGTGCAGCGCCATGTGATCTGAATTGGTTCCATTTCTACTGTCAGTACCTTGAGGAATATCAATAATAGTGCACTGTCATTTGTTATAGGGGAGAAGAGGTTTATTTTCAACACCTGTGATTTATGAAGCCTAAGCACCTGAGGCAGGATTCCTCTCATCTAATTTTAACCAAACAAAAAAAATGTAGTGTTTAATATATCTAAGCTCTCTAGAACCTTGTTCTCAATGGATAAAGATAGCAACTCCAGGTGGAAACCCATCTTACCCTGAAATGAGTACCTGTGCCTGGGGGGACTGAACAACCCCATTCTCTTTGGTCGCACAGGGACAGCTGCTGTAACACAGGACAAGGCTCACAGAGTCTGAATTTACTGATGCTGAGAGGGCAGATGCTGCTGCACTCAGCCAGTTTGGCAGGGTGGGTGGTATCCAGTATTCATTGGTATCCAGTCCAATGATGTCCCATACCCATCTTAGTAGAAAATCATGTAAAATTAGGGGATTATAATCAATAATCAGAGTACAAACAGTCCATCCAAATTTGGGCATATTCATAGGAACTTGCAAAGAAAATGCAACTTTATTCTGGAAAACAGAGTCGATTAATTAATACAAAACAAATTGTGTTTATACAAATTTAGGAAGTATACAATTTAAGGAAGTTGATGAAAACACCTTGTGTGTGTGTGTGTGTACATGGATGCAATTTAGTTCAGCCTGCCCAGATGGATGTTATTCTGGAAATAATAATTCTTGGGCAGACCAGTCCTTCGAGGTCACTTGCACAGTCTGGTGAGGCATCTGCTGCAGGGGACAACCAAAGAGCCCACGGTGCTTCCCCCTCACTCCCAGCCAGCAGCACACACAGCACAAGCTTTCCCAGCAGCTGTGGGGTCATGGCTGCTCTCTCAGGAGACAGAAACCCAAACTGGGACCTCAGAGGGGTCTGGAGGGCACATGGGAGAGGAGCCCAAGGTTCCAGCTTACTTGGCAAGGCCAGTACTTCATTGTTGATGTGAACACACAAATGCAGGTTGCAAATATATTAAAGCATGGAGCCCCTCTCCCTACAATCCTTATTCTTTTTTAGGTTAGTGCAACAGCCACAGGACACCCCCTTTTAATCAGTTTTTCCTCCTGTTTTGAGCAGTTTCTCATAGGAGGGGAGAGAACTCCAAGGCGGAAGCGCGGAAGCGAACGCCCTTGGAGCCTCGAGCACGGAGCTGCTCCTCTGCCCAGCCTGGCTGGTCACACGCTGTCAACAGGAGTGACCCTAGCTGCCCCAAAAGCCAGCTCAACCCTTCTGATATAGGCTGCAGTCTGCCAGTGTCACCTGAATTCAGCACGCACTGCACAGACATGCCCTTTCTCCAAGGGAACCGAGCAGCTGAAAACAACATGACACTCCATCAGCTTAGGAAAGCTTAAAAACAATCAGCGCTCAGTTGGGTTTGTGTTTTCAGGGATTTTCTGCCTTGACTTGCATTTAATCAGCAGAAATAAAAAAGTAAAAACTAAAATTAAAAAAAATAATAATAAAAAGAAAATCTAAAATATACTAGCTACCAACCCACCTTTCCCCAGACATTTCAAACTCTCAAGCACATTTACACCAGGAAAATACACCTTTATACCAGGAATGTTCTTGTTGATGCTATTTGTAGCATGAACAGATTTTTTTTTTTAATAGCTGTTTCACAATTGTTTTTCCAAGCTGTTAACTGGTCTCCTGTTTACACAAACGACTTGTCTCCTAATGGTGAGATCTGCTTCAGGATACTTTGTGAGGTTATGCATCAATCCCCCCCAGTGTGTCTGGAAAACAATCATTGTGCAAAATCTTGCTTTGACTTGTATTAATTTTCAGCTGTAACTGAATTAAGACAATGGACTGTAAATAATGTGTGTGAATGAAATAGATCACCAGCTGAGGCTGCAAACCCTTGATATTAGATCAGAGAGGGGAATTCTAACTATCAAAGGTGTTGCAGAAAGTGCAGTGCCCAGCAGATGATTTTGGCTGCTAATGATTAAGGATCTGGTGAAGCTGCCAGGCCTGAAGAACAGATGAGAGGAAGCAGAGTTGTGTGGTTCATGGGTTTTATAGGGTGCTGCACTAAGTGTACTTATTTGAGTGCCTGGTTTCCCATGGACCTGACTGGTGTAATACCTTGGCTGCTGGTGGGCTCATGTTCAGGCTTTTCAGACTAAGAGAGTGAGCGTTGTTTCACACAGAGTTCTGGGGCTTGGAGTAGGGAACATAATGGTTTTTGAAACCAAAGTATAAAATAGTTGTCTAAAATATCCTTTTGCATAAAGGAACGTATTTTAAAACTCTGCTGGAGATGAAAACAGTTATTAGGTTCTGTACATTTTATTCCATGCTTAATATGCCTGGAAACAGATGCAGATGATACACAAGATCATTATTTGCAGGATAGAGGGGAAAGCCCTTCAATAACAAATACAGAACTGATCCCCTTATCATATGATAGTGATAACTAAACTAATATACATTAGACCTGACACTTGGATGCTGAAGAATACATTCTTACATTCCACATTTGTTGTGATGATTTACAGCTATGAACTTGACCCAAAAAATGCTACATAAGTGCTCAGTGTTATTAATAATAATCATTGAGAGAATTCTCAGATGGATTACTTCAACTTCCTTTCTGCAACAGCTCTGGTCTCCTTTTCATTCTGTGTGTTCATTTTATTCCCTTCTAATTAAATGTGATTTTCTCAGTGGATGCTTATATTTTTTATCTGTGTATTTGACTCAACAGAGCTGAGCAATGAGCATCCCTTCCCACTCTCCACCTTACCACTCTGGCTCAGCCTCACAGCCCCTTGTGCTGCATGGAGCCATCCTTAGAGAAAGTCAGAGCTCTAGAAAAGCACTGGAGGGAAAAGTTGTCCTGTTTTGATGAAACCCATGGTGCAGATCATGTCTTCCTCTCTGGATTGATGTTGAGTAGTAAGCACAAGGCCTGCCTGTACATTCTTGGTACAACTTTCAGGGAATCAGTTTTACTGATAGAATGAAGGAAACAGGCTACTGCGTCTTTGAAATCTGAAACTGGCCTGGTAGAGGAAGGTGTTGGTTTTTTTCCCTGGTTTTTCATCTCTGTCAATCAAAATAACTCAACAAAAAGACACTTTTACTAAGTGCCACATTTTCAGACCAAACTTAAAACCTCTCTCTTAAATGTAAGAGCACCCCGATGGACACCACCTGCATCCACAAACCAACAGTGCCTTGGGAGACATTGCCAGCTGTACGGAAACAGAATGTATGGAATTAGGGATTGTGATAGGAGCTTTTCCCTGTGACAGCTGGCAGGCTGTGGGTACCTGTGTGAGGCTGTAGAGATGTGCTTTTCTGTCCTTACCTAGTGACACAAGAGCCTGTGGAGGCTGTCAGGCTCCAAAAGACTGCAGGTACCCAGACATCCATCTCTAGACACAGCACTGCAGCTCATGCAACCATTTTGTTTCTTCTCTGCTCTTTGCCTACATGGATATCATATCATAGAGAACCTAATTTTTTTGTTTGTTTATTTGTTTGTTTTAAGCACAAATGTTATTCTGGATCTAGCTTGCACCTTAAGGCTTTGGACAAAGGGAGCGACCTAGCTCTAGATATCCTCTGAAATCTGTGGAACATCAAAGCCTTAGTTTCTCCCTGGACTATGTGGGTGAAAGAGGTAACAGACAAACCATCCCTTGCTGACTTTCCATGAGCCCTCATGGGCCACAGAGCATGACTGCTCTCTCTCTTGGCCAGCATCAGTGAATAGAGCCTCAAAGTTGAGATAAACTATTTTGGAGACATCAATACAGGGCCCACAAAGAGCATTTGCTGGAGTCAGAAGAATTTTTTTTCCAGTTCCCCAGGGCACTAATTATTTCCATATGCAGCAACCACCTCCCTGAAGGCAAATGTGACTGCTCAGCCCCTTAGCTCCCCATGGGAACATGTCCTTACGTTTACTGGCAGTGGGCGTTGTAGGGAAGGATAAAATTAGAAAAAAAGTCATTTGTCTGATTCCATTTCTAGTCACTAAGGTCAAATAATTGAGGCAACAGAACTGAAACCACACTTCAACATTTTGTTCTCTTTTCATCTCCCTTTTCTCTTTTGTCCAATATTTTGATTTTTTATTGGTTGATTCTGTTATCATGAGTGGTTTTTCCACATTACATGTTTTATAGATAGATATATACTCTATGTATACATATTACCATGGTTAATAGCAATTTTTTTCTTCACAAAAAAGCCCCAAGGTAATGAAAGAACTGTCTTATGGGTAACTTATAAATTTCTGATTGTCAGCGAAGGACGGAAATAGCGCACAGTCTCTCCCCACTAATATTTCATGCTTCAATCTCTCCCTCCCATAGAATTGTGCTACTTCATTCAAAATAGAGCAACTGCCATAAATCTGCTCCATTCATAGAAATGAGCTGAGATCTTCACCTTGTAAAAGGTCACCTCTCATTGGAGCAAAGGATCTTCAGTTTTACTGAAAGAAAAGATATTTTTTTTTCTCCTTTCAGCAAACTGTCAGGAAAGAAAAAGTGGTCCTGTTCTGAGACAGTATCTGCCCTATTCCCTCTCCCTGTCCATGGGGCTGTGGTTGCTCCTGCAGCCCAAGGATGGTTCCAGCATCCCAGAGTTTTCATTACCTTATCTCCATTATTTAGGCAACACAGAACACTTCTCCAGGCAGGTTCCAGGGCGCCAGTTTATCTGCATTATTATAGTAATGCCCCTTTTTCCACAGTACCCAGCCTTTCCTTAAAAATCAATCACTGCCTGATTAATGTTCTGTAAACAGGGGATCTCCACTCTGCAGTATTAGATGTACTGCCCTCCTCTTCTGATCTGCTCTGCTGTGTTTCACTGCTTGATTCTTGTTTTGCTTTTCTGACATCACCTGACTACTTGTTTTCTTCAGTCACCGTTTTTGGTGGAAATTACTGCCTCTTCTTGATGCTTTTTTCCTTGGCATTTTTTCCTTTTGGAAGAAATGCATTTCTTTTTCAATGGATGATCCAGTTCAAAGTCTGTGTATCTTTTCCTAACTTTCCTAAAATTAAAGAGAACATATATGCTTGGCATTTTCTTGTACCCACTCTAAGCATCTGCATCCCTTCTTGATTTGCTTGTCCAAACCAGTTAGGACAGGAAAGTTTCTATTTTTCTTTCTATCTGGGGGAGAAAGTTCATAAAACAAAAAAGAACATGCCTCAGAGAAGTATTTCAATCAGAAAATTATCTACCCTGAAGATGTGAAAACCAATTTTGCTATATTTATGGGTTTCATAGCAAAGAAAGGTCAAAATGTGAATATATCCAGCAAAATTGGCAAAGCCTCCTAGCAAAGCCACTGCCCAAATGGGCATAAAACTAAAACTGTGTCTTATGGTCCAATGTCAGCAGGGCTTGGCTTTTTGTTGTCTATGAAAATGTTCTACAGAAGTTTTGAGGTATTGAGACAACACAGAATCAGAAAAATCAGATTAAAATTAGCACTGCTCAAATGTGGAATTAAAAGGAACCAAACAACAGCAAGACAAACAAACAAAAAGCCACAAAGAAAAATTATGCAGAACCACTTCTTCTCTAGAGAGAGCCAAATCCATTAAGCTAATTTGTTGAGCAGCTGATGTTCTGACTTGGCATTGTTTCTTCATTTAGGATCGTTAATTCTTCATGCAAGAAGACTTCTCATTATTTCTTATCCAAACAAACCCCAATATCTGGATATCCTTCTGCAAACAATTTGCTGATAAAATTTTCCTCTAAACAGTCACAATCTGAAATTTGAACAGTGTGACCTATGTGACCTATTACATAAATTCTATTTTCTCTTCTCTTGTCAACCAGTGACCCACACTTTGTAAACAACTTCCTTTATTCTTCCCTTAAGAACTGGTTTCAATCCAAAAGAACTTTCCTTTTGAAATTTTAATTTTTATTTTTTTAAAGCTGGGAGACATTTACTGCTGTGTAAATCCCCATTCTGCCATGTTCTTCTCATAAGACATGGACACACCAAAGAAAGCCAGAGCCCCAGCAGACATCCCATAAACAACCCAAAGGACGTAGCCAGTCAGTCCTGTTTGCAGAAAGCCTCCTCTAGAAACATCAAGCACAAGGATTGCTGCAGGTATGTACAAGCTTGCTTGTTTTCATCAGCTTTCACAGCTTCCAAAAAGTATTCCATTCGCTCCCAAGGGCCCTGTGTGTTGAAAAACATTAAGTCAGAGGGTGAAGACATGTCTGTGCTCTGAGTGCAGCAGTGTACAGAGGTACCTTAGCTGGCATTGAGTGAATAATCAGTGAAAGTAACACTCCCATTTTTGTGCCAGAGTACAAACAGGCACACACTTGTAGGAGGACCTTATGTGTCCTGACTCCACTCCCTTGCAATAACTCATTCATGAGTCTTTATTTTGTATAAACATTCACATATTTGAAGAGCACATCCATCATCCCTCTTCTCCATGCCATACAGCCCCCACCACAGCCAATGGACACTGACTTTATGTGACACTAAGGGAACAAGAGCTGTCCTTGAGGATGGCTGTTGCACAGCACACTCACAGTGCAGCGAGCGAGGTGAGCCCGCACCGAGCCCAGGGTCACACACCCTCATCCCACAGGCAGGGAGGGGAAGGGAGGAGCAGGCAGGCTGCAGTGGGTGCCACTGTCTCCCCTCCATCACCATGCCAGACCTCAAAAGGCTTTGCTGTCTATTCAGTACATTTCTGCTCCTTTCCTCCCCCCTCCCCCCTGAAGTTTCTGAGATTAAAAACTTGGAAGTTCTTCTACTCATGGCAGGAAAAGTGGGGGCATTACATAGAGTCCCTTTAGCCTCTCTGTCAGATCAGGAGAGGAAAGTGCTTGCACCCAGCCCAGAGCTCTCCCTAGGTGAAGTGCACAGGATTTCCACCACTGTTTCTGGGATGGGAAATTAAATTGCTCCAACACAGACTCACACACCTGCAAGAGCTGGCACAGAGGGCACTTGGCAGGAAATCTGGCACAGAGCAGGGAGCAGGCCTTCAGAGGCCAGAGAGCTTGTTTCCTATTGCTTTTCCTACTCCATCATGCCCTGCAGAAAATGAATGAGCAAGCTTGACTTTTAGCAATTTAATTTTCTGAGTGTGTTTTTTTCATTGATCGAGAAGTTGCCTGTTTTGGACTTTAACTGATTGTCTCTGAATTGTTTCTCTGCACACATGCCTGCAAGCAAGGTACCCTGTGACACCTTTGCTAAGCTAATAGCTTCCTGCCACTGAAGCTTAATAGGTGTTACTCCTCTGCCATGCAAGGCCTGAAGTTGTTCTGCTGAGGGAAATTGAGTAGAAATTGGATCTGAGGAGAAAATATTTTCTGCAGGGTCAGAATTTTATATAAGCCTTAACCTTTAACTAAAACACCCCATCAAAAGTAAGGATGTTAAAACATCTACTTTTATAAGCAGCAATGTTTTTTCCCCAAAAAACCTAATTTTCTTACATATCTGGAGGAAAAAATGCAGACTGGATTGCCTTTATGGGTCGGGTTCTGACATTCCTCATGTTTTGAACCTCCTCCATTGCCCAACCCAAAGCTGTTTTCACTGCTGATGGCTGCTGATCAATAGCACTGGATTTTGGTCTGGTATTTGCAAAGTTCCATCTTTTTGGTCTTTTGGGGTGGTTGGTAACTACATTTCAAACCTTTGAAGGAGTGAAGGAGTTTGGCTTTTTAGCAGAATTTTTCCAGTCAGCAAATCCTGCCCCGTGAGAGGGAGGGCACACGCTGCCCCTCAGGAGGAAGATGAGTTACAACTCCCTTGTGCAGAAGCATCAACTTAATGTTCTTCTTCTGCATCACAGGCAGGTGTCCTACAGATACCCAGGAGCTACTTCAGGCATACAAATTACCCTGAAGGGATCAGACATGTACCATGTCACGAATGACCACTGGTAGCTCAGGATTCAGTAATACAAAACACTGAAGATATCAGATGTTCCAAACACTAAAAACCATCTCTCTAGAGAAAATGCAAACTATTCCCACAGCCTGTCATGCTTCCTCCTTCTCCTTTTTATTACTAAGACCTTTCTTTCCCAATTTCCCCCTTTGTTTAAATTTAAGAACATCTCTTTTCTTCATAAGAGGAAGAAATATTTCATCCCAGAAATATTTATGGGTCTTTTCACTGACAGTGATGCACAATTTGTATTTTGCTCATTAAGGACTTCCCAGCCAAACTTTAGCTCTTCCCTGACTGTTGCTTCAATTAATCTTCTGTTTGGCATTTGGCTGCCCATTAATGCTAACAAAATATTGTTATGAAAACATATCAAATTGCCCTTCTTAGGCTATAATCAGTCTTTTTGGCATGAAGTACAGTCAGATTCAATCTAGATTATAGGTTCACTTCTAAATTTCAAAACATGATGCAATCTGTAGAGGTTCAATAAATTAAATACCTTCTGCCCCATGTGATATGTGAGCTAATCTACTTTTTCATTTAATTTTATATGCCCTCAAAGTCAGGTGTCACATCCAGAAAAAGTTTATCTGTTTGTTGAGTGGGTAATATCCTCTCTAGAAGTACTGGAATCTACTGAAAACCATCAAACAAATGTTTTGTTTGGTTTTATTTGTTTTGTTTACTGGTCCATGTGGAATTTCCTCCACTGACCCATTGAGACCCCATAGCTACCTCAGATCTCCACCTCTTGGGACCATCAAATTCCTTTTGAACCATCTTTTGTGCAAAGATCTTTACATAGAGACAAGGGGGTGGGCAAGTTCCTTTGACAGTTCTCAGAGGGCTTTACAAATAAAAACCTCATTTTCATAAAATTGCTCTGAGGGAGGCCAGTCTTACCTCCCTTGCAGTATGACAAAGGAATTGAAACACAGATGCTTTGTCTAAGACTGGCACTAGTCTGGGACCAAGAAGATGGAAGTCAGACCTCTCTTCTCCATGTCCTATCCCAGGGCATTCCCATGAAGGTCATTTGGCTGCTGACAATTACTGGAGTCAATGTAATCACTGTATCTCAAGAGATGAAACAATTTTTTCCCCTATTTGTATATTACAGAGTAGATCTATACAAGTCCCTTATTTAGTTTGCCTCACAAAAGCATAAAATGGTTGTTTCAGTACTTCAGTGACAATGTAAAACAGTGTATGCTGGTATTACATATAATATCAAAGTATGCACATTTTAAAATACGACTCTCTGTGACAGCAAAGGAGATCAGATAATTTGAGGACAAACAAATTTAATTACGTAAATATTATTTATTTTATTACAAATGTTTTGCTCCTGAGCATTAATTTAGAGGGGATTTTAGCTTGGCTAATCCAATAAAGAGCAGTGACTTGGAATAAAAACAGCAACAATTACTCCAAGTCCTCAGCTTTCCCTTGTAGCAAGAAGCATGTCCCATCATTAGCTTCTAAGCTCTCAAACACATCCTTTCCATCTCACCCACTGCTGACATTTCCCAAATGAACACCTCCATGGACAGCAGTGCTCCAGCAGTCACTCTCTCCTGTCACAGCAGATCCTACAGCTGTCTTATCCAGGGTACCTAATCAACCTGCTGGGGAGAGCTGAATTATTACTAATGTAAGAGTGACTGAAATGAGTGATTCCATCCACTTAATCCCAGTGTGAAAAATAGAAGCTTTTCACATAAAAATAGAGATTTATCTTTGCATAGATAAATACCAAGGTACCACAAGCAAGTAGGGAGCAAAAACCCCCTAAAATACCTGGGTTGTTCTGTCAGTACTGCATAAATTACTGGAATATTCTGTAAACCAGCTGAATGGTGATTCCAAGTTTGTTTCAGATTGTCATCCTGGCTATAGCTTTGTATATGAATGAGTCATAACTGTTACAACTTATTAGATTTCTTAGGGGATATTCTCAAGGCTCTAGTCCCAGCCACGTGCATTTCATAGGAAGAAGTCTTACAGAAGCCTTTGAAGATCCAGCCAAGTTTGTGTATCTTTATGACAGCAGCTAATGCTGAAAAAAAGCCTCTATCATCACAGATTCCCAGCCCTGGACATGGCACCCTGGATCTAGAATAGGGTAGAATAAAATGGAATAGAATCCAATACAATAAAATACATTATTTCTGTTGGAAGGGATCTACAAAGATCATCTAGTCCAACTGCCTGAGCAGTTCTGGGCTGATCACAAGTTAAAGCCTCAGTTTGTCAGTAAAACTCAGTTTTTCAAAAGGTAAAGTTTTGTAGAAGTCAAAGAAGAAAAATTCTGGCACCACCACATCAGTCAGGGAAGGAGACTGCCCAGTCTGTTTGAACAAACAGCTCAGATTGCTCGGAAAGAGAGACTCCACCAAAAGTACATGTACTCTACAACAATTTTTGTTCTTTCACCCTGGGCTCATTCTCAGAGAATTCCCCTCCTGTGATTTCTAGCCCCCACAGGCCAAATGGTGAAACTCTGAGAGGCTGCCCTGAACCATGGAACCAGTGGAGGACTGTACTCCAATCACCCTCTTTGCTCCAAGCAGTGCCTTACAGTGCAAGAGGCTGTAATGAAGTCATTAGGTCTAATGGAGGAGAAAATAGCTATTTAAAGTAGATCTAGCACCAGAACTGGACTGAAGTGGAATTTTCCATTTTATACATATGAAAGATTAGCTGCTCCTGCACCTCACTGCTGCAGAATTAGCCGTGGATCCAATTATGATTGGATCTCCATTCAGCCCTGCAAAGCTCCTTTCTAAATTCTCAGTCAGCTATCAAGCAGTCAATGTTTATCTAAAATGCTTATAGTGCTTCCTTCTCCCTTGTGCTCCTTGTCAGTTTGCCTTTATATTGCAAGAAAATATATTGGTTTTCCACCCTGGAAGCATTTCCCAGATGCCCAGGGAAGCCCTTCACTTACCAGGTGCTGCTTTTAATGAGTAAGGCTTTTAACTTTCATAACTATGGTGTCACCTCCAGAAGTGCTATTTGCTGCATGCTGTGATTTAAGGGTGAAAAAAAAGAACAAACAAAAAAAAACCCCACACCAAAAACCCCCAGAAAACCCCCCAAAACCCTCAAAAAACCAACAAAAGCCACTGATGAGACTGTCCACTCAGCTCACAGCCTCTCCCTGTCCTGGGCTATCACAGAGCATGAGCCCTCTGAAGGTCACTTCCCTGCCAATATTAAATATTGACCTTGATGTTCTGTCCCTTACAATATTCCTTAAAATCCATCATCTGCAAACTAAGTTTAAGTCAGGAAACCTAATTAGTAACAGAGACAATAAATAACAAGCTTAAGGGGAGGGAGGAGAGAACCTCTTGCAGGTGGCCAGATCTTAGCTGAATAATTCTCTGCGCAATGGTCATGCTTCAAAAATTTAATTCTCCGTAATTTAATTTAGGATGGGAAAAACAAAACAAAATGAGCAAAGTGATATAGGATTTCATTTATATTCTGACATTCATCTAAAGTTTAACCACAATAGCTGCAGTTACTGTATCCTTCTTCCAAGTATTTAATGGTGTGAAGCAAGTGGCAATAAAAATTTTTTAAAAAATAAAATAAAAAGGACCTACTTGGCATTATTATTTGCTATTTTTATACAAAAAAAAAAAAGTCTCCCTACTGGCAGGCTGATTGTATTAATCTGAGATTCCCATGGTCTTTTAGAGTTGATTGCTTTTGATTCTTACTTAGTAGAAGTGGTGATGAAGGAGCTGAAATCATAATTCCTATTTAGAAGGCAAAGAGGAGGCCACTTCAGTTCTGTGGTGAGTAGCACATTTTGTTGCTTTAATTAAAAAGTTGTTTTGAGGAGCTTCTGCAGTATTCAGAGCAGAAAAAGATGGTATTTTCAAAGACACTGGGGATCACTCCTGCATTTTTTCTGAGCTCTATTGATGTTGCTTAAATATACTAAGGAAGAGAAGCAATCATTGAATTTGAAATACATTTTCTATCTCAAAAATTGTAAATCACTTCTCTCAATGATGAAAATATATTTTCCTTTATGCAGTTCTTAAATTGCTATCCATCTCTATCAAGACTCTTAAAGAGGGATTTTCAGCAACAGAACACCCTATAACACAAACAAAAAAAACATTTAAGTATCAAGAACTGAAGGTGTCTAGCCCAGAATTGCAATGATTTTCAAGTACCTGCTTCCTTTGAGATGAATGCCCAGAAAACTCTACAGGTCAAGCCTTGTAATCCCTGAGAGTGTGCCACAAGTGAGGAACATTCTACAGCCACAAGCCACCATTCTGTCCTGGAGACAGCAATGGCTGCAAGGCTCATCAGTGCAGCACACAACCCTCCAAGCTAGCCAGACTAAAGATTAAAAATCAGATTAAAAATCAATACACTTCACTGGTACTTTCAGCTTTTCATATGACAGCAGCATTGAAAATTAATATTTTACTGAGATTATTAAGGGTGGACTTAGGAGGGCATATAAGATTTGGATCCACTTCAGAAGCATGTGACAGCTTAGGTAAGATGCTGTTGGCTTAGAGGAACTAAGATAAATCATATTTAAGATCTTTATTTGATGGTGCTAGGATCCTTCACATTGTATGTGACTCTGATCAGCTGTTCCTTCTGCACTGGAATAATGACAAAAGCCTCTTAGCCTCCTAGATTTAGCTCTAACTTCAACTCAAACTATACAGATGTATTTGAGGTGCCTGCTGTGTTTCCCTCTGCTCCAGGTACCAGCCAAAATAGCTCTCCCATGGCAAAGAGTAGAACTAGTTGCAAGGGATGTAAAGGTCCCAGCATTAAAGGTTCATTTCCTAATCTCTGGAACTACCCTTTACTACAGCTGCATTTTAAATACCCCAAGATGCTATCACTTACCTGAAAACTAACTTGTGGCTAAAATTCAAGATGTAGGTTTTTCTGCTGGAAAAGTTGGTCAGGGAAGCCTCAGACTGGCACAGGTCCACCTACACATCCCAAAGCATCTTAGCATGGTCTTTCCTACTCACACCTGGAACAGAGCAGGAACAGCTCCTCCCTAAGTCCTCACATCCCTACAGGCCATGCTCTGTGCACTCATGAAGAGGTAAGGGAAGCCAAAATCTCACCAGACCCCTTCCTGTTTTGAATTGTGAGGGAGAATCATGTCATATTTGGGGCTGCTCCATCAAGGGAGGCCATAAGGGGGCCTGGTTGTTTGTCCTGCTCTCCTTTACACATTCTGAGTAGCACTGTGACACTCACTGTGAAGGCCAGGACAGATGTCACAGCACACAGGAAAACTCTCAAGCTGGCACCAAGCAGAGCCTTGAAACGCTGCTGTGGTTTCCAGGCCATGTCATTCTGCACTGCCTTGTGACACTTGAGGCAGCATTAAATTCCCTAATCCCCTCATTTGGAGTGCAGCATCTTCAGCAGCCCTAATGTTTGATGTCAGCCTCACAGCTGGGGAAAACTAGCAGCTGGTTTGTGATTCAAAAGGAACAGAACAATAACCCATTGAGGCTACTCCTCTGTCTGTGGATGGGTGAGTCAGATGAATAATTGGACAACACAGATCAGTTAAGCCTAATTCAGTTAATAGAATTAATTTTCAAATTAGTACACATTAAGTGAATCAGCTGCAATTCATTTTGACAGAAACGTTAAAAAACACTAAAGTAGTTATAATGAAAGAGATAAATATTACTGCAGAAAAGGTTCCAAAGAAGGCAGTCTCTACATGGAAATTTTTATCTGTAAATTCTGTGGATGCATAGGTTGAATTTCATATAATCAATAGGAAGCATATCTTCTTCCTGGCTTGTGTAGCCTTTATTATCCTCACAACCCTTAATGGATCTTAAATAATCATTAGAGATGGGCTGAGAAAGTTCTGACTGGGATCCAGGCATAGATGTTGGGACTGATAGAGGGTCTGGTGCAAGGAAAAGGAAGTAAACTATTTTAAATTTAAAGGCTGGCCTAGGAAAACTAGTTGGTAAAATAATTTGATCCTCTAACAGTCTTCCTAGGAAAGCTTGGAAACTTGTCTGGGCTACTGCTATTCAGTGACATACAGAGCAGATAAACATCTGATATTTGAACAGCATCAGTGTTTTCAGGGTGGTGATCACAGGGAAGAAAATGGCAATAGCATGATTTTATTCTTGAAAGGCTTGGAAAATGCTTTGGTCAGGTACAGTTAACAGGATCTCCTGAGCAAGAGTTGAGCTGCAGCTCCTGGAGCACTAAGATGATTTAGGAAAATGCTGAGCTCTGAGCTGTGTGTGGTCAGAGTAAACCAAGAGGCAAGAACAGGGGACTAAATGTGCCACACACACACGTGACTCAGGAAAAAACCTCCATTGTTGGCTTGACTGCACAATGATGGCAACACTTGGTGTTGAATAAATGTATCTGGAGGAAGAAAATCAAATGATGGCTGCATCAGTTTAGCAGTGTAATGTGACACCTCCCTGGAGTTCACAAGCACCTGAAACACATATTGCTGTGCTCACTTCACCATATCAATCCTTGCCCCTTCTGAGCTATACAGAGGGGTTTGATCCCTAACAGGAACAAATTGTGCCTCTCTGTAGACTTCGGTAAAACTGCACTTTGTACTTGCTCTGGATGTCACAAATCAACACTGTGTACACAGGATTTCGTTAGCAGTGCAAATTAGGTAACAGTTTTAATAAACAATTTATTTATTTTAGTGATGGTCCTTCATATTCTGTTTTAGTGACACTTTCCTGCACGACAAGGATTCACAGGTGTAACAAACTTTTTGTAAAGTACTTCACTGCAACCAATTTTACTTCATCCAACAGTAGTGGAGCTGCCAAGAAAAGCTAATCTGTCTAAAAAAAATCTTTTACCTATAAAATTTTTATTCTGTGTGTCCAACTTCACAGGCATGGCATTGTGCCTTTCTGAAAGAATTTAAAGTTGCAGAACAGCCATAACAGTTATGTTGTCCAGCCAATGAATTGTACCTTAAAAAACTGACCTAGCATTACATGGTGTCTATAAACTTAGAGCCTCCAGGTCACAGTCATGGCTTGTCAGGTTTGATGGGGAGCTGGTTAAATGCAGTGTCAGAGCAGGCTACCTGGGGCAGTGCACTGAAGGCTGCTTGCCAGTTGGCTGAAAGCCCTCTGGTATGTATCAAATCCAGAAAAATCCTGTAAAATAATTCACAATGTAGGCTTCCAGTGACTGAGTCATGGGTTCCACTTTTCCACCTTAATGCTCTGTAAGTATGGATGAGAAAGGAGCCACTCTTCCCAAGCTCTGCCAGCTCTTCACAGTCTGCTGTTCCTTGCACACGTTATGATTCACAAACCACACAGTGATAGCTGGATCCCCCAGCCCACAGCTGCAGGACTAAGGCACAGTGGCTCACCAGGTGGGCCAGGACTCTTTTGTCGTGGGTGATCTTCCGTTCTTTGGCCTGAGGCATTTCCAGTGGTGGCCACTGACTCCCCATCAGCAAACCCTGGGAAGGCCAATGCCAAGGGTGGATTCAGGTTCTCCTCTGATCACTTTGCAGCTGGGGAGCACCAGGACATCTTCCCCTTCGATGGCTACTCTCACTGCTGTCCCTTGATGCTCAGACTCCAGCTGAAATTGTGCTCAGTAGGGAGAGGCAGAAGTGGATAGAATGTTTCAGAGTTGGAAACCAAGTGACAAATGCAGAGTCCTCCTTTTCAAATTTGCATCAACAAACTGTAGTGCTGTTTCCTCTGCCTGACTTCAGGCAGACTGCTCAGCTGAAGACCCACACCATTGACTAAGCAGCTCTTGTGCAATCAAGATTCAGATCCCGATGAAAACAAAACAGACTTCAGCTTTGTCCAAGAGTCACATTAAGAGGCAACAAGAAAAACTGTGGATAGAACTCTCGCAGAGCTGCGTGCAGCTGGGGGAATAGCACAGGATTCTTTCTTGGCTGCAGAGCTCTTTTCCAGGACATGCTAGCAAAGACAAACAGCCCTGGGCTCTGGTAATCTTCATCCAGCTTGAAAGGAGGCTTTGCAGGCCAGAGTTCAGAGACATCTTCCATCTCAGAACCTTTGTCAGTCCTAGAGCACATCGGCTGCTGTCACAGCATGGAGAACAAAGCCAGAAAACCAGCTGTGCTTTTAGGGCCTTTGAACCGCCCCGGCTCTAATGACATGCTGCAGAAACATTACACATAAGATAAGGCACGGATGTGGGTAGCCCCTGATGCGCTGTAAAAGCCTTTGTTTGTGTGACCCTGCATGCAGCTCAGGCCGTGGCTTTCTCCAGAGGCAGAGGAAAGCCCCTGGAGATGCCCACGCAGACATTAACCTCGCGCTCAGGACACGGCTTACGTAACCCAGCTCTAGTGGGGTTTAACCATTGCTTCATCCAAAGTGCCCCTTCTTGTTGGGAATTTCACAGTTCAGCACACACTAAATTAATTCTTTTACTAGGTCAGGCCTGGTAACAAGCGTTGATTTAAGCAGCTTATTCCAAGAGAAGACGAAACACTGTTCCTAAATGGCAGCTCTCTGAGATCCTACAGAGGATGGATCCTGCTCCTGCTGACACACGCCCAGAGACACAGCCGTGCTGGGAGCGTGGCAGAGCAGAAGGATTTGCCGCTGCTGCTCGGTAGCATTTTCAGGGAACACCAAATGTTATTTACTTCCTAATCTTCCTACAGAATATAAAGAATTGCTGCTCTGGGCTATTTCAGAGAGATAATGTGAGTGACTCATTTGAGTTGTATATTGACTTCAGGCACTGTACAGATATATTTCACAGTGCTTTAAAAAACTACTAATGCAGACTTCTGTACTTCTGAAGATCCCTAGAGTGCACTTCAAAGATTTTCCTGAAGTCTTAAACCACACATATCTGGTCAAGCCCCATGTTATTTGTTGTTATTAGTTGGTCCTATCATCTTCTAGGCTATATCCCCTACACTAAAGCAGCTTCTTAAACACTTGCAGTCCTAATTTGCCTAGGCATAACAGCTCCATAAGAACCATATTAGTTATAAACAGTGACAGATACATACTAAATCCTATGTTGAAACACGGGAGTAGTTTCTGTGACCAATTCTTATCTCTAAACCCAGAGCTGAAACCAAACCTCAATTCCCACAGTGTTAAACTGTTTAAAGACCGGGATTCAGCAGGTCTGTCTTTGGCTTGTGCTTAATTTTAGTAACTCCCACCACTGTATTTGCATTCTTTTTGAGTTTTGGCAGTCTGAAGATAGATGCTTTGAAGCAGATTTTGCTAGGCAGGAGAAGAGCTTTCACCATGTTGCTTCCATGCATTACCCACTGAGCTACCTGATCACAGATTCTCCTTTCCAGTAGTGAGTTTTAACAAGAAGATTTCTCCTGCAAACCATCTCTCTTCATCCTTTTAAGTTTCCACAATTCCCATTGCACCCATCTGAACTCACCCACCTCACACCACCCAAATTCCCTCCCTCTCCTTGTCTTTCATTTGTCTTTCAGATTCACCAGATCACAGCATATCAAAATGCAAAAATCTCTTTCCTACACGTCCCACTTTCAGGGGCCCAACAGCACTTCCATTTCAGTAGGGTGACCCCAGCCCCTAGACCTGGGCCCCCTATTAATATGGTTACTTGGCAAGGGTACCACCTGTGTGGCAGGCACAAGACTGGAGAAGACACAGTTGAGGGATGGAAGGAGTGAGTCCCACTGGAAACACAGACCACAGCTCCTTTTGGCACGAAGGCAAAGTTCCACCTGCCCACCACTTAGCGTGCTACTGCACCCTCACCAGGGAGTGACAGAGCTTGGGGTGAAAGGAAGGGATCCCAAAATCAACAAAACATGGCCCAACCACCAGCATTCTGCAGATGAGCAAGGAAGCATCTACAGGGAATCATTATGAAGAAAATCTCAAAGCCCCTTCAGGAAATCATGCTTGGCACCCCTCTGAAGTACCTGTATATTAATGCACACAGTATGGGGAACAAGCATGAGACAAAAGAGCTCTGAGTCCCAAGAGGTAAGATCCTGGATGAAAGAAGGACACAAGAAAGATGGTTAATATTTGAGAAAAACCTAGGGGAATGTTTCACAGGGACCTTGTATGTCCCTGCCAAATCAATTTGTTTCCACTGAAAACACGCAGAGGGGCATATTTGAAGCAAGCTAGCACATGCCTTACTGCTTTTTCTTTGTTTCATTGGTTGGGGTTTTTTTGTTGTCTTTATAAAGCATAAAGGTACTTTATTGGCATATCTGCAAACATTTCCATTTTTATTTTAGTAAATGCATTGAGGGAATACTGACCCTGAACCCCATTTCTGCCTGAAACGTACTCAGGCAGATTGTGAGAGTGGTAATAAAGACTAGGAATTTAATACCATTCCATATTCAACTTAATGTTTGTTATTTTTCTAATCAGTGTATTACAGAATAAATACAGAAAATGCAACTGGGATTGCACAGATTTAAGTATTTATTACAAGAGGTGGTAAATCATTCTGTTTTCAAGATTTTCTGTAAAATCCACTGAGTTAATTGATTCTCCTTAGATTCCAATGGGCTTTGGCTGAATCTCCTAATGATAATAAAATCCATCTGTTATTAAACATCATGTGTGCAACAGTATGCAAATGCTGGGATTTGTAAATATCATTATGCAAAAGTTCAAGTCCAATCATGCTCCTCTTGAAGTTTGCAACATAAATTCTGTAGACATCAATAAGAATAGATTTGGGGTATCTTTTTAATTGCACTGTATACAAGTATCGACAGAAGAATACAATACAGTAGTCACAAAATTAAAGAGGCTTCTATGAAATCTACAAAGAAGAGCAGCAGAGAATCAATGAAGTAAAAGCAGTATTTCAAAAAATAATATATCAGACCTGGCAGTTTTGGAAAATGTACTGAAAAAAACCACAAATTAATTGTCACAGTTTAACAACCTAATTTCTAAGTGCACTTCATAACAACTCTTCTTACAAGCTGCTGTTTTCCCAGAAGATGATGACAAAAAGCCTCATTAGAACATCACTGTTTTATAGTGACAGCTTTTATTGCATTGCCAGCCGTGAATTAAAATAAAAAACAAAACCTCCCCCTAAAAACTTATATAAAGGTTCCTAAAAACCCTATTTTCTTTTGTAATTGTCGAAAAATAGCAACATAGCACTTCCATGTTTGTGAATACCCACAATTCTATTTTTCAAAAAAATAGAATTTAAAGAAAAGTGATTTTTGTTTTAGCTTCAAAAATAATGTAAAGGAACATTTAAGAACAAGTTATTTCAATGGTCAGAGAGATATGTACAATATGATAGATTTGAGTCCAATCCATGTTCACGAACGCAGACTTAGAACCTGTTGATCCTGAGTAACTGTAATTATAAACTGGCAGGAGCAGGCTCTCAGCTTCACCCATTAGGAGCTTTTTCACAATCCATCCTAGGCTAAAAAATGTAGATACAGTCTATACTCTGTATACGGATTTATACAAAAGGTCTTTTACAGCTCTAACCCTGTTATTGCTAGGCTAAAAAAACGAATCTTTTGGAACAAATTACATGAATCATAAAGGGTAAAACTGAGACGCAGCTTCTGATGACTGAATTTCTACTTGGGCCATTTTAAACTGGGTGCACTGCAGCCACTTGCGCAGCACCGATGAGCTGTTGTTCATTTGTCCTGACCCCTGCAACATCCTCAGGCTGTGATGGTTGACATTGCTCTGGATGGCTTGGAGGCGGAGCTGAAGTCCAGCAGATAAATGCTGTTGAAATGACGCAAAACTTTTAGTTTCTCACCTTAAATAGGTACTTTAATATAGCAATGTGAAGGGTATTGGTTTGCTGGCCAGGGAGTTTCTTACACTGTCAAATTTCTTTCTTCCACATCCTGCCCTGTGGTGTTGCCATGGAAGGCAAATGTGCTTACAGACACAACTCCATACTGAGACTAACTCCAAAACTTTTCTTCTCTTCACCAAAAATCTCTTGACTCACAAACCACACTGATCCACCTTCCTCTCCCTTACAAAGAGGGCCAGATGGTGGTTTTACCCAAGCAAATAGGCCCACAATATCTTCTTTAGAACCTATCTCCTGAGTCAATTGTCCCAATCCTGATTTGTCAGGGAACTCTCAAGCCTAAGGCATTAAGAAAACCAAGCTCAGGGAACAACCAATCTCAGTAAACATAGAGAAAAGGCCCCAGTGCAGAACCTTTGTAGAGGAAAGTGTTCCAGAAGGGAAAAGGAGAGCAGTACTGACTAGAGGGCAAGTGTCTCAGTAAATGATGCATGCTCACACTTCAGAGCTTCATCTCAACTGCATATGCTATAATTATCTATTTTCACACATCTTATTTCCAGAATTTACAGAAATGCACAATACTAACAATAAAAGGATAAGGTACTAGAAACAACTTACCTTTAGGTTTGACTGTATCATTGGCAACCACATTGGTATGAGCTGCAAGAAGAGGTGCATTTTGTTATTATACAAGTGACTGTAAACATGTTACAGCTACTGTGAGACAGAGAAGGATACATCTAATGCATTTAGCCATTTGAATTGGCATGGTCTGAACCACAAATCTGAAAATGTGGTTATTTTAAGTACTTGGAGAAGGTAACTCAGATGTAAAGAAGCCTGTTTCCCTTGTCTGTAGCTTGATGAATCACCATTGGCAATTATTGATATCCTGTTTAAGACAATGATGAAAATACAGAATTAAACTTGTTACAGGAAGCCACTGCTTATTTTCCTTGTGAGGGTGTCTCTGTATGTGCAGGTGAGCAATATTGGAGTAAACAGAGTAAACATTGTGCATGAGGTATACATCAAGAAATGAAAAAAAATATGCAGCAGTAGTTCTTAATTACAGGTCATATATTTAAATGATAACCAGTATTTTTGAAGCCACTAGTCACATCAGTGCTTCACTGCAGACTGTGAGATATTCTGTAGGCTGAGGAGCACACGTAAAAGCAATCCAGAATGACAAGGTGAGGAGGTCTGCAAATTTGTCAGCTGTGATTGGACTGGAGTGATATGTATTTCACACTCCTGCTCTTCAGGGAACTTTTACTTCTGAGGAAATGTAACATGACAACCTTATGAAAGCCAAAGAGGCATTTCTAGCAAAAGTATTCATGTTTTTCAATATTAATTTAACCACTGAGGTTACTGTTCTAAAATGTTCCTCCAAATGGCATTAAAATTTGCAATTTGCCAATTATGCTACTGGGAGCTGCAAGTTAAACCTAATCACTATTGACAACATTAGATAAAGTGCTGTTTCCCTTGTGCAAGGAATGGTAATTGTTTCAATTTCAGTGCTCTTTCGCTGGAGAATCATAGGCAACTGTCAGGACTCATTACTTAGTCTACCACATGAAGAAGCATAGTCAAACCTCAGCATTTACAGACAGATGAATGCCAAAACAGCTGGAATGCAGCCAGATGCAGCAGATGTGTGAGCTCTGTACATCCTTCCCTGGGCTCTCACACTGATGAAGTGCTTAATAAGATGCAGTGACCACAACCCCAAGGTGTTTTTGGTGAGGAGGGAACAGGTCTGAGAGGCCATGCTCCACATCCCACTGCCATCGACAAAACATCACCGACAATTTTGTCTGGCACTGATGGAGTTCCTATGGAGTCAGCCAGTGGTGGCAGGACTGGTGTCAAGCACAAGTACATCAAGCAAGAAGGGAAGCCAGGTAGAAAACTCAGGGTACCCCTCTGCAGCTGAACCAATTCACTGGACAACTTTTACAGTCAGCTGAGAGAATCAAGCACTCACATTCAGTTCATCTCGTCCCAAAGCAAGTATCTAAAATAGATCAAGATGAATCATGTCCAAAAATACTGACTGTAAAGGGAACTCATGAAAAGTAGCTTTTATCAATATCTCTTTTGGACAAGTCTAAGGTCAGATACAGATCTTTGTCCTCCAGCACTAGTTCTGTCTTGCAGGGTCTGGACATATTTAAGGAAAGGAACATTCTGCTGCACGCACAAGCAAGCAAACCCTCTAGTGCTACAGCTGCCAGATAGATAAGTCACACAAGAAGACATTTTTATGGAAGCACTTGAGTTTTGTTAACTAATCCTCAGCCAGCCTTTTCTTCACAGAAGAAGAATACAAAACACTAGTCAGAAAGAACAGCTGGAAGAGAAGACTGCTGTCAGACACTATCAAAAATTTTGAGTTTATATTTTCAACACAACTATACTGATTCCAGTTTAACTTTTAAAGGGAAACAAGGCTATAGAACAGGCTGGTCATGGTGCTGTTCTGGCTCTCCAATTCTGCTGCCTGCCCAGCAGAATTCAGACATATCAAACCAGACTTCAAACATACAGTAAGTCCCTAAATCATGGCACTTATTTTCAGATCTACAATAAATATTTCTACAATCAGTTAGTTCATTAAAAAATAGTAATCTGGAACCATGAATCCTATAGTACTGTTATGCATGTATACTGTTCATGCAGGATTTCACTTTAGGGCCAAGTAAAGGGGATTTGGTCACCCAAATTCTTCTCTCCCATCTCCCGCCCACTAAACATGAAAGCTTAGCACCTTAACTCAAAGTTCCACAGTTTTATGAGCTTTATTTTATAGTAACAACAATGTCCTTTTAACTTGAGTTAGCTTTATATTGATATATGCTCTCAAACATAACCCCCTGAAAACATTCATCTAATTTGTGACAGGGATTTGGCCCTAAAGGCCTCTCTTTTCACAGCTTTACAGCCACTCTTCATCTTTCTCAAATTCTGAAAATCCTGGACTGGCTAAAAGAGAAGCCATATGTCTTTCAGACATAGCCATAATCACTTTGACATCCCTTAGTGACAGAATTTCTGTAGTGAATCAAGCCACTACAAATCTGTATTTTCACAACAACTGTGAATGCTTTCATGTTGACATAAAGACCTTCAATTTTACCTACTTTATTTTCAATTCTTGCTTGATCATAAAAGACTGGAGTAAAGCAATAGCCAGAAATTTCCTTTATGGCAACAGAAGAACTACATTAACCTTAACTACTTATGTGGAAACTCTCCTGCACTGGGAAAACATAAAAAAGGATAGTAAAATTGATTTATGCTTGTGAGACTACCTCAACCCTTTTGCAAACACTGTGATAACCAATGGAAGACTGACTATGGATTTCCAAAGAAACAACTCATACACACATAATAACAAGAAAACCACTATGGCAAAAAGGTTTTGTTATCCACCTAAAAGAATATGAGGCTCAGAACACAGAGGAGGTCTGGAAAGGACCTTGAAAGATACAGAATGGTTGAAAATTCAGGCAATACCTAGAGGTTCTCAAAGCCAGTGACATTAGTTGTGTCTATTAGAGGAATAAGATCATTACTGACATTAATGGCAATGGAAAGAGGAAGTAGACTGGATGTTCATTTTTAAAAAATCAGGAGAACTTGAATTTGAGATTGTGGTCTGTTCTTCTTACCATGGATTTTATTTTTCAATATGCTTTGCTAGGGTATAGTGTGGCATTAACATTCGACTTCAGTTTCTCCCAATCTCTCTTTTTTTGAGTAGGAGGGAAGCAGAGGACAATACATTTAGAAATCAGAATAATCAGGCAATATAATTTAATAAATATTCATGGTATGGTATGCCTACCTTTACAAAGATAGTGGAGTTACATTCTTGTAAAGCCTCCATTAAACTGATCACATGCAGACACACCATTTCCACCATCTTGGAAAAGAAAAATCAAGCATAAAACCAAATTAATGTCCAGTATAACGATGTAGAAAGATAAGCCAACAGTCTCTAATAAGGATCTTCCTGTATTTGCTAGGTACTGTATTAACCACTGACACACAAGATTAAATATTACATGAGCACATATGGGATGTTTTTCTTTATTTAGTTTTACCCCAATGTGGTAACAGGTATCCAATAAATATTTCAATCCTTGATGTATTTTAATTCTTACCACACATCAAAACAACTTGTCTTTGGCTTTGTTCTTTTCAGACATGATAAACTGTTTTTTATATCTTCACTGTGCAATTCTCATCAATCTGTGTGTCAGAAATTGGTATTTTTATTTACTTAGTCTTTGAAAATTAACATGCTCACAAAGCCCATCTTTTTATCCCCCATCAAAAGACAATTTATTGTTTTGAACTGACAGCTAGTCTGTAATTCTTCCATTTTGTATCATAATGTATGACAGATGCAAATATGAGTTATTTGGTAGCAGACAGCTTTTTATGTTTTATATTGTGTAAATTCACAGGTACAAGACAAACACCCTGAGCCAGCAAGGACTATTTACAGTGCCTGTCTAAACTACATGTAAATTCCCCTTGATAATAATAAACTTAGCTTTTATGTTGTGCTTTTCATCTTCAAAGTGCTTCACAAACACTAACTAACTAACCTTACAACACCCCTGTGAGACAGGCAAGTATTATTATCTACATTTCACAGAGCAAGAGCTGAGGCAGAAAAGCTACATAATGATATACTTTCAGAGAAAGGACTGGAACTTGGGACTTCCCAGTCATATTCTTGTCCTAGGGCTTGACAAGAGGCTTTTGTGCCTGACTAAACAACTGGCTGGTTGGAAACACCATGCACACTTCCCATTCCTTCAAATGGAGCTTCCTGAACTACTGTTCCCAGCAATGGCTTGTGAACCACAGAGACCCCACCAGATGGCAGAGGCTAAAATATCATCTAGGGACAGCTTTAGGTGGCCCTTGCCTGATATGGACAAGACAGAGGAAATAGTAACAGGCTGAGACTTTCAATTACAACCCATGCAATTACAATTAAAAGGGCAAGGTCCATACCTGCCTGGGATGGAAGATGTTTCACATGGGGAAAGGGGAATTATATACAACAATTTTTATACACATAGCAGGTCTACATTTAAAAAAAGAAAAAAGAAAATCCAAAAAAACCAAGAATGAAAACCTTGCTGGCAGCAAATCTTAAAAACCCAAACCTTAAGACCTAACTTAAGAGGAATGGGCCATGTATAAAAATGTTTCCAACTCAAAGCTAGCATCAGGCTCTACAGAGCCAGAACTACCAGTGAACATCCCAGTTAAAAACTTTTGACCTGTTGTGACTATCTGGGATGTGGGAAACATAATAGCTCTTAACCCAAAGCCTGCAGGCACAGAGAATCATTAGTCCAGGGTAAGCAAAGGAGAGGGGTGCTGGAAGCCCTCTGGGTTCTCATTGTACGAAGTTGCTCCAACAGAAGAGAGTATTTGGGATAAACAAATGTTTAAAGGATGTTTCCAAGCAAATTATATGGATGATTTCTAGACACAGTGAACATTTCCCTTTTAAATATTATCTCTAGAGATGCCTCCTTCCAGTCATTCATTACTCAAAAATGTTTCAAGAGATATTTATGTAGCTTACTTTTGATGAGTAACCCATGAATTATGGGTGGCCAATTGTCAAAAGTTGTGTATTTTTTCAGCATCACATGGTGAAAAATAATCAAATGGATATTGACAGAATTATCCTAGAACAGTTCATTTCTGCTGTAAGGCAGCAATGAATCAGATAAAACAACAGACCACAGTTAAGAACAACAATATCTATAAAATGAGATGTGATGCAAGGAGCTCTTAATACAACAAGCAGCAACTCAAGCTCTTGATGCTGTTTCAGGCCCACTGTGAGGTTAAATCACTACTAATTAGCTATCCCTTTAATTTCTCAAAAGCATCAAAGTCACTTTATGATGTTATTCATAGTCTGCTGTATTCCACTGAAACAGAGCCAAGCCTCCTCTGAGTTTAAGAGCTGTCTGCAGCACCTGACTTACCACTTTGTTATGTGCCATTAGCTGCAGGATGCTCGGTGTCACTCGGCTCCAGAACTCCAGGGCTGTGAGGATTGCTGTAAAGCTAAATTCATTCTGATTCTGGACTGTCGGAGCTACTGCTGTTTGTTCACAATACACTGTCCAGAGCTGAGCAAATATAAATGCATGGAACAGGGAACACATGTGCAGAACAGATGTCTGTAGAAACAGAAAATAGAAGAAAATGTTTATTTAAATAAGTCTATTGGGATACAGTGCAGAGGCTTTCATTCCCTGTTATGTGTCCCACTGTGCAGTTTTGCCCCTCATTTTCCCATGATTCCCTCCCATTAGGAACTAGTAAGCCAAGTACAATTGATAACATCTTTTCCATGTTTAAAAAATGGGTTTGTATTTTCAGACCAAAAACTGCATTTGCAAATATGCTCCCATGCCATCTAAGAGCCTGGCATTAAGGTCAGTCCCTTTAAAAGAAAGTTAGTTTTGCAAAGCAGGTATTCAGGACTATTTCTGAAACTTTCTTAATGGAAGTCTCCACTGCAATCTGTGGAAGCCCTGAACGCTCTGGCACATACAACTCCACTTCAGAACCTGAAAGGACAGTTATCATACAAAATACATTATTTTAGATCTGTTCTGTTAATCTGTCATCCACTTCTGCTTTGCTGGGACTGCTCATAGTCACAAGGAAACAGTCAAGGAAAGAGAATTCATGTTGTGTACTCAGGCATGGCTCCTTGCTAATCCTTGTTATATATCACAGTGCCTGAGCCTCCAGGACTGCTGGACATTAACCACTTCATCACAAGAAAGATGCTTCTGGTCAGAGATGCCTTCTCAGTTTGCAAATGCAAGAGGGATTCATGCTCTGTGGCAGTATGACTGCACCAAACATTGCAATGGTTGCTTGGTAACTGGAAGAGGTATTTGAAAGAGCAAAAAAAAGGCCAAAGAAATGGATGGGAAGCACCAGTGTCTTGGCTGGGTGGAGGGAAAGAAAGGAAGAATTTATGTATAACATAAATGTGTGATCATTCTGTTTCTGTCACTAATAAAAACCTGGCTGGTGTCAAAGACTGCTGCTATATTTGTGTTAAACTACTGTCACAAATGTCTTATAATCTGCAATAACTCTTCCTGTCCTGAAAACCTGAAGAAAAAAGTTGTGCTTGAATCATCACTGTTTGTAATTATTTTGATCATAGAATTATTTACATGCTAACCAATGCAAATATACAACAAGAATAAATATCTGAGAGATTTGCTACAGAGACAGTCATTGCTAAAGCTTCAACTTGGAATTCAGTTTTTCTTTCCTCACTCCTGTGTTCAGACATTGTGAAATAGCCAAACCTCAAAGTTAAGTGTACTAATTTAATCCATTTTCTAGGCATGTAAGAAAAACTGTACAGAGATTTCTTTCCCTGGGTCCTGGGTTTCTTAAGCCTTTACCCTTACTTTTATCTTACTAAAAATAAATGTTTGCAAAAAGGCCAATACAAAACACATCTCTACTTAAAACACATAATCCCTTACCTTTGATTGCTCTGGAAACCCAATCAGAATAACAATAAGGTGGTCAGCAATTTGTGAACCTGCATCCAGTGGAATAGGCATGCAAGATGATGGAGAATTTGGACAGACAACATTGTGTGTCAGAGACCCCAGAAGTAGCCAGGACAGCAAACGAATGTGTGAGACACATTCTATGAACTCTTTGGGCCTGTCAAGAAAGAGCAGATTTTACAATGACACTAAGTTTTCTGGCTTTCCCCAAAATACGGAGTCTCCTTATGCACATTGGCAGATGCAGTCACAGTGTGCTGGAGACACAGATCATTGGTACAGCCTGTGGGAAGATTCCAACCACACAGAACTTGGGAGCCTTGACATACCATATACAAGTCCAATAAAACCTATCTGGTGGGTCTAAGAAACAGCCTCTATAAAAGGTTAAAGCATTCACAGATTCACTGCTTCCATATACAGTGATTTTTTTACACAGGTATCATCAGATGGGAAGGACAGCCCAAGTGGAAATGCTCCTCTCAGTTCCCCTGGACACCACTCAGCTGCCTTACCTCCACCGTGTTCCATCTCTCCATTGGTAAAGTGGAGTTAATTTCTGTGTTCTTGAGCATCTCCTCACACATTTGGATTGTTTCTGAGGGCAGGGACTATGCGTTTTTGTGACACTTAGGTATTGGTCCACCATCTAGTGCAGTGTGCTTATACAATCTAAAAAGGTAGGGCCCTTTACTGGTGCCATCTTGTCCTTCCCTTTGCCACTTCCAAGCTCTGACTAAATACTCATTTGAATTCACAGGCACAGGAAAAATATAATTGTTTTTCCATCAATAAATCACTGTTTACTAAGCCACTCTCTCTGCTGATTTTAGTTTCTAATTTGATGTCATTGTCAAAGACTCATATTACCCAAAAGACATTTCATTAATTTTTGTTTTTTAATAAAATCTGATACAATGCTCTTCCGCAAGTCCCTGTAGGATCTTAAAGTAATTCATTACTTTCAATTCAGAACATGTGTTTCTTTCTTTTACGTGTAAGAAACTAAAGTGCAAGGAAATAAGCACTCCATTATTTCCAAAAGCCAATAAGCTCCACATAAATGCACATGCAGATGTACCTAAAAGGACTGGAGCCTAAACAGCTTAGTCCCCAGAATCCTGGAGAGGTAGACTGGGCTGGGACAGGAATACAGGTTTGTTGAAACAGTCTAATTGCCTACACTAAAAACAAGTCATTTGTTGTCACTGTAACACAAGGGACAGTATTCCCCTTTTGTTGGAAAATAAAACACTGTACATCAGGATTTCTCACAGTGAAAAGGGACAGAAAACATGTCTTGAGCAGGATTTCTCTCATTTAACTTTAGCCAGGTGAAGTTCATAGCTTATCATACATCAGTAGGCCTACACTCATTTGTACTCCATAATTTCAAAGGCCATTTCCTGTTGTATTGTCTATAATTCAGAGACTATTTTCCATAATTCTAGGCCTGATCAAGTGCCTGTGTGCTTTTCACTGTCTGCACCTAGACCAAGAATCAAGATAATTTCCAATGTTACTCCAGTCAAGCCCCTGGAGTTACCTCCACTATCCCTTTGGCATGTACTTTAAATATTACATTGACAAATTCCTCAGTTAAGGATCAGGGAGCTGCCGACCAGCTGTTTAAACATCCCACTGCCACCATTTCCTACTGTGGGTCTTATCTATGGAATCTGGCAATAAAAAACATAATTTTGTGAAGATTTCTAACTCATTTTAGTATTCCTCTTTGTGGAAAAGCGTTCTCACCCTTGTTGCATTGCTGAAGGAGGATGGTAAAGCCAAGGCAAATACCGGATCACAGCTTTGTTGTCCCTGTGGTTTCCCCGAGTGATTTCCATAGCAGCAATCTGAGCTAAACCAACTTTCAGATGTCCACCAAATGTGTCTTCATGCAGTGGCTGAGAACAAGTCTTCATGTGACTCTGCAAGGCAAAGATCTGATTTCCTACCCAAAAGGAGTATTTTGCTTCCAAAAAACAGCATATTCTATTTCACTCCCCTTCAATTCCTTCTCAGGATCTCTTAACTGTGTCTACAAAACAAAGCTCAGAAATAGATTTTTTAAATTCTCCAATCCCTGTATTAGTAACACCTGTATGATAGAGATCTTTCCACAGAGGGCCACAATTCCAAGAGGCCAGACATAATAGAAATTGGGCAAAATGTATAGGCAGCTTTTGTATAAGCAAACTCAAAAGCTGATAAAGACAAACTAATGCTTGCATATCCAGAGAGCTTAGGTAAAAAGGAAAAAAATTAACCATTTAACAAGGTAGCATCAGGGCAGGAAACACCTTCCACGTGCAATATTCCATTTACATGTTCAGAAAGAAAATCTCACTTATTCACAGCAATATGACTATATTGCACTATTCAGTTACAAATGCCTTTAAGCTCTGGCAATAAAAAGGGCCAAACCTCTTAGCAAGAAACACTCAAATTTTTATGCCTGTGAAGATAATTTATTCTGCTTTGCCAGCCTTAAGGGATGTTTCATTGCTGCTTCTTGAGATACTTCTGTATTTCTATTAAGCTAACTTTGCATTACCTTCTGGTACTAGACTATAACAGAACACATGCTGACTGCAGTTGTTTGCTTAAAAGGAGAGCCATATGCTTTGCACAAGAAAATCAGGTCATCAGTTATTCAATTATTATAACAGGATAAAAATCACTGAACCAATAATGTTTTTGTAACAGATAAGTATCTGACCACAGAAACTTGCACTCTTAAATTGCACTTACTTAAAGTCTCTTTGAAGAGAAAAAACCCATATGTACCAGCATGAATATTTAATGACTTTGTTATATAGATAGGTAGAAAGGATAGACAGTTATGCAGGCAGATATATTACAAATCTTAAAAAAATGGGGGACTTTTCTAAATAAAATTCTACCAAGCTTTACCAATTAAGATGTTATCTCAAAGGGGAAAAGAAACCATAATTAACTGAACAGAAACAGTACACTGAAATGCAATTATCTTGAGAATTAACATTTATAACTTTTTTACAGTGCAGTAGTTCCTAATGCACAGGACCAAAAATAATTAGCCTCTTTCAAAGAAATTATTCTAGGATACACAAAAGATGACATTGGATATAAATTAACAACTTTAACTATGTCTGTTCTCTGAATTCCTCCAGAGAGTAGAAATTTCCAAATTTGAAAATCAGCATTTGAAAACCCCCTTCTGCTGTTGGGATAGTTACTGGTCATATAAATCATATTTGTTAGCTATAACCCCAGATGCTGTTGATAATACACACTTGTTGTAAGAAATTGTACAACCAGATGATCTTAGGACTCATTTTCTAGGGAGTAGCACCTCTGTTAATAAAAACCAAGCACTGTAAGTAAATATATTAAATGAGCTTGCAAGAATTTGAATCTAGATGTCAATCTGTTTGGAGTTCTGACTATTTATAAACCTAGAAATGATTACAAATATTTTCTCAAACATGTTGAAACCACAAAGAAAGTTTTATCTGTTTAAATAAAAACTGCCTTTTAATTTTATAAGACAGAAAAGCTTATTCTTTGCAATACATAAAATTATGGTCATATTTGACTCTCCTATTATGCTAATTTTGTCCTCAGATTCCTGTATTACATGGCTAAATCAAAACAAGCTTAGTTTTTAAATCAAATCTGGCTTAGTTTTAAATGGCCAGATGACTGATTTGGGAAGCTCCTTGTCCAATTTCAAAAATGAAAGGGAAAAAATGGGTAAAAGTTTTCGTACATGTTCTACCTATATCCATATATAAAATTTTTATAAATAAGTAGTCCCACTGGGTAACAAGTAATCATCAGACTTCAGCACTGTAAGAACAATTCTAAAAATCAGACTACAGCTCAAGGGAGATGGGCAGAAGGAAAAAGTCCAAATGACAGAAAGTTTTCTATAGAAACATTTTACACAGCAGAGAGGATACCTGCAAGTATTTATAAACAAATTTTCCCCATTCCTGGTTTCAGGTAAGCCCCTTTTTTAACCTGTGGAACTAGCAAACCAGATGTATCTCTTGCCTCATTTATGCTTCATTTGCCTACCTATTCTGAAAGCAGTTCTGAACTTTAACAGAAATGGGTGAATAACTTAGGAGGATAGAGTGGGAAGGCAATACAATTCAACTTCAAATGATTAATTACTTTGCACTTTGAAGTAAATTTCTACTCCAGCATAATAGGCTGCTTCCTTTAGACTATTTTTTTTTAAATTCAAAGGAATTAATGACCAACAGGGTAAGAATTTAAGAAAAGGAATATTTTGTCCAGTAAAATACAGAGACACAAGATTCAGTTTAGCTGGGATTCTTCTTCCTTTATGGTAAGTATTATTAACATGCAATAAGGTTTCCCCTCTGGGGCACAAGGTGGGGTTGAGGGGACAGAGGGACAGTGAACAAGTGAGTGTGTGAGAAACTAGTAGGGTAAAAATTCTCATCTTGTTGCTTCATAAGTGGGCGTCAGAGCAGCAATGTTACTCAGGCTACTTATTTTTCAAAACATGTTAGAGAATTTTCATTCTTTAGGAAATTTAATAGGAACATGAAGTTCCTCCATGAAACAGTAATTCTAGGTTTTGATTAGCTAATGAATACTAGGATCCTTTTATGAAATGCACTCCTAAATAAAATATTTTATGTTAACAGAAGTATTTTCCTATCACTCCTCTTAACAATTTGTCATCCAACTAATACAAAGAAAACAAAATGCAGTTTGTACTACAGATGTAAGAGCGATTTGTTTATTCCTCACCTCAACAGAATGTAACCTGACAATGAAAACAGTTAGAAAAAGGACATCCCCTTTTTGGGGTCAATTACTGCATTTCAATTGCCTCTGAACTTCCAATAAATTTAAGTGTCTGTTTGTATCTATAAGAGACACAGGAGTGTACTTAGTTGTACAGGCAAGGAGTTTTATGCTTCCCTGGGTTACATTAAACACAACTACTTCTCACAGTGATTTTGGTATGACATTTGCTCATCATCAACATTTCAGAAAAATCATGCTTGCATTTTTATTGTTTGCTCAGGATACTTGAATCCGCCTCCCTTTCAACACCACATAAGCTGCTTTTTACTGATGCCACACAAGTCTATAATCTATAACAGCACTAATATTTTTTTAAAAGCAAAAGAAAAAAAAACCTGTCAGTCATCCTCAAATACTTCCTACTGCGTCTCCCAGGCAGGTTCCTTACAAAAAACATATCTTTGTCAAAAAAAGTCATACACTTTAGATTAATGTATGCCAGAACCAACCTTCAATTTGGTTAAGGTATGCATATCTGCAATGAAATCCAGCACTTCCCCAACATACTGCCTCATGCACTCCATTGCTGCTGTTCCACACTAAAACGTAAAAGAAGTAAGTTTAAGTACCAGGTTTTGCTTCACCAGAATACAATTAGTCTGTCTCAAATTCTTTATTTTACTTTTTAGTTAGAATAATTAGGAATAGGTATTCTTTGATGTTCTTCTCACTGTATTATTTCCTCTTATCTGATTATAGTATGAGAAGATAGCCCAGCTGCTCTGATTTTTTTCATGCATCATAAAATACTCTTATCTATGACAGCAATAAAAGATTAACTGATGAAGAAACCTTCAAGAATGTTCATGTCATCCTGAAATTTATAGGGATCCAGAACCAAAGTCTTAAAAACTTGATGACAATTGAACAACTCAGTTTTTCAAGCAGCTGAGCATTTCTGCAATTGGAACCAATCAGTTACAATCAAAGAAAACAAAATTCAGTCACAAGCAGAGATGCCCTTATTTCACATTAATCACAATGGAAAAACAAGTTTAAATAACTTCGGTATTTTATGTGTAAACATCACTAAAATGAACATTATTAAAATGCATTATGTTTTTCCTTTATGCAAAAACTAATTAATATTTCTTGTATATTCCTGAAGAAAAAGCATTCAAAATACAGCATCTTAATGGCACTTAAGCTATGCAGTGCTCCAGTTAGATCATAAAGGTATAAGCTTATTGAGAAGCCACCTGTGCCAGAGCAAAAACAACCTCAAAGGGAAAACAAAGGACTCAATGTGGTGCTCACTGTACTCATGCACTACAGATTTTCATAATCCTTTTCCTAGAACAGTGACAAATGTGAATCTGGCCCTCAGCTAGCACAAGATGTGCCCGAGGTGCATAAAGCAGTCAACAGAACAAAGCTGTCAGATTAAATAAGGGCTTTGAACAGATCAGAGAGCCCTGCAGGGAAGCTTTCCAAAGGTGATACTACCAACCCACTAGGTATCACATAAACCTCTGTTTAAATGTTAATAGTCTGAGGTGAAGATAATGCTACCTGAATTCAACAGGAACTATGGATGCCTCATTCTTAGGGGCCAAGTAAAAGAAATGCTTAACTTTTGAGGCTAAATAATCACAATATTAAATTAGATATCTTTTTGAAGTCACCAAAATCCACTTTATCCCAAGACACAGGCTCAGGGCAGACCACTGCAGTGAAGTTCACAGAAGAAAACTACTGTGCTTTGACCTCTTTTTGATTACCTGCACTTTGAAGAATAGGAGCTGATTATCCTATTTGAGCATGCAAACGAACTAGATTTAGTTTTAGTCACAAAATTATTAAGCCATAGTTGAGTTTTAGTGGTTGAAATTTGAAAAACTGCTAGCATTCTGTATTGAAACAACTGACCTGGGCACTCCTCATTTTTGTATGCTCCCTTACTATGCCACCTTCTGGCTTTTCAGATGTTGTTCCTATCAGTTCCCATGACAGAATAAAAACCAGTAAAATGTGGTCACTGGGAGCCCTGTCAGTATACCCTCCATCCAGTTTATGTGCACTAAGGATTCTACCTGGGTTCTAGAATATTGAATAACAGAATTATGAAAGAGACTACAGTCCAGTCTGTGAAAATAAATGCTCAGTTGCACAAGACTTCTCCCCAACAACCTATTCTGTTTCATGCAAGCAGTAGGCAGTGTAATTTTCTATGTTTTCTTCTGAAATGATCATGTTCCTATCACACCTTGTAACACCAGTATTAGTCTATCTATTCAAAGCAAGTATCAGTTAAAATATCCTGTTGGGAGGAAAGGTATTATTAAAGATTGGCATGTATAAAATCACACATTTCAGAAAATTTATGGGAAAGATCCTATTAAGTCATCCCTAAAGCTGACACACATAGGAAAATGAGTTTTCCTCGCTCAGCTTGTGAAGCAAACCTTGGCCAACCCTGTTCCATCTGCTTGGGCTGTCAGTCACATGTGTCATGGAACAAGTCAAGACTTCCCATTGTGCTACTTCCCCCCTTATTCACCAGGTGCATATTCAGTGCCTGGACAATTAGGAGTATTTGTAATTTAGCTACACTCATCAGCAGCATATAAATGAATGACCTACACATTACTAGAAAAATACCATTAACTCCCTTCTTTAATCAGATAATCTTTTGTGAGAATGGAGGCAATGGCTTGTAGCTTTCTGTCCTGCTACCATTTTTTGATGCACTCAGCTGCTCTGCTCCCCATGGAGAATTGCAGGTCTTTGATTTGTCTTTTTGAGCACAGGCTCCACTGAAGTCAGCTACATGACTAAAGGTTATCAGTGAAAGCAAGGGAAGCAACATCAAATTCAGAACTTTCCACCATTAATAAAAAGAATAAAGCATCTCAACCTCTGCCTGTAATCTACCTTGCCAATCAGAGGAGAAAGGAAAAGGAAAGAGCATTAAAATGAAGCAAAGCAAGCTGAATAAGATGTATTTTTTAAAAAATTAGAACAACAGAACTAAGAAATGGACTTTGGTTCAGTACTTACTCCAGGCATTGAGGCAATCATCTGTTTATGTAGGATTGTTGACTCAGCTAGTTTTGTTCCAGCATCTGCACAAACAAACTAAGAAGAAATTAAAGACAAGTTATTTTTAATTATTTTTTGAGGAACCTGAAGACACTAATAATTTATTCATTACTTTGTTAAAATCAGTTCAGATCTCTTCTTGCCTTTATTCATGGTAATTTGCTTTTAGAGATCTCTCTCTTTATAAACAACCTACTTAACTCACCATTATAAATGAGATCATTTTATTGAAAAAAAATCTCACTTTAATGTGCTTAATTAACACATATGCTGTGCAGAAGAAATTTGAAAAATATTGTGTAACAAATCAGACTTTATTAAAAAAATTCCTATTTCTTCCATTTATCAAATGTTCCTCTCATTATAGAGTGAACCATGATAGAGAATGATAAGGCAGGATGCCATATTCTTCACTGTGGTATTGTAACATGTCACTGAAGTTCTACAATGATGAATTTTAAGAAGAATTTTGAAGTCGACAACATACTAGTATGGTGTGGTATAACTTCTGCACAATACTACATGAACAGGCTCTTTCTGACAGATGGTCAGTGTCATGCTATTACAGTAGAATATCTCTCATTGCTTTTCTTATGCTTTTATTTTACCTTTTTTCTTGTTTCTTTTTGTTTCCAGATCCCTTGACCTAAAATCTCCAATGTCCACATCATTCATACATTAAGCTTGCTAATGCTGCTATTTAATCATTATAAAATTCAACAATGCATTGGACACCCTGCAAATGATTTGCTTATTCCTACAACTTCTTGTCCTAACATTAGATCTGCACTTGAGCAATTTTTGTCCATAGTGATGCAATGTAACTTGCTAAGAAAGAGCAGACAGAAAATAACTGTCAGCTAAGGTCTAAGCCTTAATCTTCCTTCTTATTAAAAATTAATTGATACCATGGTACTTTCACAAACTGAGACAGATATTGACTACCACACTTTATGGTTGTCTAATGCATATGTGTTAGCAGTACTCTCAATGACTGACTGTTCTTCATGAAAGTATTTCAAAATCTTCTTTACAGCCCTAGAATTTACTCTTACACTTCTGCAAGCTTTACCACAAAACAGATCAGGTACACTGAATCTTGGAGACCTATTGTGGTGCTCAATGGTGAATCAGGACTCTGACTCTAATATCAGAAGGCTTATATGATTTATTAAAATGACTCCATTGATTAGAAGGATTTTGAGCTCTATTTATCCAGGTACAAAACTAACATACTTTCTTCATCATACTCAGTACCGAACTCTAGAATACTTAAAATTCCAAGATAAAAATTGTTCTTCTCATAAGTCAAGAAAAAGAAAAGGCTCCCATCCCCCATGTAAAAAACAAAACAACCATACACCACCTGTCCTTGAAACATACACAACTCAGAAATATGTTTATCAAATTCTGTACTGAAAAGTAAACTTTCCCATAAAAAAAAAAAAGTTCAACAAGTTTGCACCCAAAAAACGTATAAAATATTACAACTACAGAGACTGACTGAACAAGCAAATTCTAAAGAGACACCAGTATAATTTGAAGCCAATGGAAATCCTGAAGATGTGTGCTGATGAAATGTGAGCAGGAGAAAAGTACTGGGAAACAAAATGCTGTGTGAAGAAGCAGTTCCTATGGAAACCCATGGAACAGCAGCATGTACATGATGGCCTTCATTTGCTAGGACAAATCAAGGAGTCAAATCAGTCTTTCTGTACCCTTCATCATCCAGGACACCTATGCAAAGATTGGAGTGATCTGGTTAAAAATTCTCATTCTTTGTAAAGTGGGATAAAGTTAACTCTCATCTTAGCCTTAATGCCACCAGTGACACTGATGGCACTGTGCAATCTGGATAAACGTGGGTGTCAAATGTACCTTTCTAGGAACTCCTTTGTTAGTCAGCCCACGGCTGATCTATCATTAAATTTAAGTGCTCCTACCTTCTTTGTTATCTGGAACATTTTGACAGAATCTCTGTATTCTGTGTGCACTGTCTGTATAGAATCTTGCACACAGGCTAACATGTCCATGGAGACATGACTGTTGGAAATTAAAACCTTTTCCGTTTGGTGCTGTGTTAACTCTGCTATGGCTTTATTCATTCAAAAGCATGCAATTTGAATTAAAACTGCAGTGGCTTTGTGTGGTAAAGAGGTGAACCAATCCCTTAATTCTATTAATGGCACCAGAGAAATTTTAAAAAATAAGAGACACGTGCATTTTTACTGGTAGATTTCTTAAATTACAGTGGTGCTTAAGACAGGCTTAGTGGTTACTATGGTATTGCAATTCCAGAGGCTGTTGAGTGATTCAGACCACATACTACTGAGAGCTGCCAATTTACACAGTCAATGGGAGAAGCAGTCATCATGCCTCCAGTAGGCATCTATGGCAGATGGTCTGAATACAGCCCCTATTCTTCACCACTGACTGCATAAAAACAGAAGCTGGCTGCTTTGGATAGCAGGAAATATGAATCACTTCATCAGCCTCTGAAAGAGAGACATCATAAAAGACATTTATATCCACATTAGATGCTGTTGTGTAAGGTATGAATACACCCCGAAGTGAATACAGCATATGGGAACTGTGCTAGGAGGAAAACCCAGGCAAATACCATTTTATCTTTGTGAGGTAAGGTAATATAAGAGAGAGTTTTGCTTACTGGGTCTCTCAGGCAATTGACTCAATATGAAGCACAAGTGTAAATCAGTTAAACCCCACTGCTAAAATTGACATGGCCTGTTTGCATTCTCAAATGAGAAATTCAGGAAGGACTAGACCAGGGGATTGTCATGCTTTGGGGTAGCCACAGGACTGAACTATAGCAATAATGCAAAATAATTGCTTTATTCTGTAATACAGGAAAAATCAGTTCAAGTCAATAAAAACCAATGCACATGGTATTAAGGTGCATCACTGCAGCCATAAGGCAGAAGGAGGTTGGTGGCTGTTATTTGATAATATTGACTGGGACTGAAAAAAGTAAATTTGAGTTTAATAATAATGAACAACAACAACAAAAAAAAGACAAACTTGTGCTTTTTAACTTAAATGGATTATAAAAACCATCCCTTAACCATCAAAAGAAAAAAAACCTCATGTGTTATTCTTCTCTTCCCAGCTTCTTCCCCTAACACTGATGGCATGATAATTATTTTCAGAGCTATCCTAACTGTCATATTATTTCACTTGTCAGTATTCTTTCTCTGTCAACTGGCAATCACTTACTTATTATGAGTAATGTACCAGTACTCAAAAGAAAGTGAGTCCATAGTAAGATACATGAAGCTTTGACCCATAATGGGAAGGGAAAGCGTGAATGGAGCTGTGATGCTGGGAGCACCATGAGGGATCTATGTAATACACACCTCACCTGGACCTTATGAAGTGCTGTTATGCTGGTCCCCTATAATTTTAAGTTTCTAAATTTAAGTTCCTAGCATATCATTTGTTATATCATTGTAAACAATGAGGGCCCACTACCTGTGATTACATTTAATGGACTTCAGCAAATTGTTTGCATGGGACAGGCTTGTGATGCCAAACTGTGCCACACTTGCCTTCTTGGAGGCAGAAATTTTCACATTTCCATTTATCTTATTTCCTCATATTTTCCAATGGTAGCTATGTGGTATTCATAATTTTGGGTTTCTGAATTTCCTAGCAGCACGCCTGCTAAGGTTTTTTCTTCCCAAGGGAAAAACTCTCACTTTCCCAGCAGAGATTTCAATAAACAATCCCTGTATTCTCAAAATAACACCTCTTGTTTTTCTCTCTGCTCCACAATATGGGAGATATGGTTTCTCTCTTTCAACCAATGATATAGGGAAGTGTTATCACTGGGCTCTAGGCATTTTTGTACTAAGCACTAAGAAGAAAGCATTGTACTAGGCTGCATTGCACTAGGCATTAAGCCTCAGCCTGAACATGGAACCATCAGAACAAAACCTTCCTCAGCCTTTTATACTGGAGTCGAAGTCCTTATGTCCAGGGGACACAACTACCACAGCTGGTGACCCCTCATGAAAGAACAAGCACAGTAGCCTGACTAGCCTGACTCCACAGAACGAAAGCAGCAGAAATATTGTCCATGTATTCTTTGCTGGAAAACTACAGGTCAAAAGAAAATGGCCTTCAGGAGCTGGAGAGAAGCTTAGAGCCAGAAACTGAGTTGTGACCCATGATCAAGCAGCAGCCCTTCCCACAGAAGCTGGTGACAGGATTTGAGCCTAGGATATGAAGACAAGGCAGCACCAGGGGCAGCTGCCCCAACAGGAGATGATATAAAACTCAATGGACTCAACCCTTATGGGGCCCTTCCAACTCAAGATATATTCTGTGATCTTCAATACATCAGCAGCGATGCACAGGTCATTATCATTATGTGAAATTTGGATTCCAAATTTCGTTTCTTAAATTTTAATGTAGGAGCCTAAATGTATGCACCAATGCATACAAATGCAACTGGATTTGGATTCAAAAAGTTCTTGCTTCCCCAGACATTGCTGGTACTTTCTGTAACCATATTGGACTTATTCTTCAGCCTGTGCCCCCTTCCCGAACCTGGGCCAAGACAGGACCAGTATGAGAATTTCAGAATTTCCTGTACCTGCACCAACAGCAGCAGATTCATGTCTGGTAAGGGTGACTTTAATTTGAGTGCTTGTAGTAACTCCAATATAACACAGCGTGTCAAGTAGAATTTGTCTCTTTCCTGCAACAAAAAACCACAGAAATATGAATGTCCTGAGATTCACTGACAGTCACTAGTAAATAATAAAGATACTTTTTATCTAAGTTTGAGAATAACAAAGTTACAAAAATGTACTGGTTTCTGCTGTCCTAAAAGTAAAGCCAACATCACTCATAATTTATATCATTCTACAGACTTAATTGAACAGACATCAATGAAGGTGATTTTTCTTTGATGTTTTATCAGACATTATATCTAAGATTTAATATTTCACACATGAAATACAGATAGATTTTATAAAATAGTTATAAAACCCACATATGCAAACATAGCTTCCATTAAGTAGTCTCATAAAAAGAGAAAACAGGAAAGCAGTAAGAAATTACACAGAAGAACAAAACTGGCATAGTATTTAGCATTATTCTTTCACTAAACCTGCCAAAACCGGTCTACATTTCACCATATTCTTTTTTTGTTGTTACTCCCCTTTAAAAAAAAAAAGAGTGCCTCCACTACAGCTGCTTGGACCATCTATTTCCACTCATTAGCCTGGCAGTACTTTTCCACTTCCACAATAAAAAGTCTTGGCTACAGCTGCTACAACATAAACACTTTAAAACATAGGGGGAAATCAGCCAGTGGAGATTAGAACACAGAAGTCTAAGAATAGAGTTGTAGGGCTGAGTCAGCAAGGAGGTACAAGAGATAAGATGGGCTTGTTGTACATCTTACTTTGACATTCTCCAACTTCAGACAATAAGATAAAAACATGAACCAAATCTATAACCTGCTACTGACCACAGCAGCTCAAGAATTTTGATAGGCAGGAGCACCGTGCTCTATTTCAGACAACCTTTGAGATTAAATAAATTGTCTAATAATGAGAGCATATCCAAAGGGTGTTGAAAATCTAAAACCTAGTATCCTCCATCTTGTAAATCCCAGGCACCTGCCTGCTCACTTAAGTTAAATGTGTGAAAATTTCGGCTCAGTCAGGGCCTCAGTTTTCCCACAAAATCTGTAGAACGGGATCATTTGTCTCTTCTTCAGAGAGGTTTTATGAGGTTAATTAGTGAGAGACAATTTGAGGGCCACCTCCAGCTGCACACAGGAGAAGTTGAAAGTGAGAGTGAGCTTTTGTGGCAGCAGACCAAGCAGTCACCAGTGTTCCTCTTCAGAGAACTGATGTCCCACAGTACCTGTGTGGAAGTGTCAAACAAAGCCTGCAGCAACAGTGCATGTCTCCCACAGCACCCACGTGTTTTGAATGAAAATAGATTTTAAATATCAGGCCTTGATTTGAGAGAAGGTGCCAAAACAACAAAATTATATGTATTTCATGGAAGTTATGATGCCAGTCTGTGAATCAAGAGACTGTACTTCAAGCTCCTAGTTTCCTCTTCAATTATATGGAGTGTGCAGACCCAAACTCCAGTCCTTGTCCTTGTCTGACTATACTGCTGCAGTCTAGGCAGCTAAACTTGCAGGAAGCTAACACTCCAGAATCAGCTGCATTATGAAACCATTATTTGAGGGGACAAATATTCAAAAGTCACACATACCACATGCATGAGTGGTGCTCTGATAAAAAATATACAATAAAAGAATATCCAGGCGAGGTCAGATGGGAACAAATGTCTTCAGTAAGTTATCTCCAACAAGGCCATAAGCAAAAGCAAAAGGAAGAACAGGAGCAAGGCAAGCATGTATAATTTCACCAACTATTTTCAGCTCAGGGAACTTCTGAGCTCAGTGTGGTTTCTGTATAATTCAAAACTCTCAATGTATTTCTCTTCCACACAACTGTCCATTGGCCTCTGGGACTCATGCCAACCTTTAGCACAAATGGTACTTGGTAAGGAGTCACACACTGTTCAAGAATCACTTCCCTTTACTTGCTTTCACTAGTTCCTATAAACTTAGTATGTTCTTTACACTGGAAAGGAATGAAATTACCCATCCCTGTCTGGATCACTTGTGACCTTGCAGACCTCTCTCACATTCCCACCAGCTGCTGCTCTTTCAGACTGAAGAGCTCTGACTCAGTTGCTCTGTATGTGGAACTCCAACAGTTTGATCATTCTTGCTATCACTACTGAACTTTCTCTGACACTAGGATATTCTGAGTGGGAATGGAGAGCCAGAATGGTGCATAATACCCACAGTGTAAACAGATCCTGATTACTTGCTAGAATTCCCCAGGAAGAGTGTCCCTTCCCACCATCATATGTCTTCCCAGACTTTAGACATAGACACTACGCAGTGCCACACTCAAGTCAGTTGACATTTGCATCCCTCCAAAGAGTGGACAGAAGTTCCTATCAGTAACCCAGTCCAGTAGCTTAGACAAACTGAAAAAGAAGGAAGACATAATTCTTTCAAAAGCATTCAGCTACTTTACATACCAACATCTATACAGGATATAACTGGGCCATAATAAATTGCTGTCAGAACACTGGAAAGGAAGCATAGGCTTCATGAATCCCAGCATTTCTTGGCTGTAGGGAAAATACAACAGCTAACTGCCTCCATCTCAAAGAATTCTCCTATCTATATCTCCAGTCTAAACTCCTAAAGTTTGTTAATCACATGAGATGAAGAGAGACTGAGCAAAATCAGGCAAAATGGTTTTTTGACATCTGACCTCTTGCTTCCTGCACTGTAAATCAGGAGTGATGACATGTAAGTCAATGGCCCAGAGTATCCCTCCTATCCAAGTCTACTTATTCCTATCATCCTGCTGGTGATAAATATAAATATATAAATAAGCTTTATATTCTGCCACAAAGCCATTGTTCCTTGAGAATGATACCCAGGGGAGCCACATGTATCAATCTGATACCAGAAGTGTCAAGAATACACTACTTCAGCCAAATTAGCTCTCTCAAATGTCTATGCATCCCTATAGAAAACAGCTTTGCAACCTTCAAATTGTGACTAACCACATGTCAATATGTGTAACATTAAACTACTGAAGTCTAGTAGTACCTGAGGGTCCAAACTTAGCAACAAGACTCAATTTGACCTTTAATGGAGATTGTTGTCCTCCAAGTAAGCCAATACAAAGGAAAAATATTTATTTTATCACTACTGGTACTACAGTAATTAAAAATACTGAAGATCTACCTCTTAATAGTCTTTTAAAAATTCAGTAGCAAAATCATGTGGCATTCTGCATTTACTTAGGAAGGGACAACAGAACACTAGCAAAAGGCTAAGTTTAGGTTCAAGCTTCTGCAGCTCTAAGAGATAAGAAAGGCAGAAAGTGTCCATTTAGGACCTTAAGACACTTGAAAGGAAAACTAAAGATAAGAAGATTACAATCCACAGAAGAGATGGTACTCTCAACTGAGAGTTCCAAAGGCATTGAAAAAAAACCAAATTGCTGACCTGGAATAGAAACTCAGACAAGAAAATACCAGATTGACGTGAGTCTTCAGGCTCCAAGACAAGAGAAACTCAGATATTCCTGCCACAGGGCATTAGGAAAACTTTGGAGTAAAAAAAGATTTGGAGTGGCTGTACAGCACTGACCTCTACAAAGTACACATTGGAGTAGCTTGCTCTTTGAAAAGACAAGAATTCTCCACAGCTTAGCTGAAAGTTGGTGTTTTGTTCCAGTCAGCACACTCAAAGTTGCAAAACAAGCAATTACATTTGAATAGTTTCAATGCTCACAATTATATTCCTTCTGAAATTCACTTCTATGTTTTCCTCTACCACCATAAACTTATTTATCTACAGTGACTTCCACTGTAGAGAAACACAGACATCATAACTGATTTGGTGGTTTTTTCTAACAGCAGTCATTAATTTGACACTTCTAAGGCAAAACTACAGTAAGCTTCCAGAAATAACAAAGATAATGTGGTGTGGAGTTCCAGTAAATTAACTATTTTGTGGCTATACAATGCAGAACATTCACTGATGCTTCCATTTCTGGGTCATCAGGTTGCATTAAACTAAATCAAGATGATTTTACCAAGCACTGTAATCCAAGCTTCCTGTGTGCAATTAAGTACTCACTATATTAATAGAACAATCAACTAGGAAGCATGCAAGAAACACGTGTGGGTTTTCTAACACCATGATTTTAACTACATTTTTTCTGAAACTGCAGAGCCTGAGGAAAGTGAAAATTTTCCTGTAGTTCACAATTTGCTTTAGCAGATACATGAAACACTCTGATAAGATCACAAATGCAAGAGGGGTATCCTTGCGTTAGTTTTAAATGAGGCTTTTATGTTTCAATGAAAAAAACACTATAAGACTTCAAGTTAACATTTTACTCACTTTGCCTTGCCCAAACTCTTAACTATAGATATAACTCAAAATAATTCCAAAAGCTAGGCAATCTCTTCTGTATTCAGGATTATTCCATTGCATAAACTCTTCTCTTTCAAATGAGACAAAAAGGGAAAATTTGCTTGTTGTCATTAAACATACCGTTAATTTCTATTTAATGCTTCAAACCATTACATTTTTTAAAAATGTTTCTTATTTTCTTGTGGTGCAGTTTTTCTGTGATAGCTTTTATAATTTCTTCTTCAGTGTTTGTACAGTGGTATTTTAAGTCTTAAGACTCAAACAACACATGTTCCAGTTGCACATTATCAAAATAGAAAATCATGTAGCTACTTATGACAGAATGTTTCCTGAGGATTAATTACTGTTCTGACAAATGTATCAAGGATGGAAAACTGTGCACTTAGTGGCTAAAGGAACATTTTTGCTCAGTGCCTTGACAATCTATGTAATGGAGTATATATGACCATAGATTCAATTCCTTTTTTGTTGTTAAACTTCTCACTGATAACTACAAAAATGAACCCAAGTAATAACTGTTAGTTGTACACCGTAGCTTTCATCCAGGAATCTTTAAAACTTTTTAGAAGCTACATATACTGTTTAGAAGCTGCGTATACTTTTTAAAAGTACATGTACTGTTCTCTTTTTTACACAGCAACAGCCATGCATGCCAAAGGAAAATATCCAATACAGAATGAACAGGATCTAAGAGGGAAAGCTCCTAACTTGGAGTCTTCTATTTTAGTTAGTTGTCTACTGCCTCCCCTTACAGCTGTGCTCTCAAAAGGCACTACCAGGAATATTTAAGTTTTTACTCACAAGTGTCAGTGGCTAATCTTGTGCACTAGGAAATATAAGACTGTTCAGACATTTTAAGTGATGCATGAATACCAGGTATGTCTTAACTTGAGAAAAAAAATGTCCATGTCCCAAAATCACATCACAATACTTTTCTGAGCAACATTTGCAGCAGGTTCCCATCACCTGTGTCTTTACTGTGAATGTAAAACTCAGCATTATGAAAGGCCCTGAACCATGATCACTACTTGATTAACCAAACTATGTTAAAAATGTTGACATGCCTGAAACTTGACACTGATTCCATCTTTGCTTCCAACCTACTTGTGGGAAGCACGACTTTGTCCTATTTTCACTTGTCCCTAAAGGAAGATCCAGTGTCACTGTTACCTTTGTGAAGGCTCGGTAGCACAAACCACAGAGTTCCACCAGGTAGGCCAGAGTGAAGACAGCATTCTGAATCACAAAACTTAGTAATTTTGAAAAAGGTTCCAGAAGACTCTGCAATGACATGTGTTACAGAAATCAATAACTCGTTGTGCAAAAAAAGCAAAGAAGCATTCCAACTCTGAAATGCCTGAATGGAACTGCATTATTTTTAGCTCAGAGGCTATCTGCCTGGGATTCACACTGTTTTGGTCAAACAGCTGTATCATATGCCTTCATGCTTCTGTCAGAAATTAGAAACAAGAAGTTAGAAAATAGTTTCACTTGTGACACAGTGTTTATAAGAGATTTTGTATAGTTTATGCAGGAAAACCTCACTGACTTCAGTGGAATTGTACTGAAAAAGGTCTAAGGAAGCTCATTACTCTTTTTATAAAAGAAGAAAATAGAGAAGGGGAAAAAAAGAGAACATCAAATCTTTAAGAAGACATACATTCACACCCACATAAGAATGTAATTCTACCCCCACTTTACTGTAACCTAGATTCCAAAGCTCTTATCATTCTCCAAACAGTATTGGACTGCACAATTTTATGCTTACCTATAACACTTTCCTAGCCAGGGGATATGAACACATTCATACAATTGCACAGGCTGGCTAAATCTGAGGCAATAGAATTTGGTCTTCTTGGAACTTACCCTGGTGGCACTAGTGGTAGGTATCTTCAACAAGCAAATCATGATTCTTAAACTAGAGTCTAAAGAACACTATTTGAAGGCAGAAAAGAAAAATAAAATATGTTAGTGCCTTTCTGTGTACATATCTTTTTTATAGTGGTAGCAGCTATGAATAACCTACAATTGAAGTCTGAAAAATGATCCCTGATGATTGATTTTTAATTACTTTCTCTAAACTGGCTTATTCTTGAATACAATCATATCCCAATCAAACCCCTTCAGTGATAACATACACAGCATAGGTGCTCACCATCTACCTTATTTTGTATGTCTATGCTTGTCCTGGACTATGACATTTTCTCTCACATATCAACACACCTCACAGCCTGTAACATTGGAATATGCCCTGGCAGCTGCTGTTTCAGATTCCTTAAGTTGTTCCTTATGATGTAATCTTATTTCAAGTAGATCACACAGGTTACAGCACTGAATGGACTTTTCAGGATCAACCCATTGTCTTGCCTCACCCCTGCTGTAAACATCTAGAATATCAAAGTGCCCCCTATGACCCTAAAGAAAAGAGCAGGAGATTGAAAGTTCAGGAGCAAGCAATTGCTTTACTTGTATCACTAATAATACCTCCCATGAATTGAAGGGAAATCAGAGTAAACCTAAAGGTTACGTGGATGGTGGATATGCAGTTGGAACCACTAAGATCCAATTAATTCCTTTTTATTTATTTCAGTTACATAAGATGCAGCAGATTGGGGTGGCTAGTACACAGAGGGAATGGTTATTGCCTGTTTGGCTTTGTTAGTGCTGAAGGATAATGCCACAATCTAACAATACCTAAAGATGTTTCAAGAGCTGACTATTGCATAATCCTGCCAAGGAATTTAACATCATTCATGTAGCCAGGTGGTGACAACCAATTTAAAAGACAATGTTATCAGTCACAGATTTTGGATCTCTCAGCCCATACAGAACAATACTGCTTTGTATAGAAGAAATTACCACTGAGTTCATTCACACTATAGGAAATAGAGTAAGTACAACAGAATTACATTTAATTTACTGGAGTTTACTGGAAAGACTCAGAAGTTTTTACTGTGTTTGCTGAAATATACACACCAGGAGAAAAGATCCTGCTGTGTGTCCTCTGAGCTCTGATAAATCAGAGCCCAGAGCTTCTGGAGTCAGTCTCTGTAACAAAAGAGACTCTCTCTATTACAATCAGAACTATAACCTGGTCAGCCAAACAGGCTAAGCCCAAGTCCCAGTAGTCTCAGTTCTCTCTGCCTGTCTGACTACTGTGTACTTTTAGCAAATTAATTAGGTGGTGCTGCTCTTCTTAAGAGCTTTATTTAGTTTTAACAGTTAAAACCAGATGGATTTTCATTGTCTAAATACTGACACTCTCAAATGCAGTATTCTAACCTGACAAGAGACAGGGCATAGAAAATGCATAGGAGAAAGAAGTGAAAAGTACCCCGGTCAGAGTAACTGGTTTTACCCACAGAAAACATGATTAAAGGGATGGATCGGCGATACAATAAATCCAGTCCTCTGGAAACATCAGCTGAATCATTAGGAAACATTCACAACAACCCACTCTGATTGGTCATCCACAGTTTTTGCACAGTTTCAGTACATCCTGACCCATGGCAATATAGCTTGTTTCAGATGTCCACGCACCATACCTTGAGAGGCAAAACACAAGGGAGTTTAGTAAGGAAGGTCTGAAACTGATTACTAATCGTGGTCCAGAGGTTGCTGGGGGAATCCATCGGCAGGGCTTCCATAAAGGTAGCGATGTTTTCCAAACAGCGTAGCATCGCACCCCCTGCTGGCAAATTCTTCTTGTTGTTTAAACCCTGGGAAACAAAATGAGAACTGTGAACAATCACACACATGCAGAAATGGTCCTTGACAGGGTGTTTGGAAGTGCTGAGGTTAATTTGTTGAGGCCAAATACTGCATACCTTTTCTATTATGTTAATAATAGTGTTGTGCTGGGAATTTGAGCTGTGTAAGTGCAAGTTAGTTTAGCAGTTCCTAAAGTACTGACCAAAAGATTTTGAGCCAAAGTGTTATAAGCAGGCTCCCAACTCATAATCTTCTTAGACTGGCATGGCAGTAGAAAAAGCAAAATGCTAAGTATTCAGCAGCAGATTTTTCATGTTTTCCTTTAGACAGTTTTAAAGAAGATATGTTCATTAATCTTCCATAGACCATTTTTGCTTTTGCAGTTTGTGTCCTAGGGTGAGGCCTGAAAAGACAGGAGTTGTTTTAAAGTGATGCCAACATCTTGTATGAGGAAATTGCCATGTTCTTGGAAGAGCAGGATACATGCAAGTGACTAGTTCTAGCAGGAGTTAAAATGGTACAGTAGAAATAAACCAGCTTCATAGAAGGCAGTCAGTGAAAGGCAGGCAATATATTTTTGAATACTTAAGAGAAACTGTCATCAGATAAAATGAGGAGGGAGAATTGAGATGTATGAGTAGAAATGTTCCTGAAAACAAAAAGCAGTTTTGTTTCACTACCAGTGGTGAGGACAGCCTAATTACGTCCAGGGAGGACAAAAGAAAAATTCATAGTGTTTTTGATGAAGCAAGTTTGAACTCAAATGAGGAGAAATTACCCTGATAATGCCAATAAAATTTGCACCACTAACACAGCCAATCATCAATATACCTCTAACAGCTGGCTCAGAGCAGCGATGGAACTCAGCTCACTGAAGTCCATCAGAGACGTGGCTAAGGTCCGTAAAAAGCTTCCATCTGAAATTAGAATGACATTTTTACATTGGCTGTTCATACAGAGGAAACTGAGGGTCAGAAGTGCACTCAGGTATTGCACATTACCTTTAATAATGCTCTGGAAGAGCTGAGGGAAGATGCCATTGGGAGCCAGCTGATGGAACACACAGCGGAGGAACTGCTTGGCCACACCTGCAGCATTTCCAGGGATCATCATGCTGAAAATGAAGGGGAAAGAAAAGAAGACAAAAATTGCATTGCAGATTAAACACTTTTCATAGCTGACTACATGGAGAATATAAAGATGATGCTATTCTTTTTAATTATGGAAGTGTTCAGTTATGAGTGAGACACTCAAAAACAGAAGTGTCCTGATCCTGAAAAAAAGTACAGCATGTTGATTTTAAGACTTGAGCTCAATTTTGAATAGATAAAAAAATTACACATACTTAAAGTATTTGTCTCAATAAATAGCTGCATTTTTCCTGATTCTCCACATAGTTTTATTTGTGAGTCATCTGAATTTGAAATATAATCCTGCTCTCACCTTGTGTATTTCACAACACAGAATAAGATTTCTGGCTTTTCATAAAACACATGAACAAAGGAAAACAAAAACATTATATTATTCATTTGGCTCTTGCAGTTTCCTTCAAAAGATGAAGTATTCCCTAATCATTCATAAATGAATGGTTTCATTTTGAAAACCTAAGTATTACCTATTTACTCATAAATTGCGCATCTTAACACGCTTTACAGCTTCACAAAGTGCATTTATCCTATTCAGATCTGATTTACATAATGAGGCATCACTACCAGAGATTCTCCATGGCCAAGGGGGATTCACTTGACTGAATTTATGGAGATAGTTTAACAAGACAAATACTGATAAACTAAAAAAAAAAAAACCTCTTCTTTTTTCCAGCTTTAACACATATGAATATGGGCTCCTGTTCATCTCCAGAAAATACAGGTTATTTGAAACAAGTGGAAAGGGCAGCTTTTTCCTTTTACTCACAAATTTTAAATAACATTTTTAAAAGTTAAATTTAGTTGATTTCAGGGTCAGGGAAGATGATGCTTTAGATTCATGGCTTCACTTTTGTCAAGGTATCCTTTGCTACCATACCTTTCTGCTTGATTAGAAAAACTGGTACTTGATGCCAACCTGGAATAAAAATTAAAAAAAAATTGAAGCTCATATGCCTTTTTTTGGTGCATTTTTAAGCCAATAAAGTACAATTTGAAATAAATAATACACACAAATTTTAGAGAACATTTAAAATGTTAACAAAGATCTTCTGAAGAGCACCTAAATTCAGAAAAATCATGTTTGCATGACAAACTCTATTCAGTCTAGCAGTCTCACTGATGCTCAACTGCTCTAAGGACAAATCTTGCCTCCCTCCAGTAGCACAAAGATAATGAAGTAATGTTTTTGCACTACAGCACATTATGGATAACTAATTTTTTTTTTGAGAGAAAAAAAGTTTGCCAGAAGCTGACTGAATTGTTTCTGATTAATGCAGCACACAGACTTAGCAAAAATTCTTTGCTTGGCTGTCCACATTGAGGTTTCTAGTTCCAGATATTGGCACCTAAATAACTATCCTAATTTCAAAACCACTCATTACCTACAAGCTCTTCCAAAGTCAAATGAGAACTACTGTATTCTCAAAAATCAGGTCATTTATTTTAGTACCTAAATATAGACTTTAAAGCCAAGTATGGGTGTTCGGTAATGAAAATACTGAACAAAATCTTAAAGTAAAACCATTTACTCCAATATGCAGGACAAGTAAAAGAACAGAATCAAGGCTTACAACATCAAAGCAAAACACCTTTAATATCAAAAGCCACTAAAAAGCTGTGCACTGTAAAGCCAATATAAAGATGGACACTGGAAGCATCCCTTATATACAAAACACCATAACATTTTTACTTTAATCTGCTGCAAATCAGTATTTCAGATGGTATAAAATGATAAGTCGAAGGGAAAAGTTCATAGAGCTACACTATTTTATATCTAATCTTCAATGGGATTTTTTTGATTCATGAGCCTTTCCTCCTGGACTTAGCTGTGGCTCACCCTTGGTCAGCCCCTGTTCTGAAGACAGTTTCCCCTCCAACCAACACAATAAAGTCCAAAAAGGACCCTAAGGCAGCTCAGTCAAATGCAACAGCATGAACATAAATTACGGTGATTTTCATGAATTATGCATGACAAGCTGGGGACACAACATACTTCCAACAATGCAGTAATCTCAAACTTGATGGTGCAGGGGATTAAAGATTATATCACCTTCAGTTGTTTTAGCATAAATCAGAAAAACACACTAGAGTTCCTGACTTCAGTGTTGTTAAGAGGAATCCACACTAAAATACAACATATTACTTCTGGTGTGCAAAGCTAATTCTGGGTGAGAAAGGTCTGAAGCTACCATCAAACAATACAGGCCTTTATTCTGGAATAACTGTAGCATCATCTTACAGTTATTCCAAAATACAGAGGATTTCTTTGCTTACAGAGGATTTCTGCAGAATGCAATGAGACCAATCACATGCCCAATGGACATGATACCTATTTTCAAAAATCTACTGAAGTACAGAAACACAACAATGTAAAATCTTTTTTATAAAAGAAATCAAAGTCTAATGTTTTCCTCTCCTTTTGAATGTGATAACGCAAGCATGAGTTTTGTGGCAAACAAAACACTAGGTTGCTAACTAAGAATCACCAAGTCAAAAGTCTTGATTCAGGAATCAGATCATAAACTTAAATGCATGTCAGAGTCTTAGAAACACTTCAATCTTTAACTGCCAGTAACTTGAAATCAGAAATTTTTTCCCTTCTGAAAATCCCAACAGATGCCTATCTGTGCCTGTGAGTACCCAAATAACTTTAGAAAATCTTTCTGTGTGTTGTTTAGGTATCCTGAAAGACCTTGGACTTGCTAACTCCTTATTTCACCTCCTATGCATGAAAGTAGTGGCTCTATTTCTAAGAATAAAAATGCAAAAAGTCTAATTCATTTTCACTTCTGCTTTTAGATAGGTATTTGGAGGTATATGGCACTACTTGATGAAAGACAGAGCAAGGTACATATATGAGGCACCTGAATGCCTCTCTGCTTATATATACTACTTATTTTGCATATTTTCAAAGTAATTCCTTTGTGGGGAGCCTCTTATTGGACCTAGAATTTGTCAGAAATTGCAACCAGCAGGAACAAGACAGGACATTTACCAGGAATACCCCATGCTGCACTGTCATCTCCTGCTCTAAAACAATCAGCTGTCTCACTCTAAAGATGCAGCATTTCCCCCTCAAAACACAGAAGGAGGTAGCCCATGTATAATCCCTTGATAATTCATCTTCCAAATCATTTGCTCTCTGTGGCTGTAGTACTGCTGTATTTACAAGAGTCACTCAGAATGGGCAGCATCCATCTAGACCAGAAACTTTGCCTCCATCAGAGCTAATTAGCAGCAACAGCAGGGAACTGCAGCCTTGCAATTAATGGAAATGGAGGACTTGAAGAGCTGCTGTGTTTAAATGGAATTGGGAGGTAGTGGAGAAGCAGGGCTGCAGAGAGCCACGCCCCTGCAGAAACCACAGTCAAGCAATCTGAACTTCAGTCACCAAAAAGAACGTGGAGGAGGAGAGCTGTGCAAGTGCCTAGTGTGCAAGGTGTCTAGTGCTGCTCAGAAATTTATTTTGGAACACCCCATCACATCCATCCCACCTCTGAGGCAAGAAGTTGTGACAGAACCACACATAATTCAACAGTAATGGTACATTTTAATTATCCCATGCACACTGGGTAGAAGTAGCAAGAGAAAAATAATGGCAGCAAATGTTCAAGACTTTTTCAGGGACAATTTCACACAGCAGCTGGTTTGGAAGCCCTTATAAGGTAATGCAAATTTTCACCTAGCATACAAAATTTGGTTGAAAAGCCTGAAGAGCATCAGGTGTGCTAATGAATGACCACACCTAGGAGTCAACTCTCCTCCAGGAGCAAAGTTCAGAAAAGCTGACCTCACCTGCATAACTTCTAAAGTAAGATCCACATAAAAGTGAGAATTTGTGTAAAAGCAGCAATAAGGGGGGAGCCAAGAGAATTCAATTTTTGGAAGAAGCATAGAAGCTGTTTATGAGCATTACACTGGAAACACAGGGCCAAGGTACTTTAGTTGTTAAAGACTTCAAGAGAACAAAAGAAAATAAGGTAAAGAAGGTTACTAGAAAAGAGCAGGCATCTTTCAAAAAGGTGAAGTCCTGTCTCAAATGAAAGCAGAAAAGAGCATAAATTTTGACAAATGAGGTATAAAAAGCACTAGGAGGCAGGACACAAAAAAAAAAAAAAAAAACAAACCAAAACAAAACAGTTTAAGGAGCAACTAGCAGGAGGAATAAAAACTAACAGTAGAATTTTCTTTTCTTTCATGGACCAAGATTAAGAAGCGCTCCAATTGCTGCACCAGTTGCTGTTCAGGTAACAAACAGGGTAGTAAATAAATAAGGGTACTGTAAAAAATCTGAATTTATTCTTTACATCACTGCTTACAGTGGGACAAGCTGAGGAGATTCTTGAGCTGGAATTTCCCTTTGGAGAGTAAAAGGGACATCAAAGGAGCTGCCAAAAATTGGACTGACAGTGGAAGAAGTTACATAAGAAATTTATAAAATGATGAGTAACAAAGACACAAGACGGAACCAGACGTTATTCACTTAAGAGTTTTAAAATACACACCTTTGTATACCGAAGTTTATGTAAACCCAATTCCAGGCACAAAATTCTTTCCATCTCATCAGAGAGAGGAAAGTCCTGAATTTACCTTCCTACAGACTGCATGATGTCCAGCAGCAGAGGAGCAGCCAGGTCTGGACTGAGGTGAATGAAGGTTGAGAGCACAACTATGGCCAAGCCCAGTGTTTCTTCATCATATTCTTCAAGAACAGCCCCACAGTCATGGCACCTGCAAGGAAGTTTTTCATCCTGATGTTAACAAATTCCAAACAAAGCATTACTATACATAGACCTGTGTATAATTATGTCTTTTAAAAGTGTTACTTCTTAGTACATTCTATTCCACATTTATTTAGAAAGACAATGTAGTTGTGATCTTTCTATAATTAGTAACAGCCCATAGTTTTCAAACATTAATAAAACTTCTCACTAGCTGCACTGCCTGTTTCTTTAGTGACAAATGAAAGAGGGCCACAGGACAGGCCTTGTTTGGTGTCCTTCATTGGCAACTGTACTCCAGCTCCCTGGCTGTGTTGGACTGCAGCAGTTTGCAATATCCAAGAGAAGCCTGCACCAGCAAAGACTGGCCCTCAGCAATGTGAGCACAGCCCATTTGTGCAGCTTGGGCCAAGTCCCAGGCACCACAGACACAAACAATGACACTCACAGATGATGCTAAAGAGATGGAACAATTTCACATTGCCCTTCCTGTCAGTCATGAATTATGAATAACAAATTATACAATTAGAAAACAATGACCTGATTGGTTCTCACAGCAGTTACAGCTATTAAGAAATAAATGAAAAGACCTCTCAGGGGCACAGAACCTTAGATTTCAGAAAAGTCTCCTTTCCCAGGGCAGATTTGCTGCTGAGTCACTTATCCTTCCTGAAATGCTCAAAGACAACTGATGAAGGTCTGAAAGGGCTCTAAAATGTCTAATTATAAAGGGGATGTCAGAACTGGGAGAGATGAGACAGGCTTTCACAACCTATGAAAAAGGCAAACCAATGTGGGAAATCAGCTTATCTCAGCCCAGTAAGAAGGCTGCCTTAATTTGATCAATCAGTTGCTAATGACTCCAACAGATTGTGAGATTTTAACTTAATGGAATTGAATAGGCAATTTTCTTGCCTTTTTTACTGAACATAAAGAAAATTTGCCAACAAAGTCATGGAAGTCAAGCTCAGCTGGTCTGTATGTTAATAGGTAGTGCTTGAGCTTCAGTGAAATGGCCAAGGGAAGTGTCACAGACCAGACTAACTTTGGGATGCTTCACTTTGTCTCACAATAAGGTCCACCAGCAGTCACAGCCTGCACAATGGCCCTGTCTTTCTCCAGTGATCATCCTTGCATGTCTGTCTGTCCACTGGACTGAGCACACACAAGAACTTGTGGTTTCTCTTCCCAAGTTTTGAACAAATCAATGCATGGCTCCCTGCTGACTGCTTTACTTCTCTATTAAATGAGTACACTTCTGATTAACATTCCCTTTACAGGCATTTGAACCAAAAAATAGAGGTTTGCAAAAGCTTTGAGGATCAGTGAGCATCACCATTAAGAATGCTATGTAGATTACATATGATGACACATCAACAGCTACTGATTTCAACAGAAACCCAAAGGAATTTTTAAATGGAAGTTCTCTTTTTTTTTCCCAAAGACAAAAGAGGTTTCTGATGGATCACGAGGAACCCTTGATTTAAGGTAAGATGGAAAGTGCTTCCCCTGCCCTCTGTGCACACACAATAGCCTGAGTCATCATCTCACCTGTGCACAATCACCCAGGTCCTACTGAATTGAAAACACATCTTGCTAGCAGTGTTTAGAAAATGTTTACCTTGGGGTAAAAAGAAAAACTTAGCACAGAGATAAATGATAGAATGGACTCCGTATTTGCATCAAGTATATCTACACTTTAATTGACATATTTGAAGTTCAGCTGCCTCTTTGAAAGGAGAGGAAAAAACCCCACTTACTTGTCAGTCATCAGAATGGGCTGGTCATCAGCAAATTCTTCTGGTGCAGGTACAAACATACTGACTATACTGGGTGCTGACAGCAAACTAGATTTTGTAGCACCTTAAGGCAATTAGGAAAATAATTTAAAAAAGGAAAGAATCATCAAGAATAAATCCAAAATGCTTGATGAGCAGACTTTTAAAGAATAGCCCAATGGTTTTACTATGCCTAGAAATGAGAAATAAAATGTGTCTATAAAAAGACATAAAAGCACATTTCTTGCTTTTGCCAGATTATTCCAATTACCTAGAACTATCAATTAAAAATAGATAAATCCTTGGGGAAAAAAGATAACATAAACCAAAAACTCCAGGAAATTGGATGCAATTGTATATACTAGATAGAGAAGATCATTCTACAGTTGTTACAAGACTGAGCATCAGAAGATTTGCAGTATTCCCCCATATATTTTGGGAATTAACTTCCCATAATTCTGGATTACATGAAGAAGGAATTAAGTTCACATGTCTCAACATCAGGTCATCAATCTATTCATATTATCCCTAACAGAGCCCAGAGGAGATAAACCAGGAAAGGACAGAGAAAATAAATAATTCATAAGGAATTGAGAACATTGTAGGGTTGATCATTAGAAATGCTTTCCACTGAAAATCTTCAAAAGTATCTTTACTCTTAAAAGCTGAGTTTTTCAGCTGAGAGCACAGCCACTGTGATCATGCCAACATATGGGGCTCCCTTTACCCTTGGCACTTTTTGTGCACCTAATTTCTGATAGATGCTTATTTTATTAGGAGAAGTTATACATTATGGAAGATCCAAACACTTGACTTCTCCAAATTCTGCCTTCCTGAATTACAGTTTAAGTAATCCATTGCCAATTTTCTTTCTGGTTGCTTCAATCTGTAAATTCAGATTTAATGTTAACATTAGCCTGCTCTGGTAATATTTAACTATGGAAACAGGAGGAAACTTCTCTATGTAAGGTTTAGGTGGAATTTATTATGACATAGTCCTCGTTACTGCAGGAAAAGCAAATTTAACAACAGCTCTGAGGCAAAATAAGCTAAGAAGCTCCCACAATTTCTGAATTCAAGATAAGTGGAGTGACATGAGAATAAGGCAGGTTTTAAACAACCATTTTATGAAGCATGGAAGGAAACATTTATTTTACATCCATAGTTCAGAACTTTATAATTGCTCCCTAAGGTTTTACTGGATATGAGCAGACACTTCAGAAAGGCTAGAATACTCCAGCAATGTAGAACAACATCCAGAACGCAGGGGAAAGGTATAGATTTTGTATCCAGGTTTTTCTTCCCCTCTCAGATGCATAAAGATCCATCTGCCATGACTTTTGAAGTTCCACTGCATCACACAGATGCTAAAAGCAGTCATAAGGCATGTTACAATCCTGGAATAAGACTTAATTACTCAAAAATGTCCTCTCTTGTGCAAGTAGGAAAAAACCCCATGATTTAGGCAAAGAAAGTAGGTCACTGCCCCAGTGCAGGGCTGTAACAGAGTCTGGATGTATTTCTACTGTGAGGGGGAGAGTTTATACAGAAATGAGATTCAGCCACTCCCTGCATACTTTCTGCAGGACAGTTGAGGGTTTTAACAGCTGAACACAAAATTCAGCATCATTTTGTATTAACCATGAAATCTTCCTGGCAGTCTTGGCAGAGGACCAGGTCAAACAGACACTGAACTAACCTCTGATTCTCAGTGGTGGTCCCTCCAAATCTGGGTTTAGGCAAACAGGGACGTTGCACAGCCTCTTTCCATGCTGTATCTGCTCTGTGAATAAAGAAAGAACTTCAGTCTCCAGAACCACAAATCCAGCACCTCTCACCAGTCAACAGCACCACAAGTCTTAAACAGTTAAAACAAGAGAAAGACAAATACAACTGCTATAGGGAAAAAAACCAACCAAACAAACAAGTAAAGAAAAGAGTTAATTTTTTACGCATAGAAAGGGAAGGGAGAAGAAAAATTAAAGAAGTCCATATAGGAAGAAGGACCCAGACAACCTAATAATAAAGAAGGCATTTTAGACAAAAGTCATTAAACAGGAAAGGAAGTGCTAGCCATAAAGATTCTACAAGATATGGAATACATGAGCCACAAAAAGAGAAAGCAGCAAGTGTTTAGAAATACCAAGACACTAGAAGGTAGAGTTTGTACTGACAGAAACCAGGCACAAATCAATGTTTTTTTACAGACAGCAAGCTTGGGAAAAGAGTGGTTTGAAATAAGAATGGAAGAGACACATGACACCTACCCAGATAGAAAAATAAATTAATAAAGCATATGTGGACCAAACACATATATTTATGTGGGATGAGACTACTTCCTAGTTGGTATATGTGAGTGTAATGAGTCTTAAAATTGTGGGGTGACGTTGAAATGACAAACACTCACACTGAGCATTTGTCCTAAAACAAAGAAACAAACAAACAAAAAAAACCTGTCCAAGTTGAACAAGAGATGCAAAGTTTTCCAAAAAAGAACATTTCATTTTGCCTCTCCATGATTGAAGGCCTTTAGCTGAATTGAATATTGGAGGGAAAAGTCAGAGATGTTGTGAAGAAAGCTACTAGATTTGGAACAGGATTAACTAGACAGAGATTCTGAGCAGTTTTGAGTGTTGACCTGTTCATTTTGAATACAGGCTAAGTACTCCTTGCAGAACACAGGCAATAACTTTTAAATCTCTAAAACCCTGCCTGAGAGACTAGGTGATCCAGCTAAGTCTCTTCAATAAATAAACTTACCTGCTGATAGGACAAAACCCCCATTGTTATCACTGGCAAATTCTGATTTGAATTTTTGATTTAAGGGTCTTTTGCTGAGCATGCTATTCAGCAGACTGGAATAGAAAGGATAATCCTGAACTATGCACCATATCTTTAGCCACTCTTCAGTTACAGGACTCAGTTTGATGGAACTTGATGCTGAAGACTAAATTAACCAAAAATTTCAACAGCTGTCCAGGGCTGATGGTAAGATATTCATTCAGCATGCTAAGTTCCATATAATATTTTAAGCATTCCTTTCTCTAGATGTATCTGGATCTGCTGATATATTCCTGAGAAGCACAATTTTGTAATGTCACTAACATCAAAATGGGCACTAAAATATCTAGAATTTTTGATAAACCAGAATGAATTTATTGTTTAGTGACACCTGCTATGAATTAGGTATAATTGAAAGTGTTTTACAAAAGAAAAAAAATGAGTAGTGAATAAATTATGTACTAATTCAGTTTTCATTGCTTTGCATTCATCTTAAAAGGAGAAAAAGCAGCGAGTAAACAGAAACTTCAGGTGTTCAGCATGACTTGGTAAAACCTTCTTTAAAGAGAAACAAAACTGGCTGGTATAAGGCACAACTCTGTGGTGTACCAGCACCATTGTAAACACACATACAAATAAATGATTCCATGCACCAGGGATGAAATCCTATACCTAATGAATTCAACTGTGATTCTTCCATTTCTTTCAATAAGACCAGGAAATAATCTGAATAATATGCACAATTAAAGGGACAACACTGTACCAGAGGGTCTACCTCCCAAATATGTAACTATTCCAACTCTTACTAGGTGATAATCTTGTACTCTATAAAGATTCACTTTGGACTTGATCCTGATCACTTATCTGCAATGGTAGAATAGAAATACTCCTTTTTCAAGTGGATTGTTACACAGTAATTGGTTTAGGAAATAGAAATAAAGAACAATAAATGCAGCTCACCAGTATCCCAAGTGCTGATATTGTGGGGAGCACTAGACTGGTGTTCCAGCTGCCTCTTCATTAGCTGGTTCATTGTGAGAGCTCCCAAAGAGCCTCTTTTCATTTGTCTGAACTGAGCTGCAAGTCAGAAATGCAAAAGGATTTCAGGAGCTCAGACAACATTTAGAACTACACTCATTTCCTGATCTTAGAAGCCAGCATGATATAAATACTGACATGACAATGATGGCTTGCTCTAAGGATCTTGCTCAGTTTCATACAACTACACAGGGTACAATTCTGGCCCCAATGCCATCAGTCAGAAGAGACCTGGATTCACTGTGTCAACTGTCAGTGCCTTTTTGCCTCCAAATATCATGAAAGCTAATCAAAAGATTTGGTATCTGGGAAGTGCTAAGATGCTACCCCAAAACTCCCATGCTGAGAGGCAATAAATGTACACTTGAATCTCACTTACATACAACATACCAAGGAAGGAAACTCAGTCTCCTCCCAGCACTGCTGTGTCCATGCTGACCCTCAGAAAACAAATTCACTGACACCATGTGCCACCAGCATCCTTCATGGGGGGCACGACCTGAACTTGCTTCCTACATGGCCATTCAATTCTTATTCATCCAATAATTTACTTCATTATAAAGACTGATTTATGAGATATGTGTCACTGGGTAATGCTCAAAATAAAACCATAAGGGAGACTTAAGACTTCTGGTTCATATCAATGTGGTGCTTAAGAACATGATTTAGTGATGGACTGGCAGTGTTAGGTTGGACTCAGGGATCTTAAAGCTCATTTCCTACTTAAATGATTCTATATATTTTCTCTAATTAATTTGAGGAAGAAAGAGATCATACACAACTCCTGACTTTCTCACTTTTTTCTCCATCCATAAAAAAAATTCAAAGTGAACGAGCATAATATTTTCACTTGGACAATTGAACCTGAGCAGCATACTTCCACCATTGAAACCGAAATCATTCACTGTGTGAAGACAGAGTTTTAAGGCCCTGCTTGAACACAGCCTGTGAAACTGCTGACACAGGTGTCCAGGAAAGCTTTTAAAATGTTGCCTTAAGTATAGCTTTAAGTTTTTCCTTACAGGAAAAACTTACAGGCCCTTAGAGCAAGAGCAACAAAGTAAAATCTTCTCTGAATGATCATTTTCATCTGCAACTACATTCAACATCATTAAAAAGACCACTATCAGGTGATTCCATTCTAAAATTCTAACAGTAACCATCTAAGCTGTGAAATTAAACACAGCATTTCACATTATTAACTGTGATAAAGAAGTATAGATAAGGGATAAACTGTGACCTTCAGAAAGCTGAAGGGTTGAGTGCCTTCTCCTAAACTTGCTCTACTCATTTTCCATCAAAGAGTTTAAAATTCAGAGTAAGCAGAGTACTCCCTCAAAAGCAAAAGCAAAACAAATACAGGCCTTGAGTAATAAAAACCAAAACTAATACTTCAGCGAGAATCTGCACTGAGATTATTTTATTAGACTAAGTATTTAAGTTTTTACTCATTACAATCTTTCAGTTATATCCTTTTGAAGTGCATTTAAACTCCATTTTTTTGGCCCAATTACAGCATTTCTGCAAAGCAGCCCTGGTATAACTGAACCTGTAAAACTGAACCAGACCAAGAGACCATTCTATGCTTCACTTTTAGAAGTTATATTACAGCTGCCTTTCACAGCAAATTAAGAGAAAAATAGAATTTCCATCATTTCTAGGGCAATGATTTTAAATAGATGCTCTATCACCTTATCAAGCATAGAATTTCCTGATAAAAGAACAGCAATTAATGTTAGAACTGACAAGACTGCTTGGAGTGCAGATGACTGTCAAAATAGAGAAAATTATCTCTTTGAATTTTCTCTACCAGCCTTTTGCAAATTCAATTAAAAATTTTTCATGAATATATTGCATAATCAGGGTATTGTTGAGCAGGTTTGGATTTCTAGGATTATTTACCTGATTTCTCAATGACAGCAATGACCTCAAATAATGATAAGGGGGAAAAAAAAAAAAAAAACCAACAACAAAAAACCCTCCAAACCACCAGAGAACTACAAAAAAAAATCTAAAACCCAAAAAAATGTCACAGTTGCCAGCCTTGAACAGTGTTGGACCCAGGATGACAGGATGATTGCTGAGGACCAGCATGTGACTTTTAATGCCTGTGACTGACTTGTGGCAAAGGGAGCTGTGCTGGTTTCAGCTGGGGTAGAGTTCATTTTCGACACTTTGGCTGGTACAGGGCTGTGTTTTGGATTTGTGCTGAAGACAGTGTTGATAATACAGAAATGTTTTTGCTATTGCTGAGCAGGGCTTACACAGAGCCAAGGCCTTTTCTGCTTTCCATGCTGCCACACTGGGGGTGCACAGAAGGTTGGGAGAAGACACAGCCAGGACAAGTGACCCAAACTGACCAAAGGGATATTCCAGACCATGTGGCATCATGTTCAGTATATAAAGTGGGTGAAAGAAGGAGGAAGGGGGGACACATTTGGAATGCCAGATTTCATCTTCCCAAGTCACCATTACCTGTCATGGGGGTCTGCTCTCCTGGAGATGGCTGAACACCTGCCTGCCCATGGGAGGCAGCGAACTAATTCTTTGTTTTGCTCTGTTTGCATGCACAGCTTTTGCTTTCCCTATTAAACTGTCTTTATCTCAACTCAGGAATTTTCCAGGTTTTACCCTTCCCCTGTCCTGTGGTGGGAGCGTGACCGAGGGGCTGCCTGGGGCTTGGACACTGGCTGGGGCTAGACCATGACAGGGGGAAGTTTTCCTTTATAGGGTTTTCTGCAAGAAACCTAACAAGAACATTAAGAAATCAGTATCCTTCATACAGTGACTGGCAACATTTTTCATTTGTTATCTACTGATCTGGTCAATCCTGCAGAATTCTCTACTCAACCAGGAAAGTCCAAAGGCACTGGCTGTACAAGTTATATTACCTATTTGTGTTACAGAAGTGCCTTGTGCTCACAGGCCTGATCAGGGCCTACTATGCAAAGCACTGTAAAGATACATAGTAGAAGATTAAAACCATTTCAGTCTAAATGTACAAGAGACACAATGGAAGAATTCATATCCCTTTTTGCAGCTGGAAACTGAGGCAAGTTTCCAGAAAGAGGAAAGAAACATTTGTATAGGAATGCAGGCTCAACATCATATAGGTACTATTCCCAGTTTCAAATGTTGGAATTTACAGGAATCACTAGCACTGGGCTAAAAGCAAGAGAGATAGGTCTTAACTGGCACCTCTTCAGCTGCTTTAGTGACATCTGTATCATTAGGTGGCCAACAAATGTACTCTATGAGATGCACATGACCTAAGATGCTTGTGAGAAAACTAGGGAAGTACTCAACTAGCATGTCTAAAAAAACGTTCTTCCTTCAATAAGTCAGACACCCCTTCCAATCAAATCAGCAGACGATGAGTTTCCAAAACTAAAATTTAACATTGCTAAAGCAATCTGAATTTGAGATTCAGCAAGACAGTTGAGCTGACCTAGCAGTTCATTGGTATCAAAGGAAATCATTTCCCCTCCCTTTTTTACTGGCCACAGTTCTGCCCCACTGGCCTTCAGATGTGTTACCTAGATGGACACACCATTCTGAATTTTGTTAAGTGTTCTAAGGTACCTCCACCTTAACATCTTATCTTCATGTGCTCTGTTAAGCCACTCAGTGTCATGTCTACTTTAAACAACATAATTCACTTTCAATGGAAATGGTTATGGGAGTCCCAGATAAAGAGTTACCACATTTCAGCGAGCAGCTGAGGAAGTGGCATTCAAGGCATTTTACAAAAATTGCGAGATTTTTTTTTTCCTAAAGTACAGCAAAAAATGTACCAAAGGCCATAGTAACAGCCCTGTGGCCTCTAATCTTCTGCTTCTGTGCACTGACAGTTGACAATGCTTTCTCACAGGGGAAAATAAACATTCAGCTTTAGTGAATTACTGCTTTTAGCTGCTACCTACTTTAATTCAAGAAAACCACATCTGTCAAACTTGCCATGTCCCAAGAGAAATCTTTAGCTACCAACTCTTAAAATGCTGCTGACCATCAGAGATTTAACAGTTGTACTGATATCCAAAACAGCTGTACTTCAAAGAATCAAGGGAACTCAGAGGAAGGAATTTACCACACATGATGTGCATCTGATGCACAATACAGTAACTTTGATTTTAATCCTCAAACCAGAGGTAAACTTACTTGATATGGAAGAGTGGCTACTCGTCTCTGGAACACCTGCTTCAAGGGTTGGTGCAGATGATGACTCTCTTGGCATTTCCAGTGTTGAAAGTCCTTTGGTAGCAGGATCTGCATGTGAAAATTGTGCTTAAACTCTCAGCATTTAAAATAAACAAAGCTTTTAATCTTCTTCTCCCTAGATGTCTTTTTCGCATCATTTCAGTCATCCATTCACCATCTGGCATTCCCAGCAGTTTTAAAAGGATTCAGTGTGTGTGTGTCATGAGTTTTTATAGGGGCACAGGGATCTATTTCTTAAAATCACTTCTTAAATGAGACTTCTGCCTATGGTCTTTAGAGCTCATGACTAATAAATGCACACAGAGTTTGATATTGATCCCACTCAAGTGATCATTGGAAGCACCAACATGGAAATAAGAGAGAGACCACTGATGTAAAGCTACAGCTTTAAGTGACAGCTTAGCATGTCCTAAAAACCTTAACTTCAACATGTCATCAGTTTTTAGTCAAGAGGCTGTTGATCTAGCATTTGATCCTAAAGATTCACAGAAATTCTGCATTAAAAAGATTCCACGTGGTGTTTCAGAACTGGGACAGCCCTTCCAAGCAGTTTCAAGGGTGACAGTGTTCATTACTGCATGAAAACTGGCCCTTTTTAATGGTCAAAGAAAGCACTGAGTCTAATTGAGCAATTCTTTTGAGGTCACACTTCTCTATATGAAAGGTTCAAAAGCACTCAGCTTTCTTTAATTTTTATAAAGCTCCAGTAGTTCTTCAGCTTATTAGAACCATAAATGGGATGATAGGCCTGAAACATAAAGGGAACACTGTGACTATGATTACACGGAACAATTTCACCTTGTAAAACTGGAATATCCTAAGAAGAATTTATACTGAATTTATCTCTCTAAAGTAATTAAGAAAAAGGTGAGGTCAGGAATGCAAAAATATTCCCCCTCACTTCAACAGCAACAAAGAACTGAGGGCTCAATGATTCTGTCCTTTTTCATTAATATGTTAAAAAAACTGGTAAAATTCTAATAACTGAAAAATCCTAGGGAAAAAAATAGCTAAGAAATTAAAAAGGCAGCAGCATAACATTTTTCAAACTGTTTGATAGATCCAATTGGAATCTGAGGACAAGCTAAAACTCACTTTCTCTCCACTTGAAAAAAACTTAGTAACAAAACTTGCATTGAAATCACCTGAAAAAACACTTAGGGTATGCAGAGGTTTGCCCATCTTTGAATTTTAAATCTAACAAACACAGGCCAAGAAAACTTTGTGGATATCCAGTACAAAGAAGGCTACAAACAGGTTTTGGTGTATAAAGACAAAATACATGTGTATGTCTTTGTGTAAATGTAAACTGCAGTTAATTGCAAGTGCTCTTACTTGGAAGTCTACAGCCTGCTCAGCCTTGCACTTTGTGATTCATTCTGCTTTCCACTGCCTCATGCTGGGAAAATAAATAAGGGCCAAAAATCACTACACCAAATAAGAATCAGTGTAGCATGGACTAGATTAGGAGGATAAAAGGCACCGAAGTATGACCATTTTTCTGACTCCCAGCATAAAGAGGACAGAGTTTCATTCCCTAGCTTGGATATCAGAATGAGTACTTTTGTCACAGAACTCCACTTCCTTTTCAAATGGGTCCTTTACACATTCATCATACCTGAATGATTAGCACATTCCTTGTGAGAAGCAAACACCAGAAAGCACTCAGCTAGCTCATCAGATGCTATAAATACCCACATCTCACTATAAATATACGCATCTCCTTACACAGGTTTGTTACTAAAACCTTCCCACAAAAACAAGCCTTTTGATGGGGTGAGTGAGCTCACCTGCCTCCTTCTGCTCTCCCAGCTTGTCAAGGATGTTAAAGGAAATGTCCAGGTATTCTCTCTGAATAGCACTCACAGCAATCTTCCTCTGCTTCCTCTGGCGAGGAACAATCTGAATCTTAAACTCTGACTCCTCAGCCTCCCCTTCTTGTTTCTGCTCTGTGTTTTGTTCAGTGTCAGACTCTGTATTGGTATCAAGTTTATCACTTTCTGTATGCTTTTCAGAATCTTCAGGAACTTTAATAAGGACTGTCTTTACATTTGGGCTTGGAATTGTTCCACTAGGTTTAATTTCCTCCACACTGAGCTCAGAGTTATCATCAAGAGACATTTCTGGAACGGCAGATGACTTCTGCAGCAGGTCCCTTTTCTGTTTCAGTGTTAGTGAGCTTCCAGAGGACATGTCCTGAAATTCTACTGGTTTAACTAACTCTGAAGAGTCCTTCTGATGTTTGGGTGAAGTGGAAATGATCTCCTCTATTCCTGCTGAAGCGCTGTTGCTTGTATCCTTAGAACTGAAGTCTTTGGAGCAGTCCTCAATGCTGAACTGCACCAGCGGAGTTGTGCTGAGGCTGAGGGCAGACACATTGATAGGAGTTGAAGGAGATGAAACAGCAGTTTTGCCAGAGACCTCATCCTTCAGCGGGTTTGTTGTTTCTTCTTCTTCGTCACTCTCCACTATTCTAAGGGGAGGAAGTGGCTCAAAGACTAAAGAGTCACTGTCTGAAGTGGAGAGCACTGAATGTTTTTCAGGACCCGACGTTGAATCGGAGGACAAGTCTATCAGATCTAAATCTTCCTTGGCACCGTCAGTTTTAACTGGGGAGTCCACTTTCACTTCATAGGTCTCCATGCAATTTAGCCTAACCTCTGGTATGACAGGTCTTTTTGTTTCCTGGAAACTCTCAGTATGAGGAAGACTTTCTTGTGTGTCTATATTTTCAGCTCGAGTAGAAGAGTTCTGCCGGGGCCGCCCGTGATCGCTGTGCCTGTGCGTGGCGTAGGCAGCTGGGCCAGGAGGCTTTTCTAAGTCACAGCGGTCGATGCAGGACTTCCTGCGGTGCTCGTCCAGCGAGAACAGCAGCGAGTCTGCATTCCCTATATCCAGAGATTTTTGTTTTAGAGAGCGCAGCTTTTTTTTCTGAATGCTTTCTTCTCTCACACAGCGTAGGATGCTGTCTTGTAAGGCCCCCGTCTCTCTATATTCAGCCAGCTCTATTTCACCTGATCAAAACAGAAAAAGCCAATACTATCTCAGTCAGAGACTTCTGGCAGATACCTTCACCTTTATATCACAGTTCAATGTGACTGACGTTTTAAAGACAAGCCCAGTAGTAGTCAAAGTTGGACACATTTTGTTTTAACCCCAGAACCAAATTATATGGATTTTTACAAAAAATAATAACAAAAACCATGCTATTTGGATAATAGAGTTTACCTACATGCTGTCTCAAAGTCTATTCCTCCTGGACAGATGTACATGAAGATAGACAGTTTAAGCTTGTGCATTGAAAGGAGGTGTTATAGGCATGTCATTTCCACAGATACTTGGGATGGCTGCATGCAATACACCTATCATCTACTGCAGCAGAACAGGCTCAAAGTGGATGCCTCTGGTTCAAGAAGCAAGGGTAGCATTGGCAGTGAGGATATTGCAGCACAAGCCTGAGATCAGAGAATTTTTCCCTGGTGATCCTAGGACCCAGCAGGGTCCAGCAGCTATCACAGCACTCAGTCCTCCCTCCTCACTCAGGGGATGAGGGCAGTGAGCACAGCTGCACCTGCTGGCACTGCCACTGCACTGGCACTTTGCTATGGGAACACACTCATTGGGAACATTTTCAAAGATTATCACCATTGCTATTATTATGAATTACATATTTTCACATAAATAGGATATTCCTAATCATTAATATCGACGTATTTCAAAATACTACACATACGAAATCACCATGCAGAAAAAAACAGTGATAGAAGTTTAAGTGTTCGCTTTAGTCAGAATCACTTCCCCTCCCTCTGCAAACACCTAAAAGGAAAAAAAAGCCAGGCAGGTGGGTGGTAGCGAAAATATTTTCAACTTCTTTTCAGGCTATTAATTCCAGACACCTAAATTTGAAATAAAAATAGTTCCTACTTTTTGAAAACCCCATTTTTGCCAATGGAAAACCGTAATATTTGCAGCAGCAAAACCAAATTTGCTTACCATAGAGTCCCATCTTATCAACAAAAACCAATTTCTAGGAAAAAAATAATTTAAGTAAAAAGTCTTCAGCCCAATGGTTGAGGAAAATTCAAAAAATTCATCTTAATTGTTTTTTTTTTAATTCAGAAGAGCTTAATGTTTCAAAAAAAACAGCTGCTGATTTTAGACATTTTTACTCTGGAGATTCCTGAAAGATAACTCATTCAGGGAAATGAGTGTTCCTCAGAGTCAGAGAGAGCAGTTTTATTAAAATTAGGCAGTGCAACAAACTCTACAAAGAATGTTGGTAGCTTGAAACTAAGAGTAGGAAATTGTATTTCTGCATGAATTTATACGAACAAAACAATTCATACTTCTCTGAGCATTCATCTCAACTGGTTGATATTTCACCATCTTGCTGCCACCAATTCTTTTCAATCTTGCAAAGAAAGTTTGAGACTCTTTATTGCAAGGTCCAGTTGGGGTATCATGAATATCAGATTCATCAAAAACACTGTCTTCCTCTGCTGGAGAAAGAAAAAACATTATTTCTCTTAAGAGGGTGCAATGTCTTGAATGAAAAGCTGTCTATGTAACAAAATCTCAGCTAGAGTCAATTTAACCTGAATTGAAAAATGAAGTTTGCTAGAAAATTTGTATCCCAGGTTTAACTTTGTCATTCTTATTACATCTTGAGTTAAGGTCTGAGACAAATGAAAAATGGGTTACAGGGCAACAAAAGCATAACAAAGCTTTTACCATTCTAAGCTCATCTTCTCTGCTGCTAAAAATACAGATTCTTGAGATGGAAGAAATACACTAGATTGGAACACTGACTTGAGTAAACAAGTTCTGTAGTGCTCAGTAAGAAATGGTAAATTGAAGAAGATGGAAATTAGTGAAAGAACTGCAAGGTAAGGAATGAGCCAGCAAAATAAGAAAGTGAAAAAGGAAGAAATGGATGATCTTGGGAAGGTGATAATGGCAATAGTAATAGAGTAAGACCTAAGAGTATGAATTATGAAATTATTGACCTAAGTAGTAATAGTAAAACATTATGCCCTGATTTGAGACCAGCCAAATGAAAATGGCAGAGAAAGAAAGATCCAGATCTATTTATCCATCCAAAAAATGCCATATCATCTATATGAAATGGCTATTTAAAAACAAAACAGAAATAAAGAAACAAAAAAATCCATCTATCCAATCTATCATGTGGAATCATTCTGTAATTCTACATCCAGTGATTCATCTCCAAGGAAATAAGAAACACTACTGGGACAATAAAAAAAAATAAAGCACTCAAAGAAAAACAAAGTTGGCTTTGTTTATTGTAGCAAGCAAATATGGAGAGGAAATGCATTTGGTGTCTGGGAGTGAAGGGGCAAGTAAGAGCTAGAATGGACAAAAACTGAAGACTTAAATGAGACAAAAGTATCATTAGTTCTGAAATTGCTGGGAAGCTGCTAGTACATGTGAAGCTATGAAACTGCCACCTAAAGGCATCAGGGACAAGATACATAATTGAAATGATGAAGCCAGAAAAATCAATCAAGGTTGATAATAAGAACTTCTACAGGAACTGGCTTTAGTAAGTTAGAAGATAGCTTTTAGTTTCATGTCCTATGTGTAACTTCTTCTTCCCCTTACTAACAAATGCTTCTTGTCACAAGATTTAGCATCAGCTCCACAGCAGTCTGTACTCTTGATCCCCACAACATTCATGATCCTCAGAACAAAGTTTGGCAGAAAAATTAGGAAAAAAAGTTCAATAGTGGGGAAATCCATTTTTAGCATAGGAATTCTTGCTGCCTGACAACAAAATCCTCATCTATTCACTATCTAAACACCACCTCTGATGATGACAGCAACACACACACACTACCTGACCAGTGATTGAACAAGTCTCTTTAGGAAAGGTGGGAAAGGCTTCAAATTTCCAAGGCCCCATGGGATTACACTGGCTGCTTTTTGCAGGTGAAAAAAAACTTTTCTACATCATCCTTTTTCTGCAGCCCTTCCATAAAGGAGGAGAACAAGCCCTGTGGTTAAGTCAGTATTTACAGAGAAAAATTTGGCCATTTATGGTCCTTTACCTCTGTGCAGCCCAAAGCCCTTCACAACAGCTTTGGAAAGCAAGTAAATATTATTCTCCTTACTGTAAACATAAGGAAACAATGCTGAAGTGAGACACAAGGCCACCCAGGGAACTAGTACTGGACAATCTGGGTACTTGGACACCTCAATTTGTCTTTAAAATGTCTCAGAATCAATCTAGAAACTTAATGCACTTTATAAATGCATTAGTAAGTCATTATGAATTAAGTCCTAGACTTGTCTCAAAACAAAGACAAATTCATAGTAAGGCCACAGTTGTCTCGGCCCTCAATTAGCAATACAAAATGTCCAACTAGTGAGGTTATGCAATATGTAGTTTAAATCCACATTATGATTGCTTTAATTTACTAGAGCAGAGTAATAGTGTGTTCAGGTAAACAAAATGTTGTGCTCTTGTTTTGCTGTACATCTTTTCACAAGCAACAAGTAGCAAAATAGGAAAAGGAACTGACATGAAAACAAGAGAGTTTCTTGGATTTTTCTTCAGAAGAGTTTTTTGCATACTACAAAGACTATTTGAGAAGGAAGATGTAAACAGCAAATAAGCAGCTAAAAGGCAAAATAGCTGAAAGAAGGCTACAGAATGTCAAAAGAACATGTTAATCATTAACACTTATTATGTAACTAACTTCACAAACCTAAGGAATTACACTCCGTGACACCATAGCATTTGAAGCCCCAAGCTTACACCAGTTCACATCATGAAAATACTTCTGCTACACCTAGCAAGCACATACAGAGCTCACAATCAGACAGAGTATTGAACCATTCTTTTGCCTTCAGACATCCACCCACACATTTGCATTAACCTTGTCAACTTCAGCTCTTTTAAAGAGAAAAGCAAACTAAGACTGAATTCACAGTCTCCTCTTTTCAGTATTAGTAGTTGCTATTATTTCATGTTATTACAAAGTTAAATCAGAATGTGGTGCCAAGCTGGTTGCACACATTGTGTGATGTAGGATCAGCTAGCACTGTCATAGAAAAGGCCAAGAACTATGCAGACATGGTAACTGAACCACTATGTCTAAGATACACTCCCCTGAGAGATGTGAGACCACTGTGCTGTGCTCAGCCTAGGGAGCAGCTGAGAATGTCTTTTACTACCCATGGCTGTCCTGGTCAGGTAAGTCACACTTCAGACTCACTTACAAGTATTATGTCCTAAAGTTCAGACCATATTTACCCATCTCCACGACATCTGCACGACCTAATGAATTAAATCCATGACTCTCACACAAATCAGAGTGTTAAAAGTACCTTTCTCCTTTTCACTGTATCGGCTTATGTTGCTGTTGTCACTATACAAAGGGCCAGCAGTTGCATGGGGCTTGCAGCTGTGATACTGAGCATTGAGGGTATTGACTGTGATGTGGATTAGGTGAAGTACAATCTTGCTGATTTCACAGTCTCTGTAGGGGTACTGTTCAGCAAAAGAGAAAAACTTCAGCTTAAAAATGAACTTTTCTCCTTGGATAAACATTTAGGCAGTAAAACAGAAAAATTACAATAATATTGTCAGCTGGATGCCCTTTGTGCTTTCCCTATTATACATTTCCCTTGATTATACATTTCCTGCTTATCATTTCATGAGAAGCAGGACTCTCGTCAGCTTTGTACACAGCATTATTTTAATAAAATATTAGAAGTCCATATTAGTAACATTTAGTGTCTGCACTTCCTTGTACACCCTATAGACCTGCTAGAAATTTGTTAAGCATATCAAAAGTAGTCACTGCTCCATTTCAGTGCATAAATGCATTACATTTTAACAGCATTTCCTAAAAAACGATCACTCAGCTGAAGAATACAAAATGCTAAACTGACACACTCCTCCATTTAAAGTCACTACTGTTTTTTTTTTAAACTAATTCTAAGTTACTCAAAATACTCCTCATTGGAATTTAATACATAATTTTCCTATTTTAATATTCATATTTTCCATTCTCAGATAAACACTTGAAAGACAATAAAGACTGCAGAAGCACAGAGGAAGTCAGTAGCACAGACTAAATCCTAACTATTCAGACACTGAGGTTAAATGCAGTAAGTATATCAGAGAAAATTGCCCTTTACAGTTCCATTTCCTTGCCATACATTTAGGTGTTCCCTGTAAGAAATTTCAAATTGAAGTGTAAATTCTTCTGTGGACGGTGCCTCGTTTGGACCACTCACCTTATAGAGAATAACAAGCAAAGCCTTCAGCCACATCTGCCGAATGTGAGGTTTGAGGGACCAGAGGGAGCAGCGAGGAGGCTGCTGAAAGTAGTGCCTTAGCTGAGGACAAGAGCAGTATTTCAACACCTGCACCACCAAGGGAAGAAGGTGTTTTCCCAGGTTGATGTTATAGTCCATCACCTGAAAAGAACACAGGAGTTACCTCACCAAAATCAAATCCACTGATGTTAAAAAGCAAAATAATTAATACAGTTGAGGTATTAGGGAAGTGAAAGGAAATCGATGGTTTTAAGGAAATCTCACTACCATTTAGAAGCTTTCTGCCAGCTTGCCACCTTCTCATTTTAGCCAAATAGGCAGAACGAAACAAAGAAAATGTGTTCTGAAAGCCTTTCATCCAGCACAGTTTAAATTTTAAGATACACTGCAAGTTCATAAAATATCTTATGCTGAAGTACCCTTGTATTATAGCACAGGTTGATCATGCTCCAATGCACAAAACCATATCAGGTATATCTCATGTTTAACAGACAGGATGCACCTGTGAGTTTTGGGGATTGAGTAGTTTGATTATTTGGGGACTTTGTATTAGCATTTTAACATTGTACTGGCTGTTTTCATTTTTTTTTTCCTCAATAGGCTTGCAACATTAGGCATTAGGGCTTTTTAAGCCCCAGGTTCTGGAATCAGGTAATAACACTGGAGAGGTTCCCACTCTCCACCGAAGGTAAGAATGTCTACTACATTATGCAGGAAGTTTATGCACACAAATCCTAAAGGATCCAAGAATAAAGCAAATGAAAATTATCTTGCTCTAAATAAAATGCTTATCAATCTTAAGCAGTGGTGTTGCTGTTAGTCACATGCCTTGCTTCCATCATGACCTTTGAAGAGCATCATGCTATTTGGGGCCAGTGGTTTGAATCCTAGGAATTATTCAAAAATGCAGTGAAGCCATATTTTCCCACTACCCTGGCACAACTGTGTTTTCACCTGAAACTGCAATGCCATTTTTCATAATCTTCCTATCAGTCTTCCAACATGAGCTATTTTAAAAATATTTTAAAATCACATATGCTGAAATCAGCAGTTAAACTAGACCATACCAAGGCTCCACAAAGCCCTTGTGTCTGATGCTGCCCTGCAGTGGCTGACACCCAGGAAGGTGCAGCAGCAGACCAGGGCAGCTCCAGCACAACCCCCAAGATCTAACATGCCCCTGCAGTTTCAGTGCAGTACTGAGTTTTATCAGCAGCTCTCTACATCTAAACAGACATTCTATACTTGGTTTTATTAGAACAAGCAGATGAGACTAATTTACAAACACTAAGCTCGTGGTTTCAGGTTCTCTCCTGAACAAGCCAACTAGAAGTTTTTCCCTGTAAAATCCTCCAGTGTGATGTGCAGCTGTCTCAAATACTTGTGTTGCATGCGTAGGGCTATATAGATGAATCCCATGTCTATCCACGTAGGGTGGGCCAGTCGAATATATGATTTATAATCAGCAAATTTGGTAATTTGGTGATTTTGGATAAAGGAATGAAAGCATAAAGGAATGAAGGAATAAAGGCCGCCGGAGAGGCGCAACATCGCCACCGCGCGGGCAAACACCGCCACTGCAGAGAAACCCGGGCTTTGAGGAGGCCAAAACACTCCGAGTTTACGGTGAAAAATACTGAGACTTTTT
>VWZP01003223.1:2184772-2232818 GCA_013396995.1 Dicaeum eximium | reverse complement strand
CTTTGTGAAGCTGACGGGGTAAAGCAAGTATTTATGGCTTGGGAAAGGAGAGCAACTGAAATAGATCTCTTAAGAGCTCAGTACTGTTTTCACTCTAAACACATCTTCGGATTGCAAATGGCATTTCTCTTGCAGAAAAGGTGACTCCAGACACAAAACAGACATATAGCTAAGAAAAGAATCCTCCCAAAATACAAATTAAAGTTGATGTCTGCTGCACAGATCAAAACCCTGGCCTAATGAAGCTCTCTAACTCCTTTTGACATCAGAGGAACCAGGATTTAATTATAAAGCTTTTAAACACAGAGGTGAATTTGGCTCACACAAAACATTTTAAAGGTGGAAGACAAAGGCAGGGGCTGATATTTACAGCTGCAGTAAGAAGTACTTCTGAAAATCAGGCCAATTATAACCACTGAAATTTGGGCTTCCAAACTTGGAAAACACAAATGTGGAAGGTGCTGCCCTGTGATCTGAACTGCCACTTCCAGACTCTCGATACAAGAGTGACAGGTCTGAATCTCCTTTTACAGTCTTTAATTTAAAACTGCACAAATGAAAGATGATTATCACAGAGCCACAGTGTCTGAGACAATGGAACCCAATGCATTTGCAGCTACCCACTTGGCATTAATACCATCTATTTTGCTTCCTGAAATATGGATACCTGACATATCCCCAGCTGTGAAAGTTATCCAACTATGAACATCACATTTAACTTTGAAAAATTACTGATTCCAATACATGAACCAGAAAATCTTGGTAAGAATTGCAGATCCAGAAGAGGCAAGGATAGCTTTGAGCAATGTTTGAAAGTTACAGAGGACATCTGAAATCACAGCCCTCTTTGTCTCCCAAGCTAATCCTTTATGAGAGACTGTGATAAGGAAAGAGCACTGAAATGATGATGATGCTCCACAGCAAATAGGAATACTCTGCAAGTGTGAAACATTTTTCAGCCCAGTATCACCCACTACTCTATCAGTGGGAATTAACTGAGCCTTAGAATAGCCTTGTGAGGTAGAAAATTATGGTCCTTCTTGCAAGATGGAGAAAGAAGGGAAAAGGCAAGGATGTGCTTGGTCATTTATCATAGCAATATAGGCAAAATTATTTACTTCCCTAGGAAAGGGAGAACAGAAAGTCCTGGTGCAATGTAAGGAAGAAAAATGAGCCTCCTGCCAAGTGAATGATGTTGAAGCATTCACAGACCATTCACATAGGGAAACAAAACAAGGATACATAGATCCCAGGTCCTCCTGAAGAGGAAAAGAGGAAATATTCATGAGGAAAGTAAGGCATTCAAAGGCTAGTGAAAGAAGGCAGATGTTAGAAGCAGTCTCTAATTTTTCCTACAGCAGTAGTATTTGCATGCCTCCACGCACACAAAACTATAATCTCTTTGCCAACAATACAGCAACTTTAGACTACCAGTGGAAAGAAATTCTTTAACAAGCTGAAAAGGTGTTGAAGTTTTAGGTAAGATTACCTCATTCAGCCATTATTTTGCTACAAAGAAGGCTGTGCTACCATTAGTTCAACAACAGGCAATAAAAAACAGCAGCCAAAAATTCTAAGTGCCTTCACCTACTTGTGCTATCCCAGCAATAAAGGCATTAAAGCAGGTGGAAACACGCATTTTTTGGGGTGCAATCATGAAGCATCCTTCCTGCTGGTCGTAGCCGAGCAGGACGTAGAGGTGGCGCTTGACTGTGTTGAAAGCTTTAGCGCTGCTGATGTCCGACTCCGCGCTGCTCTCGTCCTTCGCCATGAACTTCATCAGCACCGTAATCAGCTGGTGCACGGTCTGGTGGTCAATGCCAGCATCCTCTGGCAGCAGGTCTTTTATTGTGTTATCGTTCTCTGGGGAAGGTTGTCCTATGGGCACAAGAGACATTGGTATCAGACGCTGGAGAACACTCTCTAAACTCTGTAGAGGACATAGGAACAAACACATGATCCTGGTGTTTAATCCATACAGAATGCTCACTGAATTCAGCTTGCATTTAGACTGTGCAAGGGTGCCTGTTTTAGACCTAGAAAGAACAGATGAGCATGAAAACTGGTTCATTCAAGGGCTCTGTATAAAATACATGTTTTTCTACAACAGATGTACATCCTCTGTTTGGGAGTCAGTCAGTTCCTTAGCCAAATCAGATATGCTCACTACTGCCAACGCAGAGTTAAAAACTGAAACAAACCTCAAAAAAATTTTTTTACAAACATATAAGCTTTTAGAAAGAAATAATAAATATTGGGCAGGAGAAAAGGAGCAGTAATTAGTCTTCCAGATCCCAAATCATCTGTCATATTCTGAATCATATTACCAGAATTTTCTTGAGATCAGTAATTACTAGCTACATGAAACACTTTATATACGTATTTTTAGTGGAAACTTTGTTTTAACCTTAGGAGATGAACTACCTGAGCCTGGAAAGTAAAGTGTAGAAATGCCAAAATATATCTAATAAAACCACAATGGGTAACAATGCCTACTGTGAGACTGACACTTCTTATGCAACAAATTCCTTTAAGCCCAGTATTTAGCAGGTGGTTGGTGCCATTAAATGAAGAACAATCATCTGCTTATATACCTGTTTATTGCATCATTATGTCACTTGTTCCCTCTGTGAGCCTGGGACAACCCACACATATGTTCTGTAAGGAACTGGTTGATTTCCAGCTCTCACTGGGCTAGCACAGCAGGGCTGTATCCTGCTAATTCACAAACTTCCCTATTTCATTCCACAGCTTAGTCAGCTCCCACAGTGAAAAGGTATCTTCCTTTCAGCTGATCATCAAATAAGTTGATATATTTTGATTAGCAATTTGCATCTGTTGGAAGTACTCCAAGTCTTGAAGACTGAACATGAAAAGATCTGAATCTGACATCTTTTGACTTCCAAATCATCGGTCTACACAGCACTCAGAGCAATAACTGTCAGTAGCCACAATTATTAAGAGATTCCTTGGATCCAGCTATGCTACCTCTTTTACAGAAGCCTGACAGAAGGGTGACATCTGCAGAAAATGTCAGTAAATATAAAAAAAGGGACCTGAGATATCTATAAGCACGCAGAGGAGACAAGTGTAATACACAGTACTGACAAGCAAAAGCATTCTTTCTGCTGTTTTTAAAACCTGAAGGTTTTTTTTTTTAACCTGACTCAAAATAGGTGATCCATGGGGCCAGTCTAGCAAATATTTACTTGTGGGCAATCAAACACAGGAGGGTGAGGCACTGCTGGCATAGCTGACTGACTCTGAAGTCTTATTTACAATTAGTACAATCTAATTGTAGTCTAATAATCTGTAATGTAATTAGTATAAGACTCCAAAGTCTTATTTACAACTTCTGGAACCATGCTGAGATGTGATTCAGTCTGCCATTTAGACAATTTCCATCTTGTGTAAGTTGATCTCATGATTCAGCAAGAAAGTCAGAGTTAGAGCCTTCTTTTTCCTGTTCCATCAAAACACACCTCCTTTGTCACACCCACCTGGTGTTTGCTCTGGTGTTCCTCCAAGTGCTGGTGCAGACTGCTCATGTCTGGTCAAGCTCACAGCTTTAGAAAAAAAAAACAAGAGCAACTCTGTTTAATAAGGCAGCACTGACATCTTACACTTAGCATATATTCAGTGCTAGCACATTTATGTTCATTTACTCCTGCACTGTTGTCAGGCAGTGAGTGCAACTGCTCAGAATATGTCACTTGTGTGCCCTACAGATTTTGTGCACCATGTTCTATAACTCTAATTTTCTCCATCATTTAATTCTGCTGGTACAAGAGTCAGCACACAGGAGTCCCTGTGCAGCATCAGTAATTGGTCATGAAGGATTACCTAAGAATCCCAAATATTTGGGGGGACTGTGTTGGAAAGAATATATATTGCAGTGTTGGGAAGAAAATTGCCTTTTAAGTTGATAGCTCACTAGAACCCAGGTTTGAAAGTTTTATCAATTCCTATTACATGGGTAAGAGCAATGTGAGAGGTCCAATTTGAATATAAAGACTAATCTGTGTTTGCAAAATTGTCTAATGAGAATGCCCAAGCTTTATTTCTGCTTGGAAAGGTATCTGCATGGCACTCCATCCAATCCTATGGTTTTCCAGCACCTAGGTCCTCCTGTAGAAGCCAGCAGGAAGATGTGTTGCATGGAAATTGTTTCCTTAACAACAGAATTCTGAATATATTCAAAAACTCATTTGAGACATCAACAGCTGTTTTTAAGACATCTAGCATATGCTGCATGCACTGATTAATAATTATAATTAATAAATATATTAGTAATAGAGGGTTTTTTCTTCAAAATATGTATCTATTTAAGACAAAACTACTGCATATTAGCTGCAAATAAAACCTAAGATCTAGAAAAGTCAAACTAGTCTTGGAGCATTTTATTCTGGTAATAAAGTATGGTATTCAAGTAATCTCTTAATTTTAAACAGACACACCTAGACACAATGTCTACGTGCTTTGTCAAACTCACTAACTTGTCATTATCTGAGTAATGCCCAAAGCAGTAAGAAACCAATTGGATAAATATTGACAACTCCAACGTGTACCCATCTGCTCCAAGGGGAGAAGATACAGGTGTGTCACAAGAACATAAACAGATACTCAACGAATTTTGGTGGTTAAGGTTTCTGGGAGGGAGAGCGCTCTCTTGGACTCGGCGGGCCCCTTGACGCTGTCCCTCAGGGAGCGCACGCTCTTCTGGCGGTTTCGCGCGAAACGAGCCCTCTTGATCTTCCACATCGCCGCATCGCTGAGGTTGGCCACGTTTGTCCGGACAGCAGTGATAGCTTTGCAAACGCAATGGACCAAGTTAGGATTCGTTCCACAGCACGGGGAGGTCCTACTGCTGCCAAGTGCCAAATGCAACTGGACCCTGGGTCCCACTCAAGCCAAGAAAGTTTCAAATGGGCCCACGGGGTCCATCTGCAAGGTACTCATTTGCATGCTCTCATTCTGAAAACCATAAATCCCCAAAAGGCATAACTGTCTTAAAAAATTATGCTGTTACTTGGTCAAAAAGAGATTCTTGAAACCAAAAACTGAATTTCACGCTAAGAGACTCACAGAATGTCTAGGTTAGAAGAGACCTTCAAGATCATCAAGTCCAGCCCGTGCCCTAACACCTCAACTAAACCATGGCACTGAGTGCCACATCCAATCTTTTTTCAAACACATCCAGGGATGGTGACTCCACCACCTACCTGGGCAGACTAGTCCACAACTTAATCACTCTTTCTGTGAAAAACTTCTTTCTAATGTCCAACCTATATTTCCCTTGATGCAGCTTTAATATGAGGTGCCCCCTATTTAAAAGGGCAGAAATCTCACAAGTATGGATCACATTTAGTGCACTCATACCTAACCATGGTCTCTAGTTTTGCCTTACTAACCACCAGTTCTGCCTGCACCTACCATCCTGATTCTGAACTCAAAAAACCTGTGAGTGTTGATTATGGTGTTACAGTCGTGTTATCAGCAGTATCACTGCATGTCTTAATGAGATCACCAATACTTTTCCACACTCTTATCTATAGTGCACTGGAACCCTTTGAGTTTAACCACCTGAGTGACTGAAGTCAGTGAGCCCATCCTTTGCATCACCCATCTCTTTGAAATGGCAAAGAGAAAGGTTAAAAATAAATCTGAAAATTTTCTTCTGCTTATTTTAAATCACTCCAAAATATTCCTATTTAAAGATATTGCCCTACATTTGCAGCCAGAGATATTAGAAACTAGTGCCAAGACTCCCTCCTCAGGCCACAGCAGCAGTTCCCAGCACTGGGTCGAGCTACTCACAGAAGAAAATACCTTTGCAGTTCCACCCCTCTCCTGTGGAGCAGTCACAGCACCTAGACATTTTTAGGCACTGGGCTCCATGCAAAGTAGAAGGAAGCATTAAGCTGCTGAGAGAACATGCACTGTTCAAACAGCTGTTCCCATCTCCTCCAATAAAATCAGATGGAAATAGAGCTGACGCATGGGCCACCATGTAGGTTAGGAAGTTTTCAATTATTCAGCATTCTAAAAAATTATGCATTAATTAATTTCAGTACCTCTCTAGTGAAAGGAAGGAGATTTGGCTTCTCATCAAGAAACCAAGTATGAACAGGACAAACATTTAAAAACATTTGTCACTGCAAAAATAGTTAGCTGAGCACTGGCTCGTGTAGGAGTTCATGTATCTTTTATGATGTGCCCCACACACTGGGGCTTTTTTGAGGGTCAAACAACTCCTAGGGCTGACTTTGTACAGACCACCAAAGGACAAGGTTGTGAGACATGACTTGAATAGCAAATGTGACAGCATTAGAACTTCTACAGTAGAACAAGTGGGTTAATGCGGGTTGCAGGCGCTCCTAGAACCAGATCACAATTCAACCAGGGCTGGCAGTCACATCCTTGTGAGAGCAAAACACAACACCCAAAGGTGCAACAGAATACAGCCTAATCTATATTCAGGAAGTAAAATTGTTTACTTCAATCTATCTTATTTTGGCCTGAAAGATTACTTAATTTCAGAGAATTTATACACATGAGACCTGCAACTCTCTCAGCCTCTTGCAAGCAGCTAGAATGCCAGAAGATGGTAAAAAGTGATCAAATTGATTTGAATTATGCTTACTTGTTGGGAAAGGAAACTCTTTGTTGCAGTCCAGGTGAAGCTGCGCCTCCAAAGACAGGGTCTCAAAGCGATTCACAAAGAACTCCCAGCTCAAAGCTGGGATATCTGCTTTTAGAAAATGAAGTAGCAAAAGCTTACTAAGAATTGTGGGCCTATCCTTGACAACTGTGTCAAACTGGAAATCAAGGCAGAGGCAGAGACCCTATAGAGGGAAACAAAGGAAACAACACATAACTGAGATATGAGATCTCTTAAGGATTTTTTAAAGCAAAGGGAGGTCAAAGCTCGTAACTTCTTCTGTCAGTTAGTGCAGGATTAACGTTTAGCTCCTTTTTTTCTACCAAGTTCTTTAAAGCAGAACTAATTCTACTGATATCAGAGGGAGAATAAGGTAAGTAAAGAGATAAATAAACATCATATTTCTAAGATTTTGAGTGATACAAAGGTACAGGCAAAGTTCTATCCTACTGCATATTTGGTACACAGTATATTAAAGTGCTTTGCTCACTCTCCCCATCTGAGAAAAACATTACATTTAGGTAAGTGAACCAAGCCCTTAATTACACAAAGAATTAATCACCAAGGCTAAACAGAGGAGGAAAGATTACACTGTGAAATGTATCAGAGGCACTTTGCCTCAAAATTCTTCTGTACATTATCTCCACTAGAATTTTGTCTGCAGTGTCAAGATTTAGGTTTGATAAGAAAGCCCACATACTGAATATGAGAATGCAGTATACTGGTGTCATTGAACCCAAGTTCAGTAACTGTGTCATTGAACTCAAGTTCTCTGGAAACTATTTTGAAAAGGTACCAAATGGAATTAAACTAGTGAATATTAACAGCGTTTTGTAGGCAGAAACCCTAAACTCTTTAAAATACATATTCAATCTATTCTCCAGAGAACTAGAACTGAATTGTTCTATGAGATTTTTTTTCCTTGCTTTTCTCCCTTATGTATCTGTTTAGATTTCATCACGTGAATCCTGACTGGCAGGCTCTCTCACATTCATAAAATTACATGCCTAAGTAAATTTTGGAAAGATCAAGACCATGTTTGGTTTTGCTCAAATATATTTTCTCACTGTGATTTCAGCAGGGTCTCATAAGACTTAGAAATTTATTTTTTTAACTGAAAAATACCAGATTGTTTTCAAATAATCAAAACAACATTTACAGTTTTCTACAACAGCAGTTCAAACACAATAATCCTCTGCAGTCATCAAAGTATTTACAGTTGGACTTGATCTTAATTTTTTTTTCCATGATTCCATGTTGGGGGTAGAGCAGTACCATTTCCCTTGGTTATTTTGTGCATGTGTGAAGCACCAAGACCAATAATGCTTGCCTAAAGAGGTATTAGCAGTGACTGTGATGTTGTACATCTGAACTCCAGGTGAAAAGCCAGTTTCCCATAGGAATGTATTTTTTCCCATGTAGCACACCCACCTGTAAAGCTGGCCTCTTTATGGTGTCAAGTAATAGCCCAGCTCTTGTAGCCACTGCTGGGTTGACATCTTCCACAGCAGTCAGGAAACAGCAGAATGCATGAGCCAGTGAGTACTTCAGTAGGTGGTTTTTTGTCACAGAGTGAATATCCAAAAATCTGCACAACACAGCCACTTTCTCAACTGTAGCAGTGAGACAAGAGGCATATTCATTTAAGCAATGGTTTATGTACTGATTAATACACATTTCCTAGAAATATGCACAGCTGAGAAAGTAGCAATGAAATAGATAGAAAGAGTTATCATTTTGATTTTTATTATCCAAAATGTCTCAACTTCTCTTCTATTTTACTGCACGCTGTTGTGCCGTAGTTCTGCACTGAACTATCTCCAAAATTCTCCAAAGCAGCAAAAAGATCATCATCTATTATGTGTCTCCTCAGTTACTGCAGAGAAAGCCCTACTTCTTCATAGAAGAAACAAAGAAAATAGAGTACATTTCTCAGGCCTACCTGCTTCAAATCTCATCTTCCAGTCTTTACTGTTGAAATTGCTGTTTATGATTGTCCAAAAAATGTCAGCTCCATGAGGAAGCGAAAGTGCATGAAGAAGAAGTGGGACTGCCAGGGAAGAAAGCTGAGAGAATTCAGACTTCACAACTCCCCATAAGCTGGCAAGACAAAAAAGAGTAAGCCTGCTTACAAGGACATTCCCTTGATAGCCTTTCTTCCAAACATAAAGAACTTTCCATGAAAATCTTTATGAACCATGCTGGGCATTTATGTGAATACTATGGAGTGGATTGTAGTAAAAACAGAATAGAAAAACAGAGCTACTTGCAAATCTTCAACTACAGCATTTTTTCTTGAAAATCCAGGTTCAAATATTCCTCACTTTCAAATACTTCATGCTAGGAATTAGGAGTTTCAGCATGACCAGCTACACCACGTCAGCCACATGAACTGTCTCGACACCACAAATCATGTGCATCCACTAATAACTAAGGAGCTGGATATTCACAGTTTTCTGGTATTTAGATTCAGGACAGATTCTCTAGGCTGCTAAAACCATATATCTTGGGAGATTATGCTCAGTGAAATAGATACAGAGCAGCTGTTAAGTGCTGACAAACACTATTTCAGAAGATCATATGCTGATGTTTACTCAGCTAGTTTTCTGCAGAAGTCCCTTTCTCAAAAGAGAATCTTAAAATGCACAGATTTCAATCCAATTCACTCTGATTCCAAGTGAACAAACTTCCTGTCCATCACAAAAATAAGGTGAAATACTATTGTTATCTCAGCTTTAATGCTAAGGCCCAATAAACTGCGTGCCTGCCTCCACAACATCCTTTATTTTATTGTGTACAGCCCAGGGAGATACACCAGTCTCAGGTAATGGTATTATTGAATATGAGAGACTCTGACCCATTGCAAAAGAGGTGGTTCACAATGGGGTAACCATGATGGACAATGCAGGGTTACCTTGACTTCATTTACATCTTAATTAGCCTGTGCAATAACTTTTATACAGGTTTCTTAATCCTTCCACACTTCTCTACCACTCTTGTTCATTTTCCATAGTAAACTTGCAAATTCTTTGACACTAACAACAAATGTATACTCGGAGAACCAATCAAGTATGAAGACAAAATGTGCAATAAAAACCCACCTTGCAATCAACATGTGATCTTGAATATAGGCAAGAAATTGTGGATGGTCTTTTCTTGCTATATACAGGCATTCCCCATGAAGACATAGGATCTTCAAGCAATTCAGCATGTTAAAAAGAATGTCTGGTTCTTCAAACCTTGACATTTCCTGTGTAAACAGATATTTTTCTCTCAATAGAATGACACCACTTCACCAACAATACAAACTAAAATAACAAGTAATCAGTGTTACCTGCAATATAGTGTATATGAGCCTCAAGGTAACTGGAAGTTGCTGATAACAAAACTTCCTTTCTGTGTCATTCTTTATCGCTGTTAAAAACGTGAGTTACAGACAATATTAAAATTCTTCTATCTACGAATTCAAAATGAAACTAAAGAATGTTAAGGTGATGAGAGAGAAATTAATTCTAGGCACATTAACCCTGCAGTCAGCAAAGTTAGCATAGCATGGAATGTGGCATCTAATGTTTTTGTTATTTTATATGTTCAAAAAGCCAAGACTTCTTTTAACACTTTTGGGAGCCAGTCACACTTCCTATCAATTTATTTACAGCCTATTCAATTAATATGTTGAAAAAATTAAATGCATGATAAAAACAATGACTATGCACTGTTGAACTTGAAAGACTACTTCAGAAACTTGTATTATATATGAGTATGAGCATTTATTTTAAAGCCTTACTGCAACAACTTTTCAGCCTCTACCTACCAGCATTTTCTGTGGTCTCTGTGTGATTTCCTGGGTTTTCTCCATGCTTTGGTGCTGATTTGTCTTCCTCTTCTCCTTCAGTTCCTATAATAAACTCAGGTCTACTATACAGAAGACTATCCTCGAGGTTATCTGTGGGCTCCTTTAAGAATATAATAAGTTAAATTCATTTATTGATGTTACCTACACACATGAGGCCATATCCTGCTGACTAAGCTACATTTGGTGCGACAAACTGAGCTCAAATGAGGCAGACTTTGTTTAGTTCCATGTACATTTATGCACTCAAATCACCCACATACCTAATATTTTGCATCAGCAAATGAATATTGACAAAAAGAGGGTGTGTCTGACATTGATTTAACAGAAACTGTATATCCATACTGGAGCTGAGGCGGATTCAATCAAAGGGCCAATGCTTCAAAAAGTTTGTCATCCTTGCCTGAAAGGAGTAAGAGACAGGAGCAGGGTGTTTCCTGCACTACTGTGGAGTTACAGGCTTAGGGGCAGGACCTACCTCAACCACTTTGACACTGAAAAATGTAAACTCCAGGCTGGAGTTACTTCTGCCTGTGGCGAGGAGCTCAGGATTAAAGGTTCCCATTGTGACATTTATGTTGCAAATTTCAGGGTGAATTCTGGAAGTCTCCCAGCACCCAAAAGACTGCACTAATTTTCAGTTGAGATGAGAATCTGTACTGGAGGGGCATTAGCTGATTTTTCTAGCACAAGTTATTGAATATCACGTGCAAAATATCTACTATCTACTTCTATACCACGTGCAAAATATCTAATATCTACTTCTAGCATATGCATCAAATGAAATTCTGAAAATTTGACACATAAAAAGGCATCACTATTCCCTCCGTGGAAGAAAAAGTTCTAATAAAACTACTAACACAGCACAGCAAATGAGCATCAGAATAAATGGAATTATGCTTTCTTCTCAACTACCAAATGGAACAGTTACATATAATAGACATCCAGCTTAAAATAAATTCATCAGACCACCACCACCACCACAGGAAATGCTCCAAGCCTTCTGCAAAGCTACAGAGAACTTTAATGATGACTAGTGACTGGAGAGTACATATCTGAGTCTGATAAAGTTGGATGCTCAACCTGCAGTAAATTCAGTTTTCCCACAGTGCTCAGCATTTCAAACAGTCAAGCTCCAACTAAGGCTTGCTCACTTGACAACTGATTCACTCAAAATCATTAATTATTTCAAAGTATCCACTCTTTGCTTTTAACAAAAGGTAAGTATAAACACTTCCCATTTTATTTGAGACACAGTAAGCTTGGAGTGATGCACTTCCAAAGTGAAATAGCACTTCAGTGTTCACAGGGGAGGAGTTCATGGTGGATGAATATTGCCATCTTCCCTGGGTTCCTTGAATCAATTCAAACTTAGGAAATTTTACAGTGCAATGGCATTTTGCTCTAACCTCCCAAATCCTTTATGCCAAAAGTCAGTGGAGCCTTGCTCCCTTCAGCACAATGGAATGAGGATAGTGAAGGAGTTTCAGCACACCAATAATACAGACCCTTTCCTGCTCTACTTACCACAAGCCTGATTTCTTCCTTTGGAGCAAGCTGTTCCAGCAGTTCAAAACCCAGCTGGTAACACAGAATGCTGGACTGGCACAGACCACATTCAACAGCTTTTTCATCTTTCTGACAGGTGTGAGAACCACCCCAGGGTGCCTGAAACACATTGTTTATGATGGATATTATATCTTTTGAGATGCTGTTCTCTAAGCCCAAAGTGACACCATCATCCTGGAGTTCCATCTGAAAGAAAATGAAAAGAGTAAGGATTTAATATTCATTTAAAAGGCAGACTACAAACTGTCTGCCTCTTCCTACATTTCTGCTAGTTTTATATTACAGTACTGGGAAGAATCTGAGATAAACTGCAACTCACAATTTTAAATTGCCACTGGTGTTGAGGCCCAAGCTCAAACAGCTACAGTAAATAGACAATTTCAAGCACAGAATCCATTGACTTTACCTGGAGACTGTCATCCAAAACACCTGTCCTTGGATTCACAACTTAGCTATCCAAAAATTATGTATCTAACCTAAGCTTATCAACAAATCTCTGCCTCTATTCTGTAAAAATAAACAAAGCTCCAAGGAAAAATTCCTTTCACTAGTGTCAGGTTAGTATCTAACCTGAACATGGAAGTATCTAACTTCCTTAAACATGAACCTATAACTTCTATAAAGATAGATGACAGCTGTACTGAGATTTAAATGCCTTACACTTTATGCCAGGCCCTTGGCAGAAAGAGAATCATTACAGGATCAAAAGAATCAATGCCAGGCCCTAAGCAGAAAGAGAATCAATATAGGAGAGCCAAAAGTGACTACAGAACTTCAGTGTTCCCTCCTTGTGGATGTTTTTCTTCTGCAAGTACCTGCTTCAGGATTAGATCAAACATCAGAATGAAGCAATTAAGATTCATTTCTTCATCTTCACACTCAAAATCAATTGCTTTTCCACTAGGATGTCCAAAATTCTTGAAAGGGCTGTGAAAAGGACTACGTATTGGACTCCGGAAGGGGCTCTGGAAGGGGCTGGGGAAAGGACTCAGCGTGTTGTGCTGAACTCTGCGCCCAGGGTCAGAGGCAACGCTTACCTGAAAACACAAAAAAATCAACATGTCCAAATCACTGCTAGACATTTAAGCCATCTCATTCTATATGACAAAAATAGCAAGAACCCCGACAGCCTTGCCACTCCCTTCTGTAGCTTTTTTGTAAAATACCCAGGTGTCCCTTAATTCCACTGAATGATAAGATACAGTGGAAGTACAGGAACCATATTCTGCCCAGATGATCCATTCTCTCAAGCTAAGTGGCTGACATCCATTATGTCATTCCTACTAAGGAGAATTTCAACATCAAAAACCAACCTGAAAATTGGTGCAGGCAGTAAAGCAGCCATCAGTTTACAATGATCTGCTCCATAATCCATGGACACTGACTTTAATGGCAGGAGGCTAATAAAGGAGCCCACCTCAAAAGAACTTTGTAAACTAAGGCTGTACCAAGGATACAGGTAGCTGGAAATTACCTAAACACAAACAATGAGTTGTGTCTGTCTGCACTGATTTATGCCCACACCACAGCAGGCCATCTAAAACCCCTGAGAACTTGTAGGCACTGCAGGCAGATACACACTTAGATGACACATGAGGTCCATTTTCACACCAGCTATGGTCTGAAAGACCAGACAGTAAGTTTAATCATTTTCTCTGCTTAGTTTAGAAGTGATCATGGGCTAGGTGTGGTGGTGCTCTCGGCAGAGCTACATCAGAAGATCAGCAGACCACATGTAAGGAATCATCAACGGCTTAGATGCTGTAGTTCCTTAAATCTAAAGAATCAAGTCTTTCAAGCAACCTTGTTCCTGGTGTCCTTGAAGCACTTCATCCAAACTACTGGGAAGTTGTCACATCAGACCTGGATGTGTAGTGCCTACGTATTTGTACATGTTTCTTCCAGACCATAAGCCTTTGATAGTCAACTTCAGATCAAATCCTGCTTCTCTTGTGTTTGGGACAAAAAATGCAGGGAATCAGAAATAAATTCTGCTCTCTTATCCTTTCAAAATGTACCCAGGCCCACCAAATTCATACCAGAATACAAAAGATCATTCTGGATGACCAGTTGTCCATAACAATTTGTTCCTGATGGTTATTAATAGAAGGTGCAAAGAATAAAAAAGCTTGGAAAAGATACCAAGTTCCTACCTGTATTATCTCTACACTTTTATATGATAGAATGATATTAACTGAAATCATGCCAATTTTCTTTCATTTTCAAAATGTATAGTGTTTTCAATCAAATGCTGCCATATTGAAAGATGATTTTTAATTCTTCACGTGGATTCTACCAGGAAGACTGTTATAAGCAAAAGAATAAGCAGGATAAATAAGTTACCCTCCGAGCTGCAAGATTTCCTGCCAGTTCACTGACTCTTGATTTTCTTTGATTTGCTAATTCTTTTACGGAATTAACTCCATCAGAAAACATGCTGATTAGTAACTGAAGAGGAACAACAATGTCTAGTTCAGACAACACCTAAGGAAAGACAATAAATAAGAAAGCATGAGTTTCAAGTTGGATCACAAACACCAGCTACTTTATATACATTTTTGTAACATGATCTTCAGTTCAGCCAGTTCTGTACATTTAATTTTGGGATTCAGTGAGGTGCAAGCTTAGATTTCTGTTAGCATCAGGGCAAAATAAAACAGGCCCTTTCAAAATATTTGTTGGCATCCACTTGGTGTACCTTGAGAACAGTTTTATGCACAAATGCACTGGGACGTGAGGTTATTCCACAAAAATATTTCTGTAAAGCAGAAGTATTACCAATTCCTTGAATGAATAACTATTTTTTTAATTATTCCTTAAAACTGAATTCCTTTTTTTATTCTAATAATCTGGTCAGAATGATAGCCTACAGGTGTCAACAGAGTGACAGGACTGTTAATTGCACATCACTTGGAGAATATTCACAATCTATTATGCCACCAACACTCAGATAAATATAAACTCATTTGTACTTGTCATTAAGTGTTATTAATTCAAGAAAAATCTAGAAAAAAATCATGCTTTACTTGAAAACTCTGTGTACCTAAAAACTTGAAATTACAGTCAGGTAAATTGGTCTTTGTAGAGGCTTAATTAAAATAACCCTCATCAGGAAAGAAGCAATAATGAAAAGCACAGGTATTAATCTGAGGTGCTGTGGAAAATTTTATATCTCTTTTGAATTCATTGCCCTCAGCTGACATGATTATCCTGTAGCTCCATGTCTCCCTGTAACATTGGGTGACTGCCAGTTTTGAGGGCAGATATAGCACAAAAAGGGTGAGAGCAGCAGAAAGCTTGGTGGGTACAGAGCCAGTCTAATCCAGCTCTTCATATGCAGAAACAGCTGTTTCTGGAGTCTGGAATTAATTTTGGAATCTACAGACCAATTTCTGTGGAGACTAAAAAGTAATGCTGTAAAAAAGTCAGCCAGCTGAATGGCCCTAAAGACTCCACTGACAAAGGTTAAAGAAATTCCCAGGCTTCCATTTTTAAAGAATCACAAAATCATTTGTGATCCCCAAGATTACAGAGTGCAACCTTCGACTGATCCCCACCTTGCCAGCTCGGTTATTGCTCATGATGGGTTAGCAGCACTCAGTGTCTGCCTACCAACCACCCTTATATTGCAGCTAAGAAAAGGGCAGAAAAGCAGATTCTTTTCCAAAATTATCAGCTGTTTCAGCATGACTTGTCAAGTGAGGACACTTACATGCAGCCAGAGCAATGCCTGCTCCTGCACAGAAGATGGATACCCTGTGAATCGACAGCTAATAAAGCCAAACATCTCCTCCAAGGAGAAAGGGAGAGGACAAAGCTCAGTGTCAAACATTTTGCTGAAAAATAGGACAAAAATGTAGCATCGCTGAGTTAGCATGGCATACACTGTGTGAGATAAAACAGAAAGCTGCTAGAAAGCTGATTTTACTTGCAGCCTCCACGGGAGCTGAGCTAGGCTGCTGATACCACCCGTCCTGACTATACAAGGCCATCTCTGAATTTGGTGATGCACCTTAAGAATTGACATCACATATGCCCAGTTTCATTTGTCAGCAATACCTTTTCCAACATCCAATGCAAAAATTGGAAAACTGCTCATCTCACTAGTCCATTATTCCACGTTTGCACTAAAAAAAGTTTACAGCAATACCTACAAATATGAATTTACAGTCAGTTTCAGAGCCTTGTCATCAGTTAAAAGGCAATGTGAAGTTTTACCATAAAAGTCATAAACCAGGCAAAAAATTATGACTCCGCCACCATTCTTATTCTGGTGTTTCCTTTGCTCAGTAGGGGAAGATATTAGCTAAACATCAATGCCAGCTCTACTAATCCCCAGCATTTCTCATCAACTGGACAAGAGAAGAAATATGGTCCTTCCAACATGCTGCAGGAAGCACACTAAAAATATGCCTCGCTCACACCAAAGAAGCATCCACGGAGTTGGCCCTTGACACAAAGATATGGGGGGGCAATAAAAGAAAACTTTCCCAAAGCTTCAATCCTTTAGTCTAAACATAAAATACAAAAACAAATCTGAAGAATTCACTCACTACTGTCTATTGCACACATAGGCATTTTTATTAGTTGTCACCATCTTACAATGCTAGAACCCTCAACAAACATAAGAAAGACCAGAATGATTCCAACATATGCCCACATACCTCAGCACTTCCCGGAACTCTTTCAGCTGGTTTTCGGGCACTTCCGTCCTTATGGCTTCCAACCATTCTGGCATGATGCACTCCCACACCGACTGGTTTATCACATTGTATGGAATCAAGCAAAGGATTCTATTCAGCCCTTCTTTTAATTGGGTTACAGCACTACATGATTTGTCCCAGTATCCACCGACCTGTGGGTATTTCCAAAAATTATACTGATGAACAGCATTTCTAGTGCCTGTGACTTGCTCAGTATCACAAATTTGTTCAGTGTGTTGCAGCCAGGAAATTTTTGGAGGTGATTATTAATACCTTCAAGGCAGAATTTACAATTCAGCCATGGAGCTGCATTGTTTTTTCCTCTTTCATTTGACTGACAGTACACAAAAGCACTGCCCACAACTTAAATGAACACTTCCAGGCCATGATTCAGCGTATTATTATTTACAATTCTCAAAAAGGCACAGATTTATTTGGTCAAACCTGTACCATCAATTTTTTCTCTGGGCGACTTGTTACAGTGCTGGATCTTTATTTTGAAAAACTTGGTCTGTACAAGGTGTTCTTTCATGGGTGTTTGTTTAGGGTTTTTTGAAGAAAGGTTCTAAGTGATGGAAGCAAAAAAATATGCTTCTAAGTGCATAAATAATTGGCATACAGAGATTAATTATTCTAACTGACCTCGGCTCACATCTGCTGTTCCTGACTAATGGCTCTAGAGATGCCTGCTGTTTTGGCAGCAATTACTGGTAATCTCAGCCAGCAAACTATTTTTCCTTCATTCATCACAGCTAATTTCATGGCTATTTGTCTTCATGTTCTAGTGAAGCCTTGCAAATCTGGCAAGTTTGGTCTAGTCTTAAGTATTGCAGTAGGGGTAACAAAACTCAAAAGAAGGGTTGGATCCAAGGAAAAAAATCTGTAAGAGATTACAGCATGAGTTTCAGTCCTTCCTTCTCCTGTTAACCTCAAAGCCGTGGTCTCTTTTGTTCGGTTTCCAACATTTGAAGCATCCATCCACCTCTCAAACTGCCTCAGCTGACCTCCAGTCCTCCCACAGCCAGGTGTACCTTACAGCAATGGCTCAGAGTAAAACACATCCATGCTGGCCTGCACGTGGACAGCAAATGCCATACGCTCTGTCATGAAAAACCCACGATGTACAGCTCATGTCTGATGGTGTAACACATCACATGAAGCCTTTATGGCACTTCCAAGTCTAGCTACTTAATCTTAGGAAACAAGCCCAACATGTCCTCTGGACATTTTACATGAGAGGCTGAGAAAAAGCAAGTCTTACAAAAGCATAACTAAGTGGAGAGTTCTGCTTCATAGCTAATGGACAGAAAGCATGACTCTTTTTAGGAGAGGTTGCACCAATGGTTGCACTTAGGCACCCTGGAAAACCTTCCAGGTAAATCTCTCTCTCTCCATCAGTAACAAGGCAAACCATGTCAGACTGGGATCTTAACTGAGTCACTCAAATTAGGTCTCTGAAGTTAGCACCAGCATTCCCAGAGTTCCCTTCAGTTACAACTGTGTGATTTCATAAACCTTAATTCACAGCTGCAGAGATGAGAAAGAGCAAAGAAACATCACTAAAGGACAGGCTTATATCTGGGAGTAGGGAAATGATACCTTGAGCAAAGACAAGTTTGAGTACTTCAGCAGCATAATGAAAATGTGCAGCTATCAAAAATGTACATTAGCTTTCAATACCTATAATATTCTTCCAACCTGCCTTCACATTAGTGTAAATAATCACTTTTCTAACACAGTAAAACTAAAAATGCTGTGAAGAGGAAAAATTCCCAAATTCCACTGCTCCCTCTACCACTGGGATTTCTTTGTCTTGTCAGAGCTGGGAAAGAAAAGGTGATTTTTACGTAAGACCTTAATCTCTGTAGCAAATGAGGGAGCCTTCAGATAAATGGTTTTTACCCTGGCAAACTCCATTGGCTTGGGAAGGAGGCACATAACCATGACATCAAACCGGACATCACAAACAGTCTTCAACCACTTAGTGACAAACTGGGGCTTCAGCTTTTCAACCAGGCTACCAACTTCATCATCCATCATGTAAGCTGTGGAGTGAAACCACTGGAACACCATGCTAACCAGCCTTGCTAAGCTCTCTGTGGGTGTATTCTCACTGGGAGTGCAAAGGCTCACCTGGAAGAGAGAAGCACAAACCAACATTCATTTCTAGAATTAAAGGTGGGAAATTTTTTGTCTACTATATTTTGCATGTTCTCAGAGTTCTGAGGATTCAGATTACATAGGAGACAAATGAGATGATCAGTTTTAAGTAGAGGTTGGTACAGGAAAAGTGACAAAACATTTCCTAACCAGAAAATAACAATAAAGGGGGAAAAACTCCAGGCAGATTTTTTTTGTTTACTTTCAACACTGAAAAAAATCAGTATAGAGTGCTTTGACAAACTTTTTGGTTTGAACTTTAAAATTAATTTTACTATCAGAAGGTACTGTAAATCTAGTAAAATATATGCTATGAATACACACACATATATAAAATGCACCAGATTAAAAGACAAGTCAAATCAAGAACTTCAAAAATTCTGGAAGAAAATGCCTACCTAATGTAGTAAATTATCTTTACTTTGCAAAAAGATCCCAATCCTGAATTTTAGTCCTCACTTGGGGCATGAATATGAGTTTTAAGTCCTCAGAAATTCCCAAATAATGATTAACCATCTTCTCCCCTTCTCTAAACTCTCTAAAATGATACTTGGACTGTAAAGCTGTCACAAATCTGAGACCGAGTTTCTGCCACAGTTCACAGGCCAGCACACTGCTAAGCCCTTAATTACCTGATGTTTGAGCTCTTGGTACCCTCTGGGTACAACAGACAAAGTTTCAAGTCAGGTTGCTGCACTGAATGCAAAGAATGGATGACAGGAGAATTTAGAAGCTCCTTTAAGGACCTACCAGCTGTTCCTTGTCATTTCCTAGTGAAAGCTGCACTCTCAGCACTTGGCAGCCTGAACCTGGTGACCACTGCCTCGCAGCAAGTCAGCAACAGAGAAGTGTTCACTTCATATCTGGAGAAAGAAATGACAGCTCTCCTTCCCAGAGAAACCAGAACCCATTTAAAAAGTGCTTTCCCTCCATGATTTTTCTTGAGATGAGGCAGCTATCAACCCTCTTGCCAATTCAAAGTACAGTGTTCTACTTCATTGCAGGTTGAAGTTAAGTTGTTTGCTTCCTTGTGCTTGGCTCAGTTTAAGCATTAACTCAAAGGCAGTCTCAGCTGGCAGCCTTTTTAGTAGAATCTCTGGACCCCTTACCCCAATTCTGTATGAGAGATAGTCATTTTATGAAGGAAAGCGGCAACCTAAGATTTCTCACAACCTGTGTGGTCATCTCTTTCAATACCCACTACAGAGAGATCAAGAGATTTTACAGGAATAGAATGGAGACAGTGAGTTCTTCCTCCCTAATGCAGAAGGGTACACTTTGAATGTCAGGGATGAGGCATGTACAGTGAAACATAACCTGTTCTGTTTGTACTTCAATTCTACTTCTGGAAATATAGACCTCCAGTCTTTATAAAACATTATTTGATACAGAAGAGATGTACATGGCACAATAAAAAAATTAAAAATAACAGATGTCTTTAATTCTAAAACAACATTGTACAACAAAACCCAGAAGATGTCAGTAGAATATAAAGTTTATTCTTGTAAATAAACTTGAAACTGCAGAGCAGCTCTTTTGGCACTATGGAATTCCACACCTACCACCCTGCCATCCAGAGATCCTATCTCTGTTTAGACAATGGATGAGGGGTCCTGCAATTTGCCACCTGTCTCTGGGTGTCTGAAGAGAGAGCCTGAGAGGAAAAGAGAATTGGAAAAAGCCTGAGAAAGAGAATTCTCCTTAAGGAGAACTGCAGAATGCAGTTTCTGAGGATCTATCAGGCTGCAGCCCGGCCTGCTCATGAACTAGCCAGCAGCAGTCCTGCTGTTTTGGAATAATCTCTGGTAACTACTGTGGGGGTAGAACCAGCAGGGCTTCATTCTCTCAACCCACACCAGGTGAATGGAGTACACTGACTGACACAACTTGATCGAGCTGACTGCAGGAAGGAACAGCATCCCACTAAGAATCCTCCAGCCTATTCAGAGGTAAGAGAGAAAGCTCTGCTTCTAGAAAGTGATGTTGAAAGCTGGAAAGTGAAAAATATATTTTTAGGGGACTGCCTTAGAATAATGGCACTCACCAGGGGGCACTTGTGAACAGAAGCTGATGGCAAATAGAAAGTCAATTAAAAAACTGAGAGTGAATAATTCTGTTATACACATTGTAGCAGACTCAGAGGCAGTGAGCAGCTCCAGCCAAACTAGTTATGAAACCTCCAAGTCTGACAGCTTCACAAGACAAATTTTCACTTACAAATCAGAATAAGTCTCCAACTAAAGCCAAGAAGTGAGGAAAAAAGATAGAGGTAAAACAGACTTCAGAAAGGAAAGGAAAGGCAACCAAGAAGAGAGAAGAATGCAAGAATTTCTTACCAAGAACCATATTCCAAACTGGCTCAGGAGGCGTTGGTCATGCTTGTCATCATCTTTATTATCAAAGTCTGTGTTGTCCAGGGAATGATGGGAAGAGGAGAGGCCCATCTGTCTCCTTCGGTTGAGTTCATGCTCCCTCTGCTCTGCATGAAACTCTGCTTCTTTCAGCAAGCTATAAAGCAAGCTTGTGGTCAGTGAACGCACCTTTCCCACAGAGGATACAGGTACCTAATCTAGAGTAACTAGATGTTAAGCCATAAGATGCCATCACTTTCCTGAAACAAAATAACACCAAATCCCACCACTCCAGGCTGACTTCCCCTTCAGGACAGCATTCAGGCCAGCAGCAGGAGTTCAGCGTCTGCTCTCAGATCCCCCCAGTGAAACTAAAATCCACCTGCAGGAGATCTGCAGGCAGCATTGACGGGAAAGGCTGATCCCGCCTCACCTCGGGCGGCTCGCGAGGCCGCGCTACCTGATCACAGCTTCCACGGTGCACACGAGCTCCTCGGCGCCGCACTCGCGCGTGTTGATGGGCGGCGGCGAGGTCTGGTACAGGTGGCTCTCGGCGGCCGCGCCCACCTCGCTGTGGTGGTTCGAGTGGCACCTCTTGCAGTAGCGCACGGGCCGGTTGCCGTGCCGGCCGCAGCAGCCCGCCGAGAAGCAGGTGACGACAGCTCTTCTGACGTGGGAGCTGCAGTTCTGGGAAATAAAACAGGGTTTATCAGGCCACAGGTGTGGAAGTGGAACCAAAAACAGGGACGAGAGTCAGCACTAGGGAGCTGGCTCGAGTGTCGGCAATTTCCAAAATCGCTCCGTGTAAGCACAGCTGTGTGCAACCTCCTGATGCCAAACATCACTGACCTTCCAGAAAGACATGCTCAGGACTAAATGCTGAGCTGGACTTAAATGTCACAGTTGCTCCTCTTCTGAAACACCAAACTGACATTTAAGTCATCAACCTTAACCTCCTGACTTGGAGCAATCTCTAAATTTTACAGCAGTTCTCTTAACGCCTGCTTATGCTTCAAAAGGTCTTTTTAAGTTACAGGCAGCACCAGGTAGATCCTTCGGAGTGCAAAATAATGGTGCCACCATGCCACAATTTATGCTATGTAAGGATCTGCCTTATCACAGGAAACTGTACAAGCCTTTGAAATAAGCACCTGAAACCTAGTAATCCAGCCCAAGAGAAAAGCTTTCTTTACCACATGAGAACTGGAATATGGTATACACTGTATTCCTTGCTATTAAAGTTGTATTAAAACACATTAGCTGGTATGTACTGCAAGCAGATTCTTTTTGTCAGCAACCTTTTCAGAGCCAAGAACTGAAGATTTTCAGTCTGTGTATTTTTAAAACCACACATTTTACAGTATGATTTTTGCCAAATTTAGGATTAATCCAGGACTTCAAGGAGATGAGAAAATATATAAACACTTAAATTTAAAATTCATGTCTTGTTCTATGGTCTTCATAGAGTTATAGAATACAAGCAGAGCTCAACTGCATAATTGGCTTGCTTTACTAATTGCCACTTAAACTAAAACCTACAACTCAAATCAACATCGTCAGTTTTAACAAAAAGAAACCTGCTGCTGCTGAATCATTTCCATCCACCAACAAATGCATTCATGGATAAATTGTGAAATTTTGGAATGGTACAAAGAAGAACACACTACACAATAATGGAATGACATTACATACAACATCAAATCATGCCCCATCACACAGATGGCTGAATCTTACCTTCTTCTGACATATAGCAGAAATTTCAGCTGTAAGGGGAAGGCATGCAAAACATGAACACAAAGTGACCATCTTTGTGGTTTACTACGGCATCCATGGGAAAATGGACATCCTGCAAGGAGGTCTCTGGCTACACTTGTGCTTCCAGATACTACTGAAACCCTTAAGCCTGCATAAGTTAGGACACTGTACACTTAGACCTATGGCTATTTCTACTTTGAAATGCAGTAACAGCCTTGCTGCATGAAGTGTGGTGGGCTCTGCAACCCATCCACCTTCTGTTTTTGCTCCTGCCTCACAGACAGCCTTGTAGAAGCACACCTTGTGCACACAACTGTGGCATGCTGCAGGAGACATGGCTCAGGTGGGCCTACACTGCTCATGAAAGCTCTTGGGATAAAAGGTCAGTGAATATGGATGAACAACGTCGAAGCAGCCACTGTGTCTGTGGCCCATAATTTCAGAGTGAAATGTTTGCAGATTCAACCTGTAAGCAGCAGCTATTTGATCTGTTGCCCTGGCAACATGTGATTCAGTAAGTTCAAGTGGCTGATTAAAAATAAGTCTTTCCCTTAAGTAAATAAAACATTCTTTTTATACTGGATAACAGTATCTTTAATCTGGATAACATTTAAACTGAAAGCAGACAGTGAAAAAAATCTCAACTGCTTGAGAATTTTCAGTTTGCAAAGCAAAGAGAGAGGCAGTGTCTTCATTCTATCACTGGAAGGTTTATTTTAGATAATATGCTGATTAGTCTGTCAACACGCTTTGCCGGCATTCTAGTAGATAACAAAATATCAGGTTTTCTCACTGGCCAAAGGACAATGTTTGGATCAATGACTGGATAATCAAAAAATATTTTATGTCTTTTTCTGATATCCTTTGCAGTCTCATGTTAGAGATTTTCAGCAGCTTTTAGAGCTTTCGAATCAGACCCAGGTTACTGGAAGAACTAGCCCCATTTTTTGGACAGTGCTGTGGGACACAAATCCTTTTAAAAACCTGCTCCAATTGTGAATGCTTCAATATCTGAAAATCTGTTCAATTCTCTCTGTTTCCCCACACATAAAGAGTTGCATAGTATTTCAAATAGAAGATTAGTCAATTCTTCACAGTACTTTAAGGACATTAAGCAGCATTAAGTACAAACTATTTTAAAATAAAAAAAAACCAACAGTTTTGAACAGAATGTAGCAGTTCAAGTAATACAGTATGGAGAAATATCACCATAGCTTTGTACAATTATGATTAGTTTGTACCTACCCTTAAAATACCTCTTACCTTGTGGCAGAAGAACATCAATCAACCATTCACTATGATCCCTGTAAAAATGTATATATAATTAGCTTTCTTTTTATACATACATATATATATGTATACACAGATTTATTTTTGCACAGAGGAAATTTAGATAAATCAATGTGGTAGGAATGCCATTATTCTGAAGCTGCTTTTTCCAAATGGAGTTTTATAAACTGCAGACTGGTTTACATTACATCTCTTTGTTGTGCTGTCTTACTGTAAATTACTGCTTTATGATCTTGGTCACCATGTTCAAGGCTTTCAAAAATCACTTTTGAGACCTAAATTTATCAAATTAAAAGAGAGTGTGCTCTGAAAGTCTGACAGCTAAGAAGTGACAGTGAAGAATAACAGATGAATGTAGAAGAGAAACCAAAGTACCAGTACTGTTTTCTGTGAGTGTCCTTAGAAGCTATGCTTCTACCAAATTAAATTACTTTTTCCTGAAGCTTTAACTCAATGATGACTTAGACACCTAAGGTGAGATGTAATTGCTTTTCCCACAGCCAGTGTGATTTAAAGTTGTCTGAAATTGAGGAGAAAACCACTCCTTTAGGTTCTGAACTACGTGTAACCTTGTCCATTTAAAGTAAACTGGCACTGACTGTAAGTAATACCAGATTTTGTATACTAATGCAAACCAAAGTAGCAATCTAAAGGTAAAAAAGACAACCAAAAATTAAAACAAGTGAGGTTATTTTATTTCAGGGTATATTCCTTCCAAGTACTGGCCAATCCTGAATCAATTTCTTTGATCTCTGCTGCTTCTTGGTATATCTTAGAGACTAGATATACCCTGAAATACATGTTACAAAACATTGGTGAAAGCTCTGTAAAATAACTTTCACTGTAATATTCTGTTTTAAATGACAACTAATGGATGAGGACAAAAAAATGTTTCATAAGCATAAGATGGTTCATTAATGAGGCTTCCCTATCATAGTCAATGCATCCCACAGTATCCATTCTTTCAGAGATCTCAAATTAAAAGCTCTGTCTAAGGTAGGTGCATATGCTGATCATGTGGGGTAAATATCTGTAATCCTTATTCATACTGAGTGGCAGTGTGCTCCATATATTTCAACAGGTTTACCAACATGAATTATATGCTATTCATACTGCAAAAAAGCAAAACTCCAGAGTTCTGAACTCTGGAGTCTGACAATGTCTCTCATTTTCCAGCTCTTGGTTCACCTACCCTGCAATCCTTTGGCTACATTCTTCACAAAGATATAGGGGAGGTGGCTTATCACCCAAAGCCACAGACAGGGATGGGTCAATGCACATCTGAAACATGGAGAAGGAAAAGGATTAATATCTCTGTTCACTGAAGCTTGCAGAAAAAGTCCAACATCTTAATAAAATATAACACAGCTTTGATATGTGTAAAGAGCATTTAGTAATGAAAGAAAATACTCAGCACGTGGCATACAAGATCTCAAACTATTTCTAACAAACACAGGGATGTGAGAGCCTGTAAAAAATTAGGATACACTGCAGTACCAATATTATCACTTTCTGAAAGACAAGTATGTGTCGTTATATACTCCCATGACATATTCTCTATACACCACTACTTTTTTGTCCCCAGAGAGATAGCACTTAGAGGATCCATTGTTTAGGACAAGGAAATTAAAAGGTCTAGATTTTTCTATCTCAAAAATGCCTCTTCCAGCAAAATCTAATTTTCAGTCATCACAGTTTTCAAGCATGGAGCACAACTGCAGTGACAGAACAAAGACTCCCAGTTCCCTTGGCAACATAGGTCCTTTTATCCTTTCACATAAGTCAATTGCAGAAAACAGTTACAGTTAACAGCCAGGTCCATACACATTTGTTCAAGTGTTTTGTACTACTAAGGAAACACTGAACAGCAGTATGCGTACACTATATCTTAACCATTCTGACCAGTCTTATTCCATTGGAGTGCAAGACTTTATAAAAAAAGACAAACAGCTCTTTGAATGTTTCTCATCTTTGTTAATCAAATCATCTATTTAGGACACAACAGGCTGCATTTTTCTGAGTGATCAATGACCAGAACTGGTTCTGTCAAAATTAAACTAACAGATCACTCAAAAATATTCAGGTACATAATCTGCAAAGCTTGAAACTGTACTTTTTAAATATTTTGCTATATTGTGTTATTAGCCTGAACCTAGTGATCACTACAACAAGGAACACTTTTCAGCATTTTTCCTGTGAGAGAGGAACCATTGAGATAACTGGATAGGACAGGAAGATGGTCCCTTGAGGACTTTAGAGATAACTGCCATCCTTATGTCCTAGCACAGCCTGTGGAAAAGGCTCACTGCAGAACTCTTTGTCTACAGAAATTATATTAGTATACAAATCGATGCCAGGAAAATTGGTTGTACCTAAATGTTTAACTAGATACAAATAAATTAATCAGTACACCTAACTGTAATGTGTTCTGGACTTGGGCTGCTGTTCTTGCTTCAGCTATCATATTGTTCTGTCAGCCTTGTCAAAGCTTTTTCATTTTTACTATGCTTGTAAACAGTAAAGATACAATTTACCTTCTTCAAAGAGGGCTGCAGAAGAGGTAAACAAAGCTTTGTTGCTATTTGCTTTAGGACACATTCCAAGCAAAGGATCATAACCAGAGTAGGTGCATTGCATGAGCTCAACCAAGACACCAAGGTGAACATGTACCTACATAACTGAAATAATGTTTCCTGTATACAGTAATATTTGTGCACATATTTATACAGACATATGTGTTCAGGAAAACATTTACATGGATTAGCCAGCAGCCAGCTTAGAATTTTAAAAAGTACTCTACAACCATTGCCACGTTTAATTTCAAGATTTCCTGAAGTAGTTGCAGGAAAACCCTCATCTTGCTTTAGGCAGCTGAAGAACATATTCACAAAGGTGTGGCCCCCTCGGTGTCAACAGGCTTTGCTGCTCCCTTAGCACCTGCTTTTGGTACCTGCACACCCCCACAGCACAAGGCTGGGGTCGAAGTACAGCCTCCCCCCCCAGAGCGCGGGGTTTGGCCCCTGAAGGGACAGCAGTACCTTCACAGCTGGCTTGTTAATGGCATTGTGGCATTCAATGTGCTGGCAATGAATAGGATTCCAGGCTGCAAAACCAAAACATGGCTGTTAATAAAGGAGAAGAGGTATTTATATTCTTTGTGTCTAGCGGTCTCAATTGAGAACAAGATCCTCTTGTACTAAGTACTATACAAATATGAGTATTATTTTAGTATGATGTAGCCATTCCTCAGGAAGCTTAATAATTACAATAAACAACCTTGAACATACATTGAATGAACCATGGATTCAGAGAGAAAACAGAAAAAGTAAGACACAGACATTCCTGTTGCAGATTCTTTTTGATGTCACCAGCATCTTGAAATAATTAACTATCCTTCCACTCCAGGAGCAAGATGATAGGAGTGGCTGAGTAAATTCAGTTACATTCACAGGCAAAATGAAAACACAGCTGGGACCAAGGAAAACTAGTCCAGTGACAGAAGGAGCCTTAGCTGTGTAATAACAAGAAGTAAACAACAAAGGGGTGCTCAAATGGCATCACTTGGATGCTCTATGGGATGCCCTCAGGTCAAAATACCATGCAACTGCAGATAATACTCATCCCATTCTGGGATATATTAGCAAAAAACTTACATATAAGGAAAAAACCCCACTCCATCCAGTACTAGTAACAGTTCAAAAAGAATACTATCATGATTAGTTTACAGACCTGACATCACATGACTTTTTTTGACAGTAACAGCCAGATAAGAAGTCTTAGCAACAGCAGCAGTGTTAGCAGCTGGCACAACAAAAGCAACCAAAGCAATAATTGAAAGGAACATGAACCAGAACTGTTGGGGGGCCAGGCAGCAGTTTCACAGGCTATTTGTTACAAACACGATATTTATTTCTTCTTCTGTTAAGGTTTAGTTAATATTGTGAGTAAGAGAACATATTTATTAGCCACAATCTGAGTTTTTATTTTTCATAACATCTTTTGAAATCACAGATATATGGATATTGCACATTGTTATGAAAGTATAATCTAGCAAACAAAAACAGTCAAAACACATCACAGAACTGTAAAAATGTGACTTTAACACTTCTAATAATTTCTTTATTTTGGCCTATACAAAACCAGCTGCACTGACCTGTGTACTGAAGTCCTCTGTACTCACTGATCGCCCCAGGGGGTTTTAAATTGGGCCAATAGTGAAATAACATTTGTACTGCTGGAGGTTTAACTTGAGATGGTCCATAGGCTATTACATATAGCAAATCCTAAGGAAAGACATGGACAAAATGTTTATTTCTGCAAGGTAACACACCACAATTCAATATATTGTACTTCTGTTCAGAGATAGCTGAACACACAAAATTAATACATTTCATGCCCTAGGAAACTTCCTTTGTATGCTCTTAGAGACAGATTAGATGACCAATTTCAATGCTTCTGAGTTTGATCAGAGCATGCAACAGCAACCACCCATCCCACAGTGCACTAACAGAGCAAAATGAATTCTCTGCCTAGCCATGGTACAAAGAGGTGAGATACAGATAAAAAACCAGATTCAGAGCAGATTCAGACAACAATATTCACAAATAGTTCTCATAAAATTCCAGTCCCACATGAACTGAGAAGCCTGCTCATTATTAAAATTTCTGCTCACTGGAGCCACAACCACATAGTACTTAGGAAACACAGCTCTGTTCCATACAACATGGAACTGCCTCTGTAAACTAAAAATTAGAGGGACCTTCCTCTCCATAATCCAGAGAGAGGACTGGATATAAAGATCATTTACAGCTTCTTGGCATACAGTCAGTTCAATTTTCAAGCCATCTGGTTTTTATTGCTACCCAAGCAGAGTCATTTTCACAAAGTATATATGATCATAAACTTACTTTCCATACTTCTTGTTTATATTTCATGAGACATTCCAATAATTGGCAGTGATACACTGAGAGAGAAAAGACAGTATAGATTTAATATGCACATGGAAACTAAGGTTACAGAAATTATGTAATCAGCTGATTGGCTTTGCTTTGTCCATCCAAAACTCTATGCCTCACTCAAATATTTTTTATTTTAAAGGGCTTGCTAAAGAATCAATGCCCTGAGAGTCACCACAAAATATAAGAAACTGAATATTAGTAACTTCTTTCTGTCAAGAAATGCAGGAAGATGATTACCATGAGGGTACAGCTTTTTGCACAGCAATGGAGATCTTTTTCAAACACATCTAGTTGAAAAATACGTCCTGATTCACTAAAACTTTGTCCCTCTGTCACGGTGTAAATGGGTATCTTGTTATTCATCTTGAGGCAGCAATGGAAGTCACATGTAACAATATATTATTCCCACATACACAAAAGGCTATAGGAGCCACTCTGTATCAAACAAACATGAGAGCCAAGTGAACTACTTTACATGTCTGACTTCCCAAAAACCACAGGGCAACATTTTTCTCTGATGGTTTGAACACAGAAATCACAAAAAACAAAGACAGAACATTTAATGAAAAAAACTGACTTCTGCAAGCAGCTTTTAAAAACCCTGTTCTACTTTTATTTACATGTGTGAAGCAAGTTAGGGTGATGTGACACTCCACAGACAGTGCAGTGTGGGGTTCCTCCACACACACACCATTTACTCATCCACATAACACAGGAGATGGTTGACAGCTGTCTATCATGCAATGTGAGAGCTCACTGGGGTTAAATATTGTTTCAATTTGGTTATGTGATCCCAATGGTTTAACAGGGACCGAGTCACTTTTGTTTAGATACTCATAACTACATCTAATTTCATTATAGTCCCATTATGCCTGCAGCCAGCATTACCTGTCTTCTTTAGAAAGACAGTACCAGTTGTGAATTCAGTGATATTTGAATCACAGTATAAGACAGTTCTACGAATTTCTGTAGTCAAGGTAAGTGGTATTTCTCTCCAACACTGACATTATATATATCAACACTATATTCTGATATCAAAGGTGAGTAGATCAGAGTCTCCAATCCTGGAGCAAATCCTATTTCTTCATCACAAAGGGATCTCTTATCTACATAATGATTATTTCCAGAATGATGTTCAGAAATCTCAGTTTTGACTAAAATAAATAATTTTTGATCCTGTTCTGGAAAACAACAGAGTTTTCTCCCATAATGAAAACTTTTCTGATTGCATTTGACAATACTTCCTGACTAATAGTTTCAGAATGAATGATACTATGTTGCATGTTTACACATACCTGGGTTTGATGTGTACTGCATTGCAATCATCAGCATTGATGATGCAGACAAATTGACATGTGCTGGAACACCTTCTCGTTTCGAAGATCCCACTTTAAAGAAAGGAAAAAATAAATAAATTTTCTATTGTAATAAGAAAATCAGGTGAGAATAGCATGTAACTGATTCCAACTCATGCAGATAAAATCCCTAAGGCACCATGTCATGAAAACAAAAAACAAAACAAAACAAAAAGAAACCACAACAACAAAAAGCCCTAAAAAACTAGAAACACTGTGTATATCACCTTTTCTGGTGGAAGAGAAAGATGGCTAGGTATTGATCCACAGAGCACACACCTGGTTTTCCAGATCAGTGCCACTTCATCCCTAAAACTTCATCAACCAATTGCCTTCTCAGGCCCTCTCCTTCAGTACCCACAGATCGATCAAAACACCATCACTTGTACAGCCAATGCACCCAGGCCTTGGATTTTAGGAAGGCTAGAGAGGATCTGGAGGGTAAAATGGAAAGCCTGCTGTGGAGGTGTGCTGAGGAAGGGTTGGGGCTGGTGATAGCTGCTGGTGCAGGGCACAGATTACATCTCAGGGAGCATCTGCTAAGAGCTCAAGTTACAGCTACATACCAGAAACATCAGTCCCATTGCCATGTGAACTGTGCTGAGACAATGATGAACAGCAGCACTGAGTATCTTTTACCTCAGTATCTTTTACTTCACTCAGAAAGTGGCTGGAGTTCCTCTTGGTCTCCCATGAAGTGGGTTACTATTAAATGGTACATATTTATAAAACCCCTGCAGAACTTTTACATGGCAACATGGCTTTGAAGGCAAGCTCCTACACAAAGATGTCACAAGTATCTTTCCACCCTCACAGCACTTTTTCCCAAGCCTGGCTGCCAGGGCCCAAATACCAAGCATTTGGGATAGAAGCACAGAACTGTAGCTACCAGCTCAGTGAGCTGTTTTCATCCCTCCCATCTGGCTCTCCAACTGCTTAGACAATCTCTTGCATCCTCCCTTTTGGTTTAAATCAGAACACTAAGGGAAGGAAAGGTTCTGCACTTGCCTTGCAAAGGAGCATATAATTCCCAGCAGGGAAAGACAAGGAGACTAATTAAAAGAACACTCAAATAGAAATTAAGGAGAGAAGAGAAAATGGAAATTTTCTCCTGGTCTGTTTTCCACATGACCCAACATTACTATGGCTCTCTTCACTGAACTTTATTAATTTAGTTTTGAATCTTATCCACACAAATAAGCACCCCCAAATTATTACAGAAAGGTGAATTTTTATGGATTTAAATCGAAAAAGAGCTTGGCAGCTCTAACTGGGCAATTAAATATAACCACTGGCAAAAAAGTAGGACACAGTACTAGATCAATAAATTTAAAAAGTAGCAGACTGGTTTCATACAGAAATCTTACCAAAACTGATAGAGAAGAAAGCCAGCATGGCAAATGCAAATGCAAGGATGCAATCTCTGACAAGGGCAGTTGGGGAACAGCATCTATTTAAGTAAACCAAGGATTCAACCCAACCAGTTATTCTGAGGTATAGTTCTACAGATCTGAGGACAGACAGGATAAGTCACCACCCTCAGCTGTTCCTTAACAGGTTACAGCAGTGGGAAAAGGAAGTTGTTTAATGCAATATACTGTTCTTAACCCAAAGAGGACCATTGCACATACGTATGAAATATATCTTAGCAATTTTGTTTTGCACACTGTCATTAGGCATGTCAAAGTTAATAGAGAAAACCTCATTACAACGTATTAAAAATGAATATTTTACATAGGAAAAACGAGGTCCAGGAGAGTTATAGGACTATTCCAAGATCATTGATTGGTCAAATCAAGAAATATAGGTGATAAACTTGCATTAAATATTAATCTCAAAACACTGGACTATGTTTCTTTCAGCATCTTCTGCATGCCTAAATAACATTGCTCTTGATCTCTGTACGAAAGTTGCTTATGTTTTTCCACAAAGATTGGGAATATAGAGGTAAGGAGGAGACATTCTCACAAAATCACAGAATGGTTGATGTTAAAAGGGACCTCTGGTAACCACTGTGGCCAATCCCTCTGCTCGAAGAAAGGCAACTAGAGCAAGTACCCAGGGCAAATTGTGTTTTGAGCATCTGCTATGATGGAGAACCTGCAACTGCTCTGGCAAACTGTTCCAGCATTTGGTCACACACAGCAAATGGCTTGCTGGTTAAAACTGACCTAATATTGCTTGGTTAAAACTGACTTAATACTGACCCTAATGATTCTCTCTGCAGAAAATGGTTACGTTTCTCTTTACTGCTGAAGTCCTGTCAAGCTTTTTGTAAGGTACATGGACAAGCATTCAGAACACACCTCAAGATGCACACTGTGCAGGGACTATGGCACTAAGTAATCATGTGGCATCTTCATGGAGGGGAAGTAAAAAGAAAGAAGAGGGGAAAAGGCAGGGACCATCAGATTCAGTCCTAACTGTTACAGATAGGAGACATGACAGGCATGGCCATTTAGAATAGAACTTAGAGAGAAAGTGCCAAGAAGACAGAGAGGGAGAAAATCAGAAATTCACCACAATATCATCACAGTGAGAAAAAGCATACTTGTACATCCAGATATAATCCAGATGCAAAAATCATGCATGTGGCTGTTGCATCTATTATTTCAGGAGCAGTTTGCCCGTTGATTCTGTATTCAAAACTTCCACTGCTGGCACTGAAAGTTCTATGAGTTTGAAACAGTGATTTCTTAAATAAACGTCACACTTTAAATGAGGGAAGAATTCACACCAAAACACAGCATAATAAACAAATAAAAATTATAGAGCTATTTACCTTTGAAAATGGTCACATGAAATTATTCCTATGTATGTAAGGAGATTGATGTTCCATTACAATTCTATGACAGATAAAATTTTGACTCATACAGTCTGATAATATTATGTGCTAAGACAGAACAATACTAGAAATGAGTTCTACTTACATATAGCCATAGGCAGAAAAGATGTGCTGAGATACTCTATAATATCCTTGTGCAGAAATGGAGGAAAGGTAGCTAATGTTGAAATCATTGTATAGGGTAAAGTACTCAAAATATCATCACTGAGAAAAGGAAGTAAGCATGTAGTAGTGTAAAAAATTGATTGGCCAAGATCTGTTGAATAAAATGAAAGAAATATAGAATCATTACAATGAAAACGTAATTATGATTATGTACTTTCTTGTTTACAAGACTAAAAAAATGAGTTATATTTGAATTCCAGCTTTCCTCTCAAAGTAATTTGGGAAGATAATCACTATAGACAAGTGAGTTCACCCTCAATTTTTAAGTCCCTCCTAAACAGAGGGAAACAGCTGGTGAATGCTACTCCAAAGGGTCTGAAGGGAATATGAAAGCTACAGCCTATAAAATAAACGGTTGAAATCACTGTAGACTTTAATCATATGGTGACTAATGTATGATGGCTTGAATTTAGGCAGAGATGTTACTAGAATCAGAATTTGAAATGCACATTGTATTGCAGGCCAGGTTTTGCAAAAAGCATTCTAGTCTTTATCAGTCATATTAAAATAAGAACTTCATCTTAATTACCCTCAAGAGTTCTGGAAAGTATCTCACATATATTGACTGCAGGAAGTGTCACTGTGTTTTTCAAATCACATGTGATTAAACTACAGATCTTGATTCCCAGGGAAACCATTGAGGCCAAAAGTGGCCAGAGCTTAAAAGGATAGGAATATTTATCAAGATTTTCTATATTTATTCTAATAAATAATATTGTAACTCTTTGGAAAGCATACTTAATAACTGTGCAACATTTTAAGATTCAAAGGGAAGGCACAGTTTATTGTGTATCTGGGCACTGTGAAATAACCTTTATACTCTCTCCCAAATGAGAAAGTGAGCTCTGACAATGGTTACAGCACTCTATGAGCCCCAAGTATGAACCTGTACAATAATCCAAAGATATCAGAAGGCCTTCCTCCTGCATTTGTTAATTATTCCTCAGCCTTAAGTACATTACAGGCCTTCAGTCTCACCTGTACAACTGGTGTGATTTAAGACTGTCTCTGTAAAGCGCAGAGAGAGCTGTGGCTGTAAACATCCTGGGTCATAGCAAAAATTAAAATTGGCACCCCATTTCAGTGGTTCTGGCCAGCCTTCTGTGCAAGAGTCTAAGGAGACCCTCAATGCTACTGAGTGCTCCTCTCTTGTAACACATATTCACCATATTCAACATATTCACCAGCTAAATGCAGCCTTTTATAACCTGATCAGGCCAAAGCTCAGGATTGCCTTGCACAGCAGTTGTACTTACCCAAACAACAGGGATTCTGATAAAAAAAATATATATTTCTTTTAATCAATTACTAAGCTGAGGAAGAAATAAACAACAAGCTGTATTGCAAAATTTGATTCCCCGCACACAAAACCATACAAAACAGCAAGCCATCTTCCCTTGCCCCAGGCATGAGTCAACCAAATTATTCCTGGCACATAATTATCTAAAATGTTCTTTAAAACCTGCAAGACAGTTCACTTCTTCTCCTGTCAATTCATCCTAATGCTTAATCATCTTTATAATATAAAGATCTTTTTCGTTAAAAAAATTTCCATTGCTGCTATTTAGGTGCATAACTTGTTATCCTGATCAATTATAACCACAAATAGAGTGGTTTTGTTTATTTCTCCTCGCAGCAACCTTGACATATTTTCATACGATAACCACATCTCCCTTCCATTTTCCTCTAAGCTAGATAAACCAATTTTTTTCTGGTTTTCTCTCACTGTTCACATTTTCTAGAGCTCAAATCATTCTTGTTTTTTTCCTGGACTCTTCACAAATAGTACATGTTTTTCTTGAAGCTAGATGGACACATCTGTAAATTTTACTCTGGCTGAGGCTTTGCTAGGGCTGTTACAATAACAAATATAATGCTTTGGGTGTCTCATATATTAAAAAATGTTTACACATTGCTAGAATAATATTTGTATGTTAGTGACTTATGGTCTTCTCTGATCTACTGTTAACACCCAGAGCTCTCTGCAGTACAGCTTCCAAGATAGTACTGCCTCCCTTTCCTTTCCTTTCTCTCTTAAGCATAGTATTTTACATTTCTCCTTTGGAGATGCTTCAAAACAGAATGCAACTTGCCACAATTACATGAATCACACCATCTTTCACACAAAGCACATGCTAGCAGCCATGTTGATAACACTTGTAAACCCAAATTCTACCAGCTAAGCAAAAAAATCACAATGTTTAGTAACACTAGACCCAGCACAGAGTCCTGTAAGATTTCCCATTGGTACACCCTTCCAGCTGCCAAGCCACTGGTAATTACTCCTAGAGCATTTTCCTTACTCAAATGGGTACCATGTCCCAGGATTTCCTATTAGGATGTAAAATAACACAGCATCAAAAATGTGACTAGGGACAGGAAAACCACACAAGGAGAGCCACTGTGTTGCCATAAAAAAAAACTGTTTGCCCAATGTTATTTTTTCTTTACAGGGCTCCAATTATCACCATGTTATCTATTTAGGAAGAGATTTTTTGATAATTAACTCCACCATTTCTAAGAATTTAAGTCAACAAGTCTACATCTTGCTATAGGTCCTGCTTTTGCAAGATCATACCATTTCCTAGTGCAGCACTCTTGGATTCAAACATATTGCTGCCAGCTCAAAGGGAATTCAGCACTTAACAGAAACAACTTTCCTCCTGAAGAATTTCAGCAGCATTATCAGAGAGACAACCATCTTCCCATACTGAACTATATAAGTAGTACATCATGATACCACAGTGGAAATTAATATTGGCTAATTCATAAGCAGAATATTGGGCTACTGAATCCCAGTATGGAAAGGCTAACAGATGAACAAGCCAGACAGATGCAGAGCAGAACTTGAGGAAAACAGTACAAACACAACACAGTCACAAAAAACACTTGTAGCTAATTTAAAACATAAGACAATATTGTTTTTCTCTCAGTCAGACAGAGATGCTGCTATCTTTTTTTACACAGGAGTATTTTAAAGCCATCTCAAAGCACAATTACTGTGTTCTTTTCTTCAATTATATATATATATACTATATTCTGTGTAGAGATGGACCTTCACCAGAACACTCAATCTGTGTATTTGTTACAGGCCAGATACACATTTACAAGCTCTTTGTGCGTTTTTAAGAGACCCACCCCAAAAACATACTCTGAAGTTATTCCAACAGATTCAAGTTAAAAATCTGGGTATTTTTACACCCATTTATCTAATTTTTGTTACATACCATTGTATTTTAGTTACATATCACCAGCACATCTCTAAAAATCAGACAACCTTAGAATTCAAACCCAAATCCATATTTAGCCAAAAAAATCCTTTATTTAAGAAAGTCAAACAGAACACTTGGATATAAATGCATCCCAGGAGATTTGAAATCCAGATCCAGGTCAGTTTAGGCCCATCTCTTCTAGTGGATATATGCATCACTCATGGATTCACAGCACTGGAATCATTCAAGGGCCTGCTTACCATGTTGCCCATGTTGTAGCAAGGGAACTAGATCCAGTAGTGTCACCAGTGTCACGTAAAGTCCTTGATAGTCCAAAGATGGGTAGTCTGATAACTGAGCATCGCGACTTTGCTGGCCACGTTCAGATGGAGCATCTCGCAGGACGCTGTAAAGGAGGGAGCGAGTAACAGTAGGGTTGATGGAACTGACCTGTGGTCTTAGAGATGGGGTGAGTGGGAATGGCACAGGAAAAAGACACATGGTCATGGGCACTGTCAAATTGGAGGCATCTTGATTCTCCTTCTTCCCTGTGCGGGACAAAATGCTGTTGGGGGGACAAAGAAAAAAAAGAGACAACAAAGACACAAAGAACAGCACATTACATTGAAATGACACTATAAAACAAATAATAAAAGACCAGATACATCCCACATAAGATGCAATCGCTACCGAAACCAGCATGTCTATAAATCCAGCAACCATTTACTTCCATGCTTCAAGATAAGAGAATCAAAAATTGACATCTAGGAAAATTTCATTGCATCTCATGTGTTATCTGGTTCATAAGGAGCAAAAATATAAAAATGCATGTTTCAGTGCCCTACCCATGTTTCACAGTTAAGAAAAATTCTAAGAATAAAAACTGTTTAGCTGTGTCAAAATAGGCTGGTATTTTGCTCTGAGATTCTGACGATTTTGAGAGATTTATTTTTTCCCCCCTATAAACTTTTGAGCCAACTGACTGAAAACATGCAAAATATAGGTGTGGCACTTGCAGAAACATGTTTTAGCAAAGAATAAACATGTGTGTTTGTTAAGATAGTCTTAAAAATCACATGTTTATTGCATTAAAATAATGTCTGTATGTATTTTATGATACTGTTTCATGACCACTCACTCAGTATCATTTGAGATAATGAAGTTTAAACAGGCACATGGATTTAGAAATAATATAATATTTCTAAAATGTTAACTAAACTACATTTGGAAAAGTCATAAAATAATATATAGTAGATGGTCTTTAGCATATGTTTGTGAGCTAATGATAATGGTTGTTTATGTGTGTTTTTAATTTTGCCCATGTTTAGGGAGGAAACATTTTGCTTTATGAATACAAACACTCTTTGGGTAAATAGTTACCTTCAAAAATCTAAGGGCTAAGCAAGCAAGACCAATTATGTAACTGCAGATCAGACAGTATGTTACCATACACTCCTGCTGTTACTTACGTTATTATTCAACATAACTCACTATAAACTAAAGGAGAGATAATTCCAAAACATAAAAATAATTTAGTGGGAATCGAAATAGAGGCTATACGTCAACCAGCTCGTTATGTAGTTTTTAAAATGTTGCAAACATGTTTGTAAACATGGTAATCTAATTTATTTTAAAAATAAACCCCATTATTTTAAATAGAAATAAATTGTCATTTAAGCAGTGTTATATTTTAGTTATCAAGCAACTATAGGGTTAGTTCATAATCTCCATATGTGCCTATAAAATATAATACACCTTTTAAATATATTAACCCACACACAACACTTTTTTTTTTTCATTTTAAAGCACCTTTTTGCACTTCTCAGTCACTGGGATTTCCAAAAGCAGTTGCTCTTGGTTTAACTCTGTTCCCACAGTCAGTGTTAAAACTTCTAAAAGACAAGCCAATAGCACTAAGATTTCCACTGACTCATGCAGAGCAGAATTACATCAAGAGAGAGCACTTCTGGAAACCTCTCTTCTCTTTCACAGCACAGAAATCCCTACCATATAATCACCTCAGCAAATCTTACCTCCAAGTCAATTCAACAATTTACACAAGTAAGCCAAACTCTTGCTAAGGTGCTTATAAGAGAAGGTGTCATTCATTTGTCATATATAAAAAACACTTTTACAAAAACAGTTATTTGCCAAGTGGCTACTATCACATGGCTACTTGGCTACTATTACATCACCCTTGCAGTCAGAGATGACAGACACAGTCTGTCTTACAAAACTACTTTTTTTTTCTTTTTTTAATTGTGCCTCACAACTTCGGCAGATTATTTTGGTTTCTGTTACCCAATGTCCAGTAAAAGAAACATGATCACTGTCATGGTTGTATCAGAACATCACCTACGATCTAGTATGACTTTAAAAATGAATTATCAGAGTGCTGATTCCTTTTAATTTGCTTGATGTTCATTTGCCAGATTTTACAGCTTTTGTTTAGAGATATGAAGGTACTACACTATATTCCTTCCTTGTCTACCAACAGATAATACCAATTACCCATCTCTTTACTTCCCAAAACATCACTCCAGAAAGGATATTAATCCTTTCTTTTTACACTGAGCTACAGGTCCATCTCTGGATTAGATGCCAAAGCTCACTTATTGTATCTTGGTCAGGGCATCCTTTTGTTTAATAGTAATAAGACTAGATCTAAATTCCAGCTGGAACCACATCAAACTTATTAGAAAACAAATTTAAAAAACCCGAAATTTCATGTCCAGGCTTCTGCCTGACCTGTGTTTTAATCGGCAATTAACAGAGGAGTCAACATTGAAAATTTAGGAAGTCCCTCAAGACCAAGATACAACTGCAATTTGCTTCTGGTTCAATTCAAACCAAGTACTGAGAATTTGGAGTATCTGCAAATCATAACTCCATACTGAACTTCCTCCATACTGAACTTGCTCTGCAGTAAGGGGCAAAGCTACCAAGGTTTGTTTCAAGATGTGTATATCTTTGTGCAAATCTATCCCAAAATTACTGCCTTCTTGGAAAGGTTTCCTAAAATACCTACAAGTGAAATTACATCTCACCAAGGCAGCAAAACAAGCTTGACCATTAATTAGCCACCAAGGCATTTATAACTATGCCTTACATGAAGTATTTTACTTAGAAATACATATGGAGAATTTTCTTCAGGGAAATGTGAAAGAGTAAGCTTTTCCATTGTTTATTAAGCCTTAGATCATTCCTCAAATGAGGGAGAAATCACTGAAAATGAGTAGGGCATGAAACAAATTCATGCTGTAATGTAAAGAAATGCTTTTCCCAAAGAGAAAATTAAAGAAGAACTAAATGAATCAATGTGCTATGCATTGTGTATGGTGATTTTATGTGATGTTTGTTATAGAAATAAGGAATTTTTTTAAGTCATTACACATCTGTTCCCCCCACCCCTGATCTTGTAATTTATGGAGGCTGTGTACAGAGCAAAGGAGCAAATTAATCTCTTGTGCAATCCATCTTTAGCCAGCAAAATGACACCACATATAAATGTGATTCAAATCAGTGGGCACGTCCCACTGAAAAGAACACAGTTAGTGTGTCCATAACATGGAAAGGTAAAAGTGTAATAAACAGTGAAATCTACTTCTGTAAAACCCAATCATTATGTGGAATTTCTCTGACTATTCCTTCATTATTTCTATGACTATACATCAAGAATTGTCTGTCCCTAACAGCCAAATTCATTGCATATGCTCTGTGTTAAGCTAGAAAGATTATTCTCCACCATGTACTTCTATCACTGATGTTAAATCTTGTACAATGGAGTCTCAGTGTAGGAGGCAGAAAGGAGACTCAGCATGCAAAATACTCAAATAAATTTTTGAACACGCTCTTCAGAAAGGTTCTTAACCAGTCTGTTTCGTTTTAGGGTAAATCTTGCAGAGATCTGCACACAGTGGGTGGGAGTTTCCTTCTTTCCATCTGCCACACTAAATACAGGGTGTGTTGTTTCACTTTTTTATCCATCTTCTTTCTTAGTATCAGCAAGTGTATAAACTTACACTGGTTCAACCACAGCACTCAGCCTTTAACCCACAGTTCAAACTCCCCAGTTACAGGGGTTTAGAATGTTAATTTGACCTTGCTGAGTATCAGAACTCAGTCCACTTAAATTTAGATTCAAGTCCTGCCATTAATTTCTCATACCCTTTTAGTTCTGAGGCTAATCAGATCCCAGACCACGAAGGCCAAAGCCGTTTGTGTAGATCTGTGTACCAGGTAGGAGTATCACTTCTGCCCCATGGATTCAGCATTATCAACAAGAGGATTTTGGTTCAGTCCCATTCTGAACACGAAATAAAACAAATGGAGCTGCTCGACTGTGCAATTGCTGCCCTGATTTCTGATCTGCTCTCATAGCTGCTAAGTACAAAGCTTTTTCAGTAAGCCCAGGAACATCACTGCTCCTGGAGTGTGAAGAAGACCACAGAGTGGTATAAAGATGCTTTCTTTAAGCAGAACATTCTAAATCTATCCTGACCCAGTGAACTTCTGACCAAAAAGAAACAATATCTCATTATAGCACTTGGTAGTTGCAACTAAAAGAGAAAATGCTCAGAATCAAGTCCAACTTTATTGCTTTAACAGCTTAAAGGCTCAAAGTATTTAAGCAAAAGCTGTCTTGTCATAAATAATCTTACTTAAATGTAATTTAAGTGTGTGTTGCACAAATAGCCCATCATAACAGCCTGATGTGGGAACAGAGACACATTTCAGAAGTATCTTTTGTGACTCTTTGAACATTTTTTTCCCACTGCTCAATACAATGAGACAAAATTTTATTTTTTAACCTTCAAACAAAAAGTCCTCCTTGCATAAGTTCCTTCAACAGTCTAAATGAGAAGAGAAGCAGACAGTCCTGCTCTTGAAATTTTCAAAAGTAAACAGGACGTTTCAAGTTTGCTGTGAACAGGTGTTCCATTAAAAATTATTTCTGTCTACCTGTCTCTCCTTATAAAAAGGGTCAAGAAAATTTTCATGTATCCCAGGCTCTTTGAATGTTAGAATGAACTGTTCTCATTCTCTCAAGTTTAAATTCTTGCTTCTCAACTTGTATGCATCATAGCAGTATATGTACAAATATATGGGTAAATTGTATTTTGTTTATTTCCAAGCTTTATTTCCAAACTATCCTCTGACAGCAGGGACAATCTTTCCAGGTATAAATCAGGAAGCTATGCATAGAAATGCAACTTGAACTGCATTTTTCTGGATGTGAAAACTAGTTCCAGCCAAAACCAGCAGATAAAAATCCCCTCATCATGGTCAAAAGCCATTTTAAAAACGATTTGGAAATACGAATCCAGTAGGCAGCACTGTGGCATTTACATTATTCCTAATAAAGTCTCACATTTTTTCCTTTTTTTTTTTGAAGACAAGAGGTAGTTTTTGCTATTCATAATGTATTCTCTATTCATGTGGTATTTAGGACTATATATTATTACTAAACATTAGACTAAGTCAAAAACATTGGATCAGAACAATCCTGATGTGCTGCTGCCATCCAAATCCAGATCTGTATACAAACTTTGTGTCTACTCCTGCTGTTCTGAGGGACTGAACCAGAACCCAGCAGAGCTGAACTAAGCACAGTAAGAAGCCAGTTCTGCCTGCTCATCTGGCTCATCACTCTGGGATTCTGAGGCACCAGGACTGTCAAGGAGGTCATGATTATACACATCTAAAACTCGACAGGTCACAAACTCCTTTCTTCACAAGTTCAGCATGTTTGTGTGTTCAGCTAAGTCTTAGGACCAAGCAAATGCATAATCAACCAAGTTTATTCCAGAATCAGCCACTCAATAAAGGGGCTTAACTGGGCAAATTGGGCAACAGCCACTGAAGACATTTGTTCGTACCATGTTTTTATTACATTATGCTCTGACTTTTTTTGGCTGACCACTGACCCATTAAATCTGGCAACCAATTCAAAGCCAATCAATATCCCCTACAATTCTTAAGCTCTTTTTTTTTCAAGAGCATAAGTCAAAACTTACCTCAATAACGTCTGAGAAAAGTATTTCAGAGTATTTGCAATGTCAGTTCCAGAGGGCACAGGGTATATGTTGTGGAGAACCCGGTTGTGGTATTCTTGAAGGTAACGGATTTTGGAAGCAACTACGTAAAAGACAAAAAAACAAACACAAAAAACTTTCATTTAGGTTTTTTTGCAGACTTTGACAGAGTCGTGTCTGTTTCTTCCATTTTCTTTTTTTTTTTTCTTTAAGTATTAAACTCAAAAAACAGATAAATCTATCTGTTCCTTTCGTTCTGACTGAATAAATTGTAGAAGAGTGCCAGGGAGAATACATGGAAGTGAATTTCTGCACCTGTATTAGGCAAACTTACTGCTAGCAAATTAAAAAATATATATTGCCACTCTGCACTTCTTCCATGTCTCCAGGCATCTCAAGAGCCATTTATAATGAATGAGTCATTGGATCACAGGAGGTTCATGTGAGACAGATAAGTATTTCTACAGCCAAACAGAGAAATAAGCTAAGACAGAGAGACCTTATGTGATTTATTGCAGGCCATACCTTTACTTTATGCAATGAACTAAAGATATGAAAAGATGTGAAAAGAGCAAAGTGTCTGATGTTTGTCTTAGGAAGTGTGATCAGGCAGGTAAGGGGATTTAAAAGAACAGTAGGAGGTGTACACCTCCACCAAAACCAGTTTTTGTTGTATTACGAGTAACAGTGGGTTTATTTTCTAATAGGAATCCCTGTTCAGTGTTGGGAAAAAAGTGATTACCCCCCCTGGTTGCATTGCCTTACATTACATATACAGCACAGTCTCATGTAGAGACACCTGCACACACACAGCTCTTCTTGCTCCTCCCAGATAAAGCAGCTCTGCTGAGAGAGAGGGCACTGGCTGGGGCTGCTCAGCTGTGCTGCACTGCAGACACAGCCTCACGAAAGCACAGCTGCCTGGGAACTCTCCATCATGTTAAAAGGGCACCAAGACTCTCACAGGCAGTCAAAAGGGGAGATACTCCTGAATTCTTTCAGCCCTGAAGCATTTGGATTGTAGCAGTCTTTCACTAGACCAAGAAATATCTTGCTCCCCTACAGGGCTCCTTCAGTGTGGAAGATAAATCATGCTTCTTAAACAAGCAATTACTCAATACTTGGTTTTATTCTCATGGTCAAATGGCATTTATTAAGGAATGAATACCATTAAGTCCTCCACTAAACAGAAAGGTGCTAACTACCTGGGAGACATTGTTACGCCTCTCACTGCTGAGACAGCTGAACAGTTCATGAATTCTCTGATTTTTTTCTGTGCCACTGGCAAGCTGAATGAGAAGGGGTGACCTTGTATCCATATTGCAGAAAAAGGCTGATGGACAGACACCAAAAGCAAAGTGTCTCCCAATACTGTTGGAGGCTCAGCTTGAGATACTGAGAGCTGTTTTGCCAGCATAGGTAACAGTACACACTGGACTTTCACATCCAGAAAACAAAAGATTCCCTGAGTGGTCAGCCACACAACAAATGAGGTTTGACAATTTCAAGTCAATTATCCATAAAATTAGGAACACTCAAATAATCAGCAAACGAAGAAAACTGTTTTCTTGAATGCATGACAAGAAATCCAATCTTGCAGCACCCAACCAAGGTCATTCTTTACCTCATTTCCTGCTGTAAGGACAGCACTCCCCACTTCCTGCAGCAAGTGAAGCTTCTACAGATAAAAGTCTCCCTCATTATATTATCTAGCTTCATCAGAAGGAGAAAGCCCATCTGTGACTGAAGGGCTGGGGTCTGTGTAAAACCAGCAAGCAAAAAATGCAACCATGGACACTGTCATAATGCATATGCAAAAGCAACACACTAAAAATGCATAAGCATCTTTAGCTATATTTCCTCATCTTGAAGTCTTTTACTTCACAAATTTATTTTAAGGTGACAATAATGAATAACTAAAAACCAATCATGACTTTTTCCCCTCCCCCTCAAACAACTGAAAACGGAAGTTTTGTCGCAAGGACTCAGATCACCTCAGGACAGGTGGGAGCAAGATCAGAGCCTTCCAGGCCACCACACAGGCTTGTGGCACATGACCTGTGCCTTGCAGGAGCTTATCCTGTGTGACAGCAGCCATAACTGGCTTCCTGTACAGCCCCAAACCCCTGGGGCAGGAATATCTGGGCAGGATGTGTTTCACCCCACATTACAGAGGTTGACTTGAGTCCAAGACTGTTTTCCCCTTCTCATCTCACACCTCGTTCCTTCTGCCCACTAATCTCAGTTTTAGTCCCAGATTTGCAGGCCATCTCATCAAATTATTTATTTATTATTTATTTAAATATTTTTTTTTTATTATTTATTTAGACATTTATTTTAACTGCCATAAAAACTAATCTAGTTTAGTTTCTAGATTAAGAAAGCAATAACTCCATAAATGTATTTTGTGATGTTACTTTCTCTGGTCGGGGAAAAAAAAAAGTATGAAACCAAGTATATTTGTAAAGGACACAGATTATGCAAGACAGTACCCAGCTAAGAGCAATTCACAGCAAGGTGCACAGATTACTGTGGCTGCCATGGTTTGCTGTCAGATATCTGTAAATTAAATGGACTAATAAAATGTCTAAGACTATCACAGAATTCAGATCTAGATGTATTTCAGAGAGCTGTGTGCCTCCCTACAGTTACTAACTTTCAATAAAGGGCACAGGGTATCTAGAATCACTTAGAACCACTTTTTTTAAAATAAAGATGGAAATCCATTTATTTTTATCAATTGGCATTGTTGTGCAATTGTGTCAGGTCAAATATCAAAAGAGAAAACTTATTTAGAAAGCCTAAATATAAACATTAGCTTTAGGCTAAAGGTTTCAGCCTCACTTCTCAGATCTGTTTCCCAAACTCTGTCCATTTCCACAGCCTCCCAGAACACAAGGGAACTTCTGAAGGAAAGCCCCAGAGCAAAAGCTTTGCCGGCTTTCAGGTTACAGCAAGTGTGTGAATGACCCAATTTTCTGAGTTTCTGAGTACCCAGAAACACACTTCAAAAAGTGATGTCACCCTGTGGAAGCCCTTGGCCACTCTCATAGGGTCATCACAAAAAGCAAATAGGTATCTCTCCAGCATCTACACAGACCTCACTAAACTCCTCAGGCCCTGTGTAAGCATTGACTGAACCAAGAGTGAAACCCATCAGGAGTCTCAAAGGTGGCTTTGGTTCCTCCACTGTCCTGGAGGGGAACAGAGCAGGCATCAGGCATCTCCAGGACATTACTTACCACAACTAAACACCAATTACTGCTTTTTAAGGTGAGAAATAATTCATTTTCTTTGAATACAACAGAACACCTTGGGCATGCTGCAAAGAGTTAAATTATGGAAGTCACTGTCAATATATCTGGTATGCAATACAAGATGTGTGTGGTCACAACAAAGAGAAGCTTCTCCAGTCAACTTCTCAGACTGACACCATTTTACCTGTTGCTCCTAGAACCTGCCCAAGAGCTGTGGAATTCATGTTTAGATCAGCACATCTTCTGCTCTGATCAGTGTGATTCCTCAGTCGTAGTGTTTCACTGATGTTCTTGGTAAACTGAGATTCATTATGACTTGTAACTTGAGTCCTTCCCAAGACATTCTGGTTCTTGCCTGTCACTCAGTGAGGACAGAAGCAACAACAGCGACAGCTGGGGTTTGAAAGTTTGACTGGTAGTGATGTATGCACACCAACACATCCTCCTCAGAGTCCATTACTCAAAAATTGCTGGTGAGGGAATCTTGAAGTTACGTAGAGACAAAGACATTTGGTAATGCCATGAGAACTAGTCAGGGAAGCAGCCTTGGTAAAAAAATACATTCAGCAGGTTAGAATGCACAGGATATGTCCATTAACCAAATACTCTTCCTGGAGTACCATGAAAAGGAACATGAGAAGGCAGAAAGATCTGAAATCTGGACCCTAAGTAAACCTTAAAATAGAGAGCAAGAGGGACATGGCAGGCCTAGATGCAGTGTCTTGAAAAGTACAAAGGGATGAAAAGAAAAAACAGACAAGGATAAAATATGAAAGAGAAGCTCAAACAGAGCAGACCAAAAGCATTAGGAATGGAGGAACAGAGAAGGCAGAATAGAAAAGGAAGAAAACGCCTTGGCTGGTGCTGGGACAAAAAGTAGCACAAAATCTTCTGCATGGCAGTGTGAAGGAAGTGTAATTAATGTAAAAGTATCACATTAAAGAAGAAACAATTACAGAACTCAGGTGGAAGGTGGGGAAGGCAGCAACAACAGAACAGTACAGATCCAAACATTGCACAATTCAGGGCTTCTGCACAGTCTGCATTGTGTCTCTATTTATGAGGCTAGAACTGCACCTTTACAGCAATAAATTAACATGTGTAGAATATTTTTAAAGCAAGATCATCCATCACTGTAAATAAGCAGTAAACCCTAACAGAAAAAAATACAGGTATTCTTTTTGTTAGATCAATTCAGCATAGGCATATATAAACACAAGGATCCTTCTCAGTGACCTGGAGGAAGAAGAGAGCAAGTCTCAGCATGCCAAGTGTCAAATCACATCACGTCACCATGACAAACATCAATCCAACCTCCTGGTCACAGACTGCCTGGTCATAACCATGACACTGTATCAGGCAAGAAGGTAGCTTTGACATGGACGACAAGCTCGACTACCCCAGTATTTTCTTTTCAGCATCCCATCAGGGCTCTCGCAGACACACCAGGTGCCATGAACAACAACAGTGGGGAGCACTTCCACAGCCCAGATGCAGGTACCCCAAACACCATGTCATCTAACCAAGCTCTGACCAGATCTAGCCAACATGGTGGTTGGAACACCCGTGACCGAGCAGAGGCACGCTGGCCGCGGGCAGGGGGCTGCCAGCACCTGCGGGAATCCTGCTGGGACCGGCCACCGTGGCAGGTGGCCTGTGGGCAAGACACAAACACCCAGCCTACATCAACCCAAAAGGCGAGCGGCCCGGGCAAGAACGACAGCGGGACTCTTCTGGCTCCATCTCACTGCAGGACCACCAGCAAGGCGGCAACGCGTGCGTCACCTCTGCTCCCGCAGGTGGCCGCATCCTTTGGGACACGGCGCAGCGCTGGCAGCGGGGCAGGCTGGACCGCTCCCGCCGTGGGGCGGGGGGCG
>VWZP01003223.1:2158015-2184757 GCA_013396995.1 Dicaeum eximium | reverse complement strand
GCGGCCTCGATATTACCTCTCGCCCCCGATCCCTCATGTCCCCCGTCCGCTCCCCGGCGCTGCCTTTGCCGCCGCCCCGAGCGGGCCGCCCGGACAGCGAGGAGCTCCGGGGCTGCGGCCACCGGCACCGGCGGCGGCTCCGGCAGAAAGAGCCAGAACGCGGGCAGCCCCCTCCCCCTGCACCGCCCGCTCGCGGNCACCGGGCGGGAGCGCGCTTAAAGGGGCAGCGCGCCTGGCGGCCGCGGCACACGGCACCCTCGGGAGGGACGGTGTGGGAGACGGGACGGGGAACACGGCACTTGGGATGCGATGGGATGTGATGGGGAGGGGGAGGCCGGCTGGCCCCGAGGCGGTCCTGCGGGAGCTTGTCACAACGCCGAGTCGGGAGCTGCCGAGCCGGAAGATCTCGATAAGCGCCGGCGGTGCCCCCGGGGCCGCCAGGGTGGCCGAGGCTGCGGAGGGGCCGGCGGTGCCCTCGCCCGGCCCCGCGGGCGGTTCCGCGGGAGCGGCGCTGAGCAAAGACAGCGGTGGTGGCACTGCCGGGAGCTGTGCTGCGGACTCCGTGTGATCCCCGACAAGGAACGGGAGCGTTGTTCCCTTTACTTCTGCCCTGTAGCCCTGGGCTCCAGCTGTGTACCCCGGTCAGGTGCCTCTGGGCCGGCTTTTCCCACCTGCTTCCACAGCGCAGCCAGCGCCTCGGGACCGCCGTGCCTTTCCCGAGGAGACAAGAGATGCGCTCAGCCCCGACTGTGCCCCTCTCCATCACCAGATCCCAGCCATGGGAACTGCCCCAGGACGAAGGCGGGATGAAAAGACCTTTGTCCAGTTGTTGTGGGAGTACAGCTATAACAATAAAGCTCATTTGCTCCAAGAGAAATTATTTCACTGCCGTGAGTCCTGTCAGCTTCCCCAGCGTCCTAACTTGACCTTACCAGGTCTCAGAAATTAACGGGGAGCTATGAGTTTCTTGTCTGAAACTTTCCATACCAGTTTTTCAGATCCTCACAACTCTGAAGAAGCTATGTGGAAGCAGCAGTATTTCATCAGCCAGGGCATGGGAGTGTTGATGTTTACACACAAAAAATTCCATTGCAACATACTCTCCTCAAAATGCTGGGCTGTGTAAGGTAAGTAGGCTGTGGCTGTGAAAGAGAACTGTGCTGTGGAGGTGGAGGAAAATAGGTATGTTTTGTTATTCATCATTCAAGGCAGTGCCTCCAAATTACTGCTGCCCTGATTTGGGTACAATGCACATTCAGTGCCATGAACCACAATGAAGGGGCAGATGCTGTTCACTGGCATTTAACTGGTTCACTTTTTTTTCTGAAAGAAATTTTCTAAAAATACTGCATGGGCAATGTTTCTTCAACACCACCTAATTAGGTACAAAACAGAGCTCTTACTGGAGGCCATATTTCTTTCCACACTCCCTGCTGCTTGTGAGCCCCAAAGAGAGAGCGAAGCCAACTTATGGCACTGTTTTCTCTTTTACATTCAAATATTTGAGAGTAAATATTTAAGTTTTGTTTTTTTTTTAATTAGAAGCTTTATTTAGTGTAGTGCCCAGAGAGGTCATGTGGTGCTACAAACCTGCTTCCCCCAACCCTATGTCTCACAACATAAAGCATAAGTTATGAATATACAGGCAAATGGCTTTCAGACTTCATTGAAATACGATATTGAAGACAGGTTTCATCTTTGAATTTCTGTCTGTTGATGCAACAAATCAATCTGAACTGCTTTATTGCTCATTACAGAACAATAGGGAACTCTCTGCACTGAGGGGAACTGAGCTTCCTTAAGTATCTTTAAAATATACCAAGTGTTCACATACAGGAGTGGTGAGCTTATTAAAAACACTCAGGTTGATAAAGCAGGAGTACACTGAGAAAATATTAATTCCATTTCTCATGTAAAATTTCTTCTTTGGTTTAAGTGTCTGAAAATTACAGCTATGCCTGCATTTACTGAACAAGGTCCTACATAGTACAGCATGTAGTTCAGGTACATGGTAAACAATTTATTGCTTGTGAGTCCTTCTGCATTGTCTAAACAATGGCTAAGCCTGAAATAAATCCTAAACAAGTAGTCTGTTGTTCAGTCAAACAATTTAATACTTGCCTAGTTTGCTAATTCAAGTATAGAGACTCACACTTTATATTGTGAACAAATGCCATTAAGGAGCAAATATAGAAACGTGGTACTCTGGGAATTAATTTCTCAATTCTCTGGGCTGAACCAAAGTCATAGTTTCTCAGCAAGATCCTCATGAATATGCCTAACAAAATGGGTACAGTGCTCCACTGGAAACCATTTTAAGCAGCTAAGGTTTATGTCCATATGGGTTTTGCCTCTGCACACACTCAGTTAAGAGAACACAAAAAAGCTGCAGGCATCTTAAAGCCCACAAATCATTAATGAAAGAATATATATTTTAACATTAAATGAATGGGGAGTGGAGAATTTACATACCAACTGATGAAAACCGAAAGAATAAATGCTACTTTCTGAGTTCATGAGTGGAAATTTCACAGAATCATGGAATCTTCAAGGTTGGAAAGACTCTCTGGAGCTTGTCTACTCTAACTTCCCTGCTCAAAGCAAGGTCAGCTTGAACAAATTGCTCAGGGCCATGTCCAGCCAGGTTTCAAATATCTGCAAGCATGAAGACCCTACAACTTCTCTAAGCAACTTGTTCAAAGATCTGACCAGCCTCACAGTAGAAAGCTTGTTTTTCTGTTTAAGTGGAAATTTTTGTGTTTCAGTTTGTGCCAATTGCCTGTGGTCCTGTCACTGAGCTCCACTGAGAAAAGTCTCATTCCATCTTCTTAGTCCCTCTCCTAAGATATTGGTACAGACTGACAAGAACCACTCCCCACACCAAACCTTTTGGCTTTGGTGCTAAACAGTCCCAGCTCTCTCAGCACCCTTTTATATGACAGGTGCTCCAGTCTCATCAGCACTTAGCCCTTCCCTCAGCTTCCTCCAGTGTATTCATGTCTTTCTTGTACTGGTGAGTCCAGAACCAGACACAGAACTCCAGTCAGGTCTAACCAGTGCCAAGTAGAGTATAAACACCTCCCTTGACCTGCTGGCCGTGCTTTTCCTACTGCAGCCCAGGAACCTGCTGGCTTTCTTGCCACAAAGGCCAATTGCTGGCTCACAGTCACCTTGGTGTCTACCAAGACCCTGTGCCACTCCTGGCAGAGCTGCTTTTCAGCTGCTCAGCCCCAGCCTGCACTGGTGCTTAGTTATTCCCTCTGATGTGCATGACTTGGATTTTCACCTGTTGAACTTGATGAGGCTCATGTTGGCCCACATCTCCAAGCTCTCAAGACACATCTGAATAGCAGCACAACCTTCAGCTGCTGGTGTATCAACTGCTTCTCCCAGTTTTGCATCACCTGCAGAGGGTGTTCCAGCATCTGGGTGATCAGCAGAGACATGAAACAGCACTGGCCCAGGCTTGACCCCTGCAGTGCAGCCCTGGCAACTGGTTTCCAGCTGGAAAACTTGAAACCCTGATCACAACTCTTTGAGCCTGGCAGTTTGTTTGGCCACTTTTCAATTCACATCATTGTCAAATTGCCTAGTCCATATTTCATCCCTCTGTCTTTGCTGATCTAATGGGAAGCATTGATGAAAGTCTTGCTAAAGATAAACTTTTCACTGCTTTTTCCTCCTACACTGAGTTAGTAATTTTGTTGCAGAAGGCTATCAAGTTGGTCAGGCACGGTTTTACCTTTGCAAATGCACACTGACTACTTCAAATAACCTTCCTGACCTTAATGTGTTTGGAAGTGGTTTACAGGCTTATTTGCCCCACCATCTTCCCATCGATCAAGGTGAAGATAAATGACTCATAATTTCCCAGATACTCCTGCTTGTCCTTCTTGAAAATAGGAGTGACTCTTTCTTTCTTCTATTTCTCAGGACTCTCCCAGTTGCTTTGGTGTTTTTGCAGCTAATAAAAATCAGACTTACAGTGTCATTGGCTGACTCCCTCAGCACTTGTGAGTGCATCCTATCATGTCCCATGGACTTGTCTATGGTTGTTTGAAATGTGGTATTTGCAGGATAAGGTAGATACGGAGTGGAAGGGATGTGGAGCATATTGTTTCTGCGATTTGTATTGGTTTTTAACTAAATTTTGCCTGCCTAAGTATGTGTATTGTAGATACAACATGATTCAGGAATAAATTAATGAAATATCAAGGGTACTATGAAGTAATCAAGAACAGAAGTAACTGTTTATATGACTGTTGTCACTTTGAAGTACATTTTCAAGTATTCAGCTCCAAAAAGACACAAAATCTAGTGTTGTTCCTTTTTTTAACATCACCAAGCAAATCTACTTTTAGAAAGGTAATCCTTTCTGAAAAATACAAATCCTAAGTACCTTGAATTGTGTACAGAAAAGTTATTAAATTGTTCATAAATTGAAGTGAATTTATGCATGTATAAAAATAAATCAATGTATCCGTTTAGAGGGATTTATATCTGCACATCTATATCCAGACATGTTCATTGTTACCAACTCCTAACACATTCTTATGGTGTTTTCCTTAAAGGCTCAGCTTCCTGAGTCATGTAGTTACATGGGTTTCTATTTGAATTTTAAATAAAAACTAGTTCTTGCCTGACATATTCAAAAACTCCAATGCAATATAAACAATGTTTGAAACAAACGAGGATTTCAATGCCTGAACGAGAGGCAAGGACCTAAGTGCTTTGTAAGTTTTGTCAGAACACAAACAAAACCAGCTAACTTCCAATTTCATTTATTTTAAGCGAATGCCTCAATTTTTTTAAGCTTCCTCACCACTTTCAGCAGGGGATTATCAATAACTTCATTGTGATAGGGATACTAAAAACTGCAGTAGAGGTGGGGACAAGTTTGAAAAGTCTCAAATTTTTCCTTTAATCACAACAAGCCTATTTGAACTGAAGTCTGTGGCATGGAGGGAGGCAAGGGTAATTGCAATAAGAAAAGCCAAACAGAGTGAACTGGAGCAGGAGGAGGCAAGTTTCTCTGGATCTCAGGATTTTTCAATCCACATGGTGCTTTCTGGATACTTCCAAAGCCAAACTAATGCCAATGAAAGGGTTTTGGTATGGAACCGGAGCCCTGAACAGCTCCTGCACAGGGACCAACCTCCTCCCTTCAGATTCAAACAGCAGATGGAGCCCCTCAGGCTCAGATGAGTGTATTTCACAGCAATAGTTTTACCATATTAAATTAAATTTGTCTCTAAATCTTTGCTCTATGTAAAAATTAATCCTCATGAATGATTGTAAAATATATAATCGCTTGAGGAAAAAGTCTATCTGGGATTAAACTGAACAGTTAGGCTTAACTCAGATGGGCTACAGCATGGATCCTGGAGCAGTTCCTCAGGGCTCTGACACCTGGGTCAACCAGCTGGAGCCAAGAGAAGGGGAACAGGGAAAGCACCTCTTCTTGCTCACAGAAAATCATGTCTGCACAAAAGTACCACAATATTACTGACAGCTTGTATAGTCTTGTGCAGGGAAATAATTTCTTCTGAGGTGAAGATATCAAATTTTAGCCTCTTAGCTGAGACTTAAAAATGCAAGGAAAACTTCCTTTAGTGGTACTATCACACAGCACTATGTACAGAAAAAAAATATCAACCCAACCTTCCTCCTGAAGGAGGGCAGGAAAGGAACTATTCTGAGTAGGAAGGTGTAGAGTATAGTAGGACAGACATTTGGATAGGGTAGAGAATAGAATAGAATAGAATAGAATAGAATAGAATAGAATAGAATAGAATAGAATAGAATAGAATAGAATAGAATAGAATAGAATAGAATAGAATAGAATAGAATAGAATAGAATAGAATAGAATAGAATAGAATAGAATAGAATAGAATAGAATAGAATAGAATAGAATAGAATAGAATAGAATAGAATAGAATAGAATAGAATAGAATAGAATAGAATAGAATAGAATAGAATAGAATAGAATAGAATAGAATAGAATAGAATAGAATAGAATAGAATAGAATAGAATAGAATAGAATAGAATAGAATAGAATAGAATAGAATAGAATAGAATAGAATAGAATAGAATAGAATAGAATAGAATAGAATAGAATAGAATAGAATAGAATAGAATAGAATAGAATAGAATAGAATAGAATAGAATAGAATAGAATAGAATAGAATAGAATAGAATAGAATAGAATAGAATAGAATAGAATAGAATAGAATAGAATAGAATAGAATAGAATAGAATAGAATAGAATAGAATAGAATAGAATAGAATAGAATAGAATAGAATAGAATAGAATAGAATAGAATAGAATAGAATAGAATAGAATAGAATAGAATAGAATAGAATAGAATAGAATAGAATAGAATAGAATAGAATAGAATAGAATAGAATAGAATAGAATAGAATAGAATAGAATAGAATAGAATAGAATAGAGAAGATAACAAGTTGGCAGTAATGGCAGAAGTGATCATGATGTGACCAGAAGCTTGGCTGAAGCCACCGACCCATATCAGTTATGCCATCTGGCATGTGACAAATTCATTTCAGTCATCACTGGCTTGGGCTGCTTTAAAGTGAGAGATGGAGCAGCAAAGGGCTCTGTGTGTCATTGCTAGTACTGTGTTTCCAACAGAGCAGCCAGATTGTGATGTTGATATTTGTTCTTTCTTTCCCCAATATAGAATAATTAAGACTTCAGGAAAACAAAACATCGTTAAGAAATACAGTGGTTATTTGATTGTACTTACAAAACTGTAATTTTCCTCTTATTCTGATAATTACGTCAACTAAGCCTGTGGATGTTTGCTTTATTATTACATTTGTCAGCATCTGTCACTGTAAAAATCTCTGATAAATGCCCTCAATTTCTCTTCTAGAGTAATGTCATTAGCCTCTAAGTGAACAAAATTCTTAATTTGTTGCCATAGCAGTGGAGTTTGAGAAATACATGGTGACCTGCATAAAGAATTAGCACAAATTTTAAAAGCATGCACTAAGGCTATTATAAAATCAGAGACTGGATATACTGCTTCAAGAGGCACAGTCTTTGTGACAGCTAACATGCCAAGTTTGTGGAATTTAGCATCACCCTGACTGAATTACATCTCCCCTGGAAAAAGATGGGGGTTTTTTCTTACCTTTAATATCAGACTTGTGCAGAATTGACTATACCACCTATCCACAAGGCTAAAATAAAAGCACATTGTAGTGGTAGTAATGCTTTAGGAATCAGAATGACAAGTGTCTAAATACTGCCTTCTTAAACCTATCACAGTATCATGGCCCAAAGGCAAATGGACAGAGAAATCAAGAAAACCAGATATTTACTTTGCTTTAGTATTTCTACACTCAAGTAAAAACATTGGTAAAATGTCTCATCTGGACAAAAACAGTTACAGAGAGCAAAAGAAGACTTTCCACAAGAAGTGAGGAGAGAGCATGTGACACTCAGTGCTGCTGAGGTCCTTGGTGTTTTACACCGGCACCAAGTTTGTGACCCATGCCAGGGTCAAGACCCTGGCTCAGTAACAACTGAAGCTGGCTGTCCTTGCTCCTGCATTTGCAGGCTGCCTCCCTAGGAGCCAGAGAGCTGTCTAGTCTCTCCTCCAAATTGGTTTGCTCCACACAGGAGTCTAGGAGTAACCTAGGATGAAATGAAGGGTGGACTACCAGAGACAGGAACCTTGGTGGAAACAGAAAGTGAACTAAATTGACGGAACTGGGACACTCCTAAAGCAGCCTGTAAGAAAGGTGCTGCACTTTACATGGGAATGTATTTTTCTTATCTGCAGATCCTTACAAATTGTTCTATCTATTCCAAATTCAGGCCTCCTGACAATTGCATAATATTCCCCAACTACTTTTTGTAGACCCAGAGTGTTTATGGACCATAAGCTGAACACTACTGGGCCTCTTAATTTAAGTGTAAGCTCATCCAGAACATCCATTTTTAAGAAGAGACAACAGAGTGGCTGAAAGACACTTCCACTTACTAAGAACTATGAGTATTTTAGCTTAATTGTACACTGCAGCACATAACCATAATCATAAAGCATGTAAATGTTACAAAGTTTAGTTCAATACAAGATCTTCTGCCTTACCTGAAATGGCTGCTACTTGTGTTCCTATGGAGGAACAGGCTTCAGCCATTTACCCTTAGGTATATATGTGTTACCTGTGCTACTACTTACAGTCAGCTTAAAACCAGCTTTGGCCCACCTGCAAGAAATGCAAACCATTGATGGAGAGATACCGTGAGAAGAATGGCAGGGAATCATCCTTCAACTCTGTTTCCACCTCCTGCCTGCCTTATCTTGGGTAAGCATTTCATGTTTGGTGCTCCCCATCTGTGGAATTACAGGTGGGAGTCTCTTGCCTTTTTTGCAAAGGACTCCACTGATGTCCACACACAGAGCTCAGCACCACTCTGGGAGCCCCAAGTGATGCACATGAGGCTGCAGGTGGGGTCATTGCTGTGAAATGAAAAACCTAGCAAACATTTCCACCAAACACCTTGGGCAGCTGTAGACAGCCTGAAGAAAAAACAGCAGTTGGAGCCAGAGCCCTGGGCACTACTGGATGCATTTATCAGCCCAGTTCTAGCTGAACTGTGGCTGGTTTTGACTAATAAATAAACACCCTTGCACTTAATGAAGAGTATAAGCTCATTCATACCACACTAACAGCAATAAAGGCGCCTGCAATGACCTGGCTTCTCTCCTTTTCATCTTGGTTTTCTATGCACCACGTTCCCCAGAGCTTCCAGTCCCAGGGTTAAAGATCCATTTGCAATCAGTAAAGAGAGCTACATGAAGACTGAAGTATTTTTAAATGCCTGTATAATTAATCATTAGTACGTTTATGAAGAAATGCTTGAAGTGGACTGAAAATCTGAAAAAAAAAGTATTTGCAAAAAACACTTAAATTTTAAGTAGCTCTTCAGGTAAGTAGTTTCTAAAAATTATCACTACTTCAATATAAACATCCTTATATATCTGTTACCTCATTTCATCCAACACAATTCTCAGTAATTTACTCACATCCCCAAGCATGTACTGTAACCAGGCAATCTTATTACTCATTGCCATGATTTAAGAGGACAAGCACAACAACTGAAATGTAATATCTTACTGTTTATTTAAGCATTACTAGGTGAGAGAAGAATGATGAAATCGGATACAGGATACAGCAGATACACTGAAATGTTCAAACCTGATTTTTACAAAAGACTCTGCAAAATAACCTTATTCTTCCAAAGTATGTACTCACAGTGTGCAGGAGCAAAGCTTCAGATTGCTTGTCCAAGTGCCTTTCAGTTACTGGCATTGCTTTTTCCTCTGGATACCAGGAATGCAGGCACACATCCAAAACTCAATTACATCTGTGGGAAACTTTCCCCATACACAACTGGGCTTTCACATCAGACTGCTCAACTAAGTGACAAAGCTATCATTTCTTGGAAAATAATAAACCAGTATGACTTTCTTAAAACACTCAGAATAGGATGAATGTTTCCATTCTCACTCTGACAACTTCAGTCACAGTTACAAGGCTGAAGGGAACTCAGACAGTTTGTTTGAAAATCATACTTTAGAAGTACAGCAAGAATATGCACTTTCAACACATTCACAGCCCTGCTTTCAGAATCTGTTTTCATATTAGATATTACAAATTACTTAATGGAATTTTAAATTATATTCTGCTATTACTTAAGCATCACAAAAAGGTTCATATTCTCTATTTTCTTGCAAGACAGGCTTTAAATCATTAGAAGACATTCTTTTATTACTCATGTAACATGGCATAACAAGTGTTGTTTACTGCACTTTTCTCAAATTTAGTCCAGACTTCAAAGTATTTATCATAGTAATTGCAAGTAGCAATCATGGGAAAATCTCTCAAAAATCTTAATCTAAAACCTGAAAACAAATTAAAATACCTGACAATCATGATCTGCAGAAAAACATTTATTGTGGTGGAAGAGGAACGCACCAAAAGAACACATATAATGATTAAAGAGAAACTCTCAAGAAAATAGTCCTAAATTCTCAGAGGTTTAGTATGAGATGACTATAAATTTGTTTTTCTCTGTATTTTTTCCCATTTATTTACTTTAAACTTTTGATGGTACCTATATGAGCTGATGCAGACCGGATGCAGGAACAATGACAAAACCATGGATGAAAGGCACAGAGTAAACTCATTTTTGTAACCTCAGCAACCAGGGATCACCAAAGCAGCAGATGGAAGAGGCACACAGGTGGGAGCACAGGCACTGCAAAGCTCAGTCCATGGTGGAGGACCAGCAAACCTGCTGCTTTTTCCTGTATTTCAGGGCTTCACACAAGTATAATTCACCACTGTGCTTTAATCTTGCCCACAGGGGGTTAGAATTCTCAAGCATGTTTAATAGGGTGCCTCTAAATCTACCACAGGCCTGTGTTTCCTAGGCACAGATGTTCTACTTGTCTAAAACACAGGGTCAAACAACAATTAGTATAATATATGTGGTTTTCAACAGCCAAACTGCAAGTCCCTTGAGCATGTTTAAAGTCCTCCTCATCCATCTTCCATTCTCACAGTGCCTGATGACAGACCCAGACTGGTGCAAGGCAGCAGGTGATGGCAGAGTAGACCTGCCACTATTTTGTATTGTTACATCATTGTATATCTGGGTCCAGTTCAACATTATCTGCAGAAGCTTTCTGGGACCTGGCCCATGGGATGGGCGACAGTGTGGGAATAGCAACTTTCAGGAGAGTCCAAGTTTGGAGTATTACAGTTTATTGTAGCCTTTAGACCTTAATTTTGAAGACATGTTTTCTATTTCTTTTTATAGCTTGAAAGGTGGCACAGGAACCATCCAGCTGGTCCAAGAACTGCCAGTGAAAATGCTGAAAATCCAATTATTGTTTCCTAAATTAAAGAAATAAGGTTAAATAGAGCTAAACAAATGGAAATGCTTCAAAACTAAGATGTCTATAGCCAAGCAAAATATGTGGTATTATTGAACTTCCGCAGCTATAATTCTAGAGTTGTGACAGATTATAAAGGAAAAATAATCCACAGAGGATTACTTTACATGTTTGAACTAAAACACTAGCAATCTATGGCAGTTGGAAATAAAAGTATCTTAGTCCATTCCATGCACCAACACGCTTATACAAGACACATTTAAAACCATAAAAGGCACATTAAAAGATATTAGGCAAATGTCTTGTTTTCCTACATGTTCCGTACATTTTGTGCCTATTTCTTGAGTTTTTTATAAATAAAATCTTTATAGAAACAGTATTATTGGTTTAATAGTTACAGTAGCACCGTTTACCACTATTCAGATAAAAGAGCTTTGGCTATTTACTAACACTGGAAGTTGATACAATAGAGCAGAGAGTTGCTGCTTAATGTTTAGTTAAATAAATTTAGTTGGTCTTCTATAATAACATGCTGGAATACGTGTTCTGGGGACTATAATCAAGGATTATAAAAGGCATCCCACAGAAATGGATTTTGTGACACGTCTCTGTAGGATGCTATGACACATTCCCTTCCTCTCAGGCACAAATCTCCCTTCTAGGAAGTGGGAGGAGACAAACTTCTTTGAGAAGTGGAGGGAGTTCCTGGGGAGAGCTGCCTTCTAGTTGGGATGAAGAAAACAAATATTTTCTATATGAAAAAGAACAGCAAGACAAAGCTCTTCCAAGAAGATAGGAGAGAACTCACCAGCAGTCCCACTTTGTCCTCAGGTGGGGAGCCGTGGATCCAGCGGCTGCTCCAACGGGCAGACCTGAAGCAGAAGAGTCGGGATCCACAATGTATCACAGGACCCATTATTTTAGCCCGGTGAGGAGAGAGCACAGCTAGGATATTCTGAATAACAAGTGACTACTGCTGCCGGGAATTTCTCAGTCCTTTGTTACTTTCTATTACTCAAAGCCTGTAGAATGCTGGATTCTCTTCAATGAAGACTGCTTGACAGCCAAGTCCCTTCGATTTTAAGCTGGGTGCAGAAGCCCCAACACCTGTCCCTCAGCAGCAGCAGCAGCAGCAGCAGGAGTGTGTTTGTGCCTGTTGAAGGAGAGGAGCACCTGGGGATGTCGCAGCCGCCTCCCACGGCCTCACTGGCTTGTGCTGCTGAGCCCGGCGCTGGGAGGAGTCTGTCTCTGCTGCTGATGCTGTCAGCAAAATGCAGAAAGCTGTCTGTCTTCCCATCTACAAGAACCTTAAAAGTATTTTTTCCCCTATGTGTATGTGTCTCCACACGAATTGCTTGCACCCCAGTTAAACACTCGGTGGAATTCCTGTTTGCAGTTCAGTTACTACTTTCATTCAAGAAACTGATCCATAAATGACCAGTACCTTGAATAAAATACTTCCCTGCTCCCACTGGAGAGAATATCTCCTTCTTGCACACCTTACCCAAACCATCATTAATCCATGTGTACAGTGGAGCTGTGAGGCTTCCCTGCTGAGAAAGCAGCCTTTCACAGCAGGGAAATGTGAAGTCACCTGCCTGGGTTCAGGATCAAAGCAAAATGTGTGACAGGGTAACAGGCAAAGGCAGAAAAATGTTATCAGCATTTCTGGTAGGAGATTATTTAAGCACATAAGTAGCTGGGCAGACACAGAGATGGACATGTCTGCTCCTCTGCACGCAGAGTTGCAGAGCTACAGTGCCATGGCACTAAGCCCAAGCTTAGGAGCTGTTAGCCCAGCAATCAGCATTGTGCTAATTAAGCAACTCATCTTGCAAAGTGGGGCTGGCTTATAGCGAGTCAGCTTTCAGCCACAGCAATCAGCCATCTGACAGTCTGTGCATATCTGTTTAAAATGTGTAACTTGTGCACTCAGAGGTGGAGAGGCAGGGAAGTAAATAATCCTCCCCCCCAGCTATGGACTGTGCCATTTCCAGTATGGACATTTTTGATAGATTAATTCTGTGCCTGTTAGATGCAGACATGAAGATTTTTACTCAGCTGCAGTAAACAGGCAATTTATTAGAGTCCTTACTCCTTTCTAAATACATTTTGTTAATTTTTGCTGTGCTTTCTCCTGCTTTTAATTATGAAATCCTGAATCAGGTAACTATAGCATCCTTCTGTAGGCTTCTCATCAGAGTACACCCTTGAAGCTCACTTCCAAGACAGCCTGCAACAGATAATAAAATAAACAATATTCTGGACATTGTCAAAGGTAAAGCAAGGTGTGAAGAGCAAAGAGTTAGAAGTCTACACAAACAAACAGTGGTGGATCAGTGATTAAGCAGACATATCTGGCATATTATTTCCCAGAGCTGTGGTTTTCTTATTTCAGCAAATTTAATTGCGTGATTTTATGGAGGATGAGACGAGGTTTTTCTCCTGTAAATTCTCCCCAAACGCTAAATATTCTACCTGTCTGTAACAAATACAGAACTTATCCAGAAATAAATATGTCTGAAAGATGTGTCTAAAGTAACCAGAAAGCAACAGACTGCTTTACACTCACCAGCTGAGGCAATAGCAGCAAAGCACATGGTGGATACCCCTAAGCAACCAAACATCCTGAGACAGACTTCTAACAGCAAGAGATTGTCTTAGATATACCATACATGATATTTTAAAATAATAGGGTTTGATGCTGCTGCTTGTTTTCAGGTATTTGCTTTTGTGTTTCATGCTCTCTACATTGATTCTCTTTTTCTCTACAGTTGTGGGGATTGGAAACTTCATAAATTTATACTGAGATTCTCCTTTCTGTCTCCTGCTCAGATTACTCTAGCATTAATTCCTGTATTAAAATGAAATCAAACACTGTCCTACAATAGCAACAGTGCCTCTCATTAACCTTGCTATGCTTGGCACTTATTTTTCAGCTTTCTGAACATTCACTAGAAAATGAGATATAATCTTATTTTTCTATCAAATCTTCTGTGGGAATGAAACGGTTAAAAATGCTTGGCAAGGAGAGAGGAAAATAAGTTGTTTCTAGAATTTTTTTTATCAAAGATCAACCTCGCACCTGGGAGATATTTCTCTCAGTGTGAGAAAATTCATGTTTTTGTGTTCAGTTTGGGTTGTTTTCTGTCTGCTACAGAAGAGCTTTCTCACCCAGATAACAAAGTGCTGTTAACAAACATAACAGCATTCCTCAGACAGGCTGGCGGCCTTTTCCTAAGGGGAAAGAGAGATAAGAAGTTCAGAGATTGTAAAACACAGTCTGAGGAAGATTTGTGCATGCCCAAGACCCCTTTTTTTCTGTAACACAGGACTCAGGCCTGGCCACACTTTGTCCCTGCTAAAATGAGCTTAGCAGCACATGTGTCTCCGTTTGATTTTGGAATCCTCCAGCCAGTGAAATGATGGAGTAAATCTATTTTTTGCACTGTGAGCTGTGGTCATCTTGCACATGTATTTGGTTCACACACCTTCCCCTAATTGAGCAGTAAATCCAAACAACTCTTCCCCCTTACCACAGCCCCTGCTCAGAGCATGCTGCACCCTGGCACTGACAGCCAGACCACTGCTATTTTCACATGGCATGGAACAATACTTGTCAAAAGTGTCCCCCAAAGGGCTCAGCTGTTCTTGGCTCAGCACTGGCCCTCTTGCTCCTCTCTCAGTCTCATTCAGTGCCTGGGGATGCTCAGCCTGCTCCAGCCTCCTCCCTACTTGCATTGCCAACCCTCCAGACAGTGCTTATACACCACTTGTGAACACTAGGAGTTTTCTCTCATTAAGTCTAGATTTGAAAAGCCTTTTGCTGTTCCTAGGTTTGTTATTGGTCCCTTCAGAATGGCAGGAGGACTTCAGAGCTCTCCTGGCACAGCTTATCCAGCTGCTTTCTTCTTCTTGGCTACCACAAAAATAAATTCTGTATTTTTCCCAACATATGTGGGATTTTCCCAAATCCCACAGGGTGGTTCCTTGCTCCTTCACTCCCACTAGTGCCAGTGCAAAGCACTTTCAATTAACATACAGAGACAGCACCAACCTCCTGATTTTGTAGCTCATTTTCTCCCTCATTTGCTCCTGGGGGAAGATTGTAGATAATAGTGTAAAGGCTGTTTCAGCAGTTTGATTTCTGTGTGAGGCTACTTGTTTATTTTATTTAGAAAGGTGGGTTGCATGTGCAGGAAGTTAATGCTAGGTCATATTTTCCATGGTACTTGGTTTCAGAATATCATCTGAGGGAACCAAGCCTGCTGCACAGAGAATTGTTAACCCTCCTTGGACATAAACATTGAAATCCTTATTTTAAAGATAACAGAACAGACAGAACTAAACACACGTTGAAACTTCTCTGAAAATTATCATTCATTATCACTAATCTTCAGATCCACAGTCCTGATAAAATTGGATAAAATCCAATGACATTATTAAAGAGAGAATTTTTAACCATTGGGGGTTCTGTGGGGTTTTTTCCCTGGTCTATATAATACTCCCACAAATGTCTATAATAATACTCCCACAAATAAAACTCTTAAAATTATATTTGAAAGACTATCTGTGATTGTCTTTGCTTTTTCACAGAAGAAAACTTTTCAGTAGGAATGAATGAGTTTCTGAACTATCACTGTCATAAAAGATAAGAGGTGCATCAAGATACAGAAGAATTCAAAACGTGGCTCTTACAGCAATAAAAATTTAGGACAATGGTACTGATCATGGTATTTAACCTGTAGAACTATGGTGAAATGTAGGAATTTAATTTGAAAATGGAATAACTGTAATTACCTTGAAGTTTTTTGAAGACTGGGGTTTGTTTTCCTTTAATGAGAAATTTCTAACATTTTAACTTGTCTTGCATAAGCTTCATATTTGGAAGAAAATAAATTCTATTTCCATTACTTGGACACATTTTTTAAAAACTGCCTTCAATAAAATCAAATACATTTGACATTTATAGATGTGCCTGATATCAGTAATATTTTTTTCCGTAAATTGCAACTCAATAATAATTATAGTAGAATACAGAGGATTTGGTGGCGATTTTACTGTGAGCTGCTTCTTTAGATACAACAAGCTTTGCAACAGACACAATCCAGACAAGTTATAACATAAATTCACAACCTTTTCTTTCTGAACCTTAGTGAACACTTGTTTAAGCTGCACGGGAAGCACCTTTGGAAGAAAAGGTTGGAAGTGGGTTTTTTTTTAATGCAACAATGGGACTTGGCTAAGGTGAACGGACCCCCAGGCGGGTGACCTGCTGTCCCCGAGGCGCGAGCTGGGGGACATCGCTTCTGTCGCCGCAGGGCGCACACCGCCACCTGGGGACGGCAGAGCTCAGCCCCGTCCCGTCTCGGACAGGAAAAGCTCATTCCCTTCAGCAAAGTTTCTCCTCAATTTCTAAAATGTAGCAGAGAGAAGAATCAAAAGCTGGGATCAGATGCTGCATGTTAATAATCAGGAATACATACTACTCAAGAGCATTGCCCAAGCTGGCTTAATAACACTGAAGTCATCACTGTGTTTTGGATAAACAAACCATTTACAAGCTAATTATAGATAGCGTTTTGCCTTGAGCATTTACTGAGTATTTGATATTTCACAGGTTGTTTCTGAGCAGAAGAAAAAGGGAAAGCATGTATTTCTTTAACATAATCCTTCTAAGAAAAACAGCTGATTAATTCTCATGTCCTTGAACACAGACATAATAGACTTCTTGCTCATAATTCTACAGCTGTTTTGATTCTAGAGGAAAAAAGAATATTAACAGTGTCCTTCATTTTGGCTCCTGTCTCCAGTGAATTCATCCCCCAGACTTTATCGAGGTATCTAAGTAAGAAGCATGGACACCATAAATTATTTCTGCCATTGCTTTTGATTTCTTCAATTGTACAGATCTTCCCTTCCTACCAGCTTGGACCTAAAATCTGAATCTACAATGCATATTGCCCTCTTCCTCTACTGACTTTAAGAGAGGGTGTACTCCTGACAAAGACAACTTGGTTAAGTAGTGACATTTGATGGCATGAATCGATGCCTAGTCCCAGGCTCAGAAAATCAAACAAGGTTTTCACAACTGGTGTTGGCTCTCTGCATGGATCTATCAGTATCCATACTAATCAATGAGAATGGGTATTTCTAAACACTTATGAATTTCCTGGAAAGAATGGCTGGTACATTATATTACTGCAAGTATTTCTTCAACATTTAATAGGTCTGCTATGGATAGTGTGTATAAAAAGAGAAAGTATGTTCTTGAATTTTCCATGTATTACCCTAAGTACAATAGACATAGTATCACTGACATAAGAAAACAATGGATCTAAGTGCAAAGACATATAAATACTGAGGGTGAGGGACCTTGAGATCAGAGCCTGCTTCTTCAGTTCCTATTCTCAAATCCATTTAATTTTAGAAATATCAGTAGTGGCAAATGGAGAAGTCAATCTCTATTGGTGTCACTCAGAGATCATTGTTAGAGGTTCCACTTAGGCACTGAGGTGCTGCAGAAATTGGGACACTGCTCTTGCTTTCAGAACCTGATTGCCAATTTGTGTAAGAGTTTAGGATAACTCCATATCCAGTTCTCAGAAACTCATTCTCCATCCCAAATTGTACTTATGGCATGTAAAGGCTGAAGAGCAATCAGGCTCAGCCCACTTGCTGTGAGACTGTACAAGGGGAGAAAGAAGTGAATCATTCAGTTTATCATCATAAAATCCCCCCTTTTGGTTTACTGCCTGAACAGAGCACGTAAGAGATAATGGAGATAATTCCTAGGTGAATAGGTAAAGCTCAATCAAATGTTCAAGTGCCTTGGTCAAGGGCACAGCACTTCAAAAGGGCAACACGCTCTTAGGTTTTGATTAACTGCATTAACAAGCACAACTCACAATATGGAATTTACTTAACTGAGTTCAGATTCTCTCCTCCTGAAGGATAGGTAAGTAATACCAATGACACCAGAGGACTCAGAGCAAGTTTGACATGCTATTGCATAAAGCTTATTAAGAAGGGCACCAGGTGACATTTTGTCATTTACTTCAAGCTCAGTGAGATAAAAAATAGCAAAAATAAACGAGTTGAGAAAAAAAATTCTATAACATATGAATACATTGATCTATGCTGGAATCAAGCATATTCAAAACCAAAACTTTTATTAAATTATGTTAAATTTCCTATTGCTATTTTAATACATAGCAAGCTTTAAATCTAATTTCTTCTGGCTTTTTATCATGTCTTTATTTGTTTTTAAATTGCAAGGTAATTTTTTGTGCACGCTGTTTTGCTTTGAGTGTACTTTAAACCTCTAGACAGCCTTCCATCTTCAAGACCCATTTCACACTGTAGATGGCACTAATTCATTGTGCAACACCAAGCAGGCTCGGTTAGCTGCAGCTGGTTGGGTGTACAATGACTTTGCTCTGGGTTTGTTCTCCTGAAGGATAAGATTTTTATCCACTTAAGTAGCATGAAAAACAACTTAAAACTTGCTTGAAACCTGGGACAAAAGATATTCTCTGCTGTGCTTTTGGTTACTGTATGCAGTAGACAACATTTTTGTTCTGTAAGCTCAAACAGTAGTGAATGGTGTAAGAGCTGGGATACGGGGATTATTTAAGGTGACCGGGCTAAGATTTCTCCCACAGTTCTGGCACAGCTAAATCCAGCAAAGTCCCAGAAGTCTGAGCCTCTGAGCTGTACAGTGCTGTGTGACTGGCTGCTCCTGGGTGTGCTGGGGGCTGACAGCAGCTCTGACCACCAGACACTGACAGGCACTTCCCGGGCAGTGCAGGCACAGTAACGAGGATGCTGCTTTCTGCTTCCGACCCTGTTTCACACTCCCCACAAAGCAACTGCTTTGGGAAGAGCTGAGCATTTTGCAAGTTCTTCCAGCATATATTTCTGTAGGTGGTGAAGATCCAAACTGGCAGCTGCCTTTATCTGCAGTCACACAAAGAATCAATATATTGCTATCACTGGTAGAAGCAATGAAATGCCGAATTCCCCTGAAAGCCATTTGACTTTCCTGAAGGGCCTTTATGACAATTTGAAGATTTATCCTACATCCACCAGTCAGTGATAGTGTATCTACCAAATTTAGTGGGACAATATCAGCTTTTTGCCCTTTTCCTTGAGACACCAATATTTCAGTACTTTACCTTGAGCAGTATTTAGCTTTTCTCTTCTGGTTAATGTAGATGAGATATGGGGGGTTTGGGGTTTTTTGTTTTGTTTCGTGGTTTTTGTTGTTGTTTGGTGTTTTTTGTTTGTTTGTTTGTTTTTGATTTTTGGTTTTGGGGGCTTTTGTTGTTGTTTGTTTTGGGGGGGGTTGTTTGTTTTTGTTGGTTTTTTGGGAGGGTTGGGGGGTTTTTGGGATTTTTTGTTTGGTTGGTTGGTTGGTTGGTTTGGTTTGGCTTTTTTTTTCCTGTAAAGAGTAGTAAGAGAGCTAAGCATTATTTATACTTTCCCCTTGGAACCTGATGAATAAGCAAATCATAGTCAGGAGTCCCAGCTGGTATAAACTGGCACTGTACAACTGTAGATGGTGGCACTGGGCCAACCCAGACAGAGAAGGAGACAACCCATGGTATGGTTGTTCAACACACTGGATTTTGGACAAGACAATAAAAAATTTATCCCGAGAGCTGATTATTATCAGCTGGAGGTTTGCAAAAGCAAGTCTGTCAGTACCCCCATTCATCCAATTTGCATATATGTTACTGTGCTTACTTTTAAAATCACCAGAGGTACTGTGTCTTTTTTCATAAGGTCTCAAGAACACTTTGATAATATTTTGGCTTTTTTTGATGTTATGGGTTGGCATCACAAAGTAATTGCCATGTTTAACTCTGGAGGATACTATAATCCTGGGTCCAGTCCAGAGCCAGGCCGTCTGTTTCTGTTGGTGGTCTTTGACATTTTTGTCTTCTGCCTGCAACACTCATTTTACCTCCAAAGTTTGCTTGCAGAGAATTACTGACTGAACATGAATACTACTGTAGGAATCTAAGGGTACACCTCTGGTGTGCAGCAAAGAAATGCCCAACACCTTGCTAAATATCTGTACTACTCTTGGAATTAGGTTAATAACCCCAATCAGTGATGTAACAGCTTGGCTGCATTAGTTCCATTGCTCTAATAAAAGACTTGCTCACCGTGCCTAATCCTGGATTGGTGTCTCCAGAGCACAGGTGTAATTCAGCAGGGTAAGGATTGCCAGTAGATGTTATGCCACAGGCTGGGTGCTATCCTTATAACAACATACAAACTACTGTAGGAGCTATGCTAGAATCTAAACAGGTCAAAGAAAACAACTCTTTAGAAAGTGAAGTAGGAGGAGAACCAGACACCGAGGGAAAATTATCAGGATCTGACATTAATTCATTTTTTTCTTCCAATATCATGAAAGGAATTGGTGGACTGTCCCAACGAAGCCTCAGAGGCCTATCTTTACCATAAAAATACCATTTTCACAGCCAGATCATGCTTTGACATCCTCAGACAGCTGCAAAGGTCTACAGAAGCAGAACTGGTCCTACCAAGGTAATACCTTCTGGCACATGAGGCTCCTTTGTTTTGAAAGTGGTGAGCAATGCAGTGAACACCACATGCAGCACAGCAAACAGTAGCAGCTTATCATTGCTTATAAGATTCATAGCAGAAATTAATTTTAAGGAGAGATTTGAAAAAACCTTTCACACAGATCTCCTCCCATATCCATGGGATGGCCTGAGGCAGAGGATGAAAGTGCTTTGGAGAAAACAAAGATCACTCCACAGTGAACGGTAACTTCAAAGGTAAAAAGGGAGGCAGAGTCAAAATCTTGAAACGTAAGCAAAACCAGACTTTCAGCACATTATTAATTTAAATCACTGTGATGTGCTATCAATTTCAGTTTACTGCATTCAGGGCTCATTTTATCTGTTAGGATCTGCACCTACACTCTGCATACAAAAACCCTTGAATCATCAGTCAACATAGAACTACATCTGACACAGCTTAAACCTATTTTTATTTAAAAGGGGCTTCCAAAGCAATCATCTCATTCAGGCAGTTGCTGTAACTCTGGCTGTTACCTTGAAGCTTTTCATGGGGTATATGAGTACTACCCATTCCATATATATTGTGGGTGGGTACAGCAAATTCTAATCCTTGGTTGTGATGTTCTAGGGATTCTAGCACTTATCCCATGAATATAATAGGATCCCACTGTGCTCATACAGGACCTCCTTATCTTAAACTCTTATTTAAAAGACTCCTCAGTATCTTAGGGTTGGTATTTGTGTGATTTTCCATGCACTTTTTCTCTCATAACAAGACACTGCTAACACTCTTAATGTTATCTCAGATCTCTCAATAGGAGTCACAAGTTTTCATTAACTATTACTTCTTAACTAAAACCTGTAAATTACATTTCATTTATCTCTGGAATGTTTTGTGGTTTGATGTGGAATTGCAAATCTCCCTGGCACCACGAAAACTACTACTGTCAGGAAGCAAAACAGGTCAGTCCCACCTGTGGAACAGCCTACACTGTTGTCTTACACACCTCTCAGTCAGAAAAGGCAAAATATCTTCAGTCAATGCTTCATACCTTCTTTCTTTCCAGGACTTGGGTCTTCCTGAGATGAGGAAGCCCCACTACTTTAGTGATTATTTCCTCATGCATCTTCATGCATGAGTGCCAAGGATACTGCTAGAAGAGAGACTGAAGGGACAGGTAGTAACTGCAAGGCAAAAAGAGTAAGGGTGAGGTGGCAGGGGAGTCACCTTGAACTCTTTTTTTTTTATTCTTCCAGTTGTGATTTAAGGGCAAGAGAGTGAAAAAGATACCTTGAAAATGAGCATTTGTCTGCATAAATTGTAGCTGCAGAAAAGCTTGGGTTCCTGAAACACTGTTCTACAAATTACTGCATAGATGTTCAGTGCACCTTGTCAAGAAGTGGGGATCAGTATCTTTGCTTTGTATTCATAAGGGTCATAAGAAGGCTGTGAAGGATAGTGAGTCAATTCCCTGAACATCGCAGATATTTGTTTATTAATGCAAGAAGCACAGGAAATAAACAAGAAATGATGGGAATCTCAAATACAACACACCAGTTTCTACTAAAGTCACACAACTGAGAAAGGAATAATCCATGTTACTGTAATATTAACATATGCATAATGACAAAGAAGGAAATGCACAAGGGTGGTGTCACAGAAACACTCAACAGGGCACATGATGCAGACAAGGCTTTTTGAGACCAGCTAGCAGAATCAGCCCAAGGTACAAATTGGTAAGCCATGGAGATTTAGCATCTGCATATTTATTAAGGAAAAAAATATACAGAACAGTTTGTCCAGAAAACTCTTAGAAGATGATTAGTGATGTGTTTATTCTGAATGCAGGTAGAAGAGAGATCACTTTCCATTTGATTGCAAGCATTAGAGAAAAACCGGTTGAGAATGTAGAGAAAAGGTAGCTGAGACTAGGAAGTAAGTGCTCTTCATTTTTGTGAAGGGGATGAGGAAGAACAGCAAAATAAAGACCATTAAAGTCTGCTTTCTATGAAACTCACTGAATTCACAGGTCCTAAGGAAAATATGACCAAGAGGAAAAAAAGCCTCAGAAAATTTTTCCTTCCTTAGAAAAACATGAATGACAGAGTTGCAGGGTAATGCAAAGGGGAGAAAGAACAGGAGGTGTGTGTGTAATGAAGCCAACTTGTCTCAGTCACAGGCAATGCAACATGAACAAGGAAAAATTTAGACAAATAACAAAGGACAGAATATTCTGCACCCAGGATAACTGATCACACAAAATAGAAGAAGGTAAAATATTGGGAGATATACACAAAAGCATCACCTGTGAAGCATTTGAAGGAGTCCCCTACAGCACATGCTACTGGTATAACCTGTACTGCAATCTGGCATCTAGTTTGGGACCTGGACTTTCTTTCACAAGAAAGTTGTGAACTAATCACAAAGACTACAAAGAAGTGTAAGGAGAACAACCAAGAACCACAACATATCCACAGGGAAAAGCTGAAAAAATTTGAATTATTTAGTCTAAATACAAAAGGAGGGGAGAAGCGGACTGTCTTCCAGACTTGTGCAATAAAACTATTTGAAAACACTAAGAGAATAACCTGCTTCCTGTGTCTGCTGTTGACAGAACAAAAAGTAGTGAACTTAAATTGCAATAAGGAATATTTAGATTTGACACGAGGAAAATGTTGCTGATTGAGAGCAGTCCATTATCATGCTCAGCTCTCTTTAGGGAGCTTAGATCTCCATCATGTTGAGTACTTCCAAGGTTGCCTCCCCCTCTGACCACTGGCTACTCTGCCTGTTGCTCTTACTTCGCCCTCCAAAAACTTTTGGTTTTTTTTCAGAAACCAGACTCACTCAGTCTGGTCCAGACACTACTCAACTTGATAACAGGGTCATCATCCAGGTTTCTTTGTTGAGACTGTAGAACAAGGACAGAAATAACATTACAAGATTTGTCCACTATTGATCAAGCACCTTCTCAGGAGACTCACCAGCTCAACTTAAGTACAAAGAACCAAGACAGTGGTCACAGCCCCAAGATTGACAGAGTTTAAGAAGCATTTGGAGCACATGGTGTGATTCTCAGGCCTGTTCTGTGCAGTGCCAGGACTTGGGCTTAGATGATCTGTGTGGATCCCTTTCAGCTAAGGATATTTCAGGAAAGAATTTCTTCCCAGAGAGGGTTGCTAAGCGTTGGAATGCCCTACTGCCCAGGAAGGTCATGGAGTCACCATCCCTGGAAGTGTTCAAGAAATCAATGGATGTGTCACTTCGTGCTCTGGTCTAGTTGACAGAGCAGAGATCAGTCAAAGGTTGGAGTACATAATCTTCAACATTTTTTCCAACTTAAGTGATCCTCTATGAGATTCTGTGTGTGAATTTCTTCACTGACATGGTCATCCAGCACTGGAAGAGGCTGCCCAGGGCAGTGGTGGAGTCACCATCCCTGGAGGGATTTAAAAGATGTCCAGATGTGGTGCTTAGGAACATGGTTTATTGTGAACTTGGCAGTGCTGAGTTAATAGTTGGATTCAATGATCTCAAAGGTCTTTTCCAACCTAATTGATACTATGATTCTATGAACAGGCTTTATATGCATGTCATCAGTTCTTGTACCTCCCACTGATCATCTACTATCATCTTTCTAGGATGAACTTCCCAATCAGTTATTTGATCCATACATTAAGTACATAGACAAATTCCAGTCAGTGCTACAAATTTAGTGGATGCTTTGTAATCAAAAGCTGTATCTAAGTTCCAGTGGAAAACTATTTTTAACATCAGTAATTGCACTTTATGACAGCCAGATCCAACTGGGTCATGACAGGGTCTAAACAGATAGATGATTTATAGGATGAACCTATTCTGGGTATAAATCAGGGATGCACATTTTTTTAAAAATCTCCATATGTTAATCTTTGGTCAGCATGCTGCAGAACTTGGAAGGCACAGATGGCACGAGGCAGGAAATTTTAGGAAGAGAAATGACTGTCTCGTAGCTAAGTGCTCTCCTGGGAATCCAACCTTGCCTCTGCCAAAGAATAACACTGTAATAATCAGTTATTACTTGAACTCCTCATAAGTTGTGGTTAGCTGTTTGTTCTTCATGTTCTGAGTGCTTGAGTCGAAATCCTGGGGCCAAGTTTGAGGAGGGCAGGCTCACAGCAGCACCTGAACAGAACAGGACACGAGCCCTGAGCACAGCAGGTGCCACAGCGCTGCCCAGAGCCCACTGGGGCCTGGGTACCCAACTGAGCCCCCACACCAAGCAGATTCTCCATCTGAATCATTCTGTGCCTCACATCATAATCTACAGGGTGGATACAGCAATTACTTTTTGAAAATTCATTAGTGTTTGTGAAGGACTCAGGTGCCACAGAAAGAGCTTTAGGAAGGCAGCAGCTCTGCATTTAGGTTGAAGTGTGCTGCACAGTAGGCATAGAGTCACACTGAACTGTGAGGAGAGATCCATGTAGTGAGTAACTGCTCATTCCACAAACACCTTACATACTGCACACTGCACATGGAAATGGGGGAAAAAAGAACCATTTGATAAGTATTGCATGGTAGGAAAAGGCTAAATCCTTATATGTCCAGACATGAACATATATAATACAATATATAATATATAATACAATTTTACAGAAAAACAGGGTGAAATAAAACTAAGGTGAACACTGTCTATATGGTATTCCACTTCAGGGTTCCTGATAGCAGGAAATGGAAAGCAGGCTTAGGACAGGCACGAGAAAAGAGACAGAAACAGAAGGTGGGAAGGTTCTAGCAGACAGTAGCTCAAAGAGGCTGAGCTCTGTCTGCCAGCCAGTTTTATGAGCTCTCATGACAACAGCAACAACAGCTTGCAAAGACCTCCCATTTACAAGAAATAGCCCCCCTTGAATAGATACAAGCATAATCCTGACAGCAGGAAATTCATCGATTAAATTCCAATTATGAGAATTCCTTCATTTCTGGTACTGATATGGAAATCAAAGGTTGTGATGCTCTCATACACTACAAAATCAGAGAACACATAAATAACTAAGATGGTTAAAACTCCAAGAAGTACATAATACTGTCTATAAACACAACTGTGTTTCTCCTCTGTTTTTAGGCTGAAACCAGTAGGAAAACAGTCACCAGCATGGGCAAATATATTAGAGGTTGTTTTATCCCGAGCTCCTTGGTAAGCTGCTGAGCACTACGGGATGCTATGCCAAGTGGTAGTTAGGGAGGTCTGCAGCATTCAGGGAAGTTAATTACAGAGATGGAGGACAGCAGGATGCCAAGTGGGAGGAAGGCTTCCCTCCAGAAATGGACTGTCAGCAGAATCAGGAGGGGATGTAATCAGTCACAGCTTGCTTTTACCAACCAGGAATAATCACAGATGTGGCTTTCAGCTTGCTGAGTATTTTTTAGCATGTGACTTAATCAGATTTTTGGCCCATGCATGGAACTTTTCTCAGACCTTCTCATATATAGACACGTGGTGCTTCGTTCTTTTAGCGGGCACAAGTTGTTCAGCTCATTTAAGAGTTTTTATTGTTCTAATAAAATGCTGACATGTATTTTTGGTCACTCTCACTGATCTAGAAAACAGTGATCTTACAGACACGGTGGCAGATACGTGCCGATCCTGACTGTATCAACACGCATCTTTCTTTGGTACCAGCAATGGTGGGAACAGCTAGAAGCATTTTTACTGCTGGCACTTACTTTCACCTAGATGAGTGGATTTCTCATGCTGAGAGAGGTTATCAGAAGCTGGAAAGGTGGTGGGAGTTTATTTCCAGGTGAGCAGTATGTATTCCTAGTACGAACAATAAAACTGGAATCTGACTGTGCCATGCCTCTAACAAGGCCACAGCAGTTTAGCAAGCAAGGAGACAGACATAGGCTTAATGTAAGCAGCTTATGTTAGTCTCAAGGACAAAGAACACGTGCTGAAACACCACTTATATCGCAGAGACCTCTGCATCTGGGCATGGCAACAAGCTCGGCAGATGTGTCACACGGAGCCGGCACTGCACGCGGCGTTGGAACGGGGATCGCGGCAGGGGCACACACGCCGGGCTCGGCTTTTCCCCACGACCCCAGACCAGCTGTACGGGGAAAAGCACCGGGACCCACGGGGACCCACCGGTACCCACCGGGACGCACCGTGACCCAGCGCCGCCCGTCCCGCCCCGCGCGCCGCCCCCTCAGCCTCGCCTCAGCCTCGGCCACGGCCCGGCGCCGCCCGCCCTCCCGGACC
>VWZP01003223.1:2095488-2157900 GCA_013396995.1 Dicaeum eximium | reverse complement strand
CCTGTCCGCGCTGTCGGGTCCTGCCTCGCCGCCCTTTCCCCTCTTCTTCTCTCCCTCCTTCTCTCCCTTCCGCCCCGGCGCAGCTCCCCGCGGAGCTGGAGCGGTGCTTGAAGCCGTCTCCCGCAGGAGCTGGTGCGGGGCTCGCGCTCCCGCAGCCGCGGAGCACCGCCCGTGTGGGGCCGGTGCTGGCCCGCCGTGGCTGCGGGGCTCCGCCGGTGCCGCTCCGCCCGTCCCGGGGCCGTGCCCCTGGCCTGGAGATCGCTGCTGCCTCGGGAGTTGTGGGGTTTTGTGGCGCTCCTCTCTGTACAGGTGTAACCGCGATGTTCCTGGAGAAACTTGGAGAGCTTTGTAGGTGATGTGTTCGCTCGTGCCTCTGGAATATTCCTGCTGCCAGTGGGATAAGTGCTTTTCTGTTGGTTCGTGTTTCTACTTGCTCTTCCCCGCCATCCCGTTTGAGACCGTTGGGTGAAAGATGACACACATGTCGAGTACTAACATAAAATACGATAGTAGGATAATAAAATAGGTGTTGATGCAATGATAGTTTGTGTGAGAATATACCTTAGGCGGTGTAGCATTGCTTGAGGCTTTGCTTCAAACCAACGTAATATAATAACAAATTTAAAGTGTTTAGCAGATATGCCATTGGGATGTGATCACCTTAGGTTTTACCACATACTGCATGCTCTGTTTTAATTTAGCAATAGAGAAAATAAAAACAAAAGCTGAAGTAATAAATTTTTAAACCTCGTAACTCACGTTGAGACACTGAAAAGCTTGAGGAGGTAAAGCTTTACCCTCTTTGTCTGAAACATCTCAGGGAAGAGGATGAGTCTTCTAAGCTTCTCTTTATTGTTTCACATATTTCATCCTAGTTCTGTATTAGTCTCCTTCACACAAGGTGGTGTAGGGAGGGGAATTTCTTTTTAGATCCTTCTCTGTTTGAACCTTTTGCTTAAGAATTCAATGAAAATACTTTTTCCTCCACCCCTTGTTGACTAAGAGTCTGCAACTGATGTAACAAAAGTAATTCTGTAGATGTTATTTATGAGGATGTGGAACAGAAGGCTGTTAGTATTGTACAGCTTCTGTGGACCGTGATGTTTACAAGGCAAGGTCTGAGTGCTTATTATGTAGAATATTTGTGTGAAGATAATGTATTGAGAAGGTATGTATTGTGATGTTTTCTCCCTTTTTGAAATAATTTATTATCTAGATAACTAGTCTCAGTTGATGGACCAAAGCATTACTGAGCCATTTAAGAACTTGCTACTTTGCTGTGTCAACTAATGTCCTGTAAACAGTGCTATCTGTTCATGCTTGTATGTAAACATGTGATGAATGTCTCAGTGAATCAAGCTTGTATCTTAAGTTACAGCACAAAGCTGCCAATTGCTCACTGGTTTGTATTCAGCTCTAAAGTCAGACTTGCATAGTTGGGCTGCACATAGGTAATCGTGGTAATAGAGCTCAGTGTTTTGTGTCAAATGTACAGCCAGTGTTTGTTTTTGTTCATTGGAGATGAAAACAGCTGTTGAACCCTTTGTATTTCAGCTCAGCTGCACTAAGCATTGTTTTACTTGCTTTCAAACTTTAGCCAGTGTATAAATGAGTTTGACATTCTAATCTGACCGTGTTCCTTGTATGTTTGAGCATACAAACGAGAAGTTGTCTTGGTTCATTTACTGTGGCATTGTTGTAATTGTTGCCATTTAAAAATTTCTTACCTCTTACATTAGTAAGTAAATTCCCTTCATATGTCCAGATTCCCTTGCTGAGTCATAGGTAGAGTGGTGATATAATGCCTATAGCTGGCATGGACTGATCTGCAAAGACTCATTCATGAAGGAATAGAATTACTTTTACAAGCTCTCCTGGAAGACTTGCATGGATTTGTCATAGGGATTTTAAAATTTTTTTTCCCCTCTTAGTTTTCAAGCTTGTCTGAGAAGCTCCAAACTTTGAGTTGTGAAGCTATGTTGCTCACTGTTAAATTAGAGTATAATGTGCTGTCTTTGCAACCAGCTTTTAAAATTTAATTCTGTGAAACTGCCAGAGCTTGATGAATTAACAACAAAATATTGAGTCTTCATTTTGAAAGCAGCCTTTCAAGTTGCTGCATACATGGTGTCAGGTTTACAGATTAATATTCACTGCTGACAATTAATCTCAAGGTTTGTTGGAGATGAATTTTAGGCTGGGACAATGACTTCTGCTGTCCTGTTAATAAGCTGCATTGGTGGTGTGGTGTCTTGGAATCCTGCACATGGCCATAGGAGGAGGTGGGACACTAACCCTGCTTGATCCTCTGCCACCTGATGTGTGTTTGCTCTTGGTGTATCGGACCACGTGCAAGAAAAGGGGAGTTTATTCTGGTGTCTTGGGTACACTGTGGTGACTGAGGTAGGTGTGGCTGGCTGCCTTTCAGAGGCAAACAGATGAATGAAAACATCCCATGGACATATTGATGGACTGTGTGTAGTTCACATTAATCAATAAATAGATCTATAGGGAAACTGAGATTGCACTTAAGAAGAAATAACTGTATTCCTAATGAGACTGATGAGAATCTGCTCTTACATCAAATCTTGATAGAGAACTACAAGTTTTAGTATTAACTCTAAATTTCTTTTTGCTTGTTTGCTTTTTCTTAACATATTTATATGGCTTTTAATTTCTGTTACTGTCAATGGCTTTTCCCATTTTTTCATACTAGTCTGGAAACTGCTTTTCCCATTTTTTCACACTAGTCTGGAAACCTGATGCACAACTTTACTGTACATGCAGTGGGGACCAGGAATCCTAGTTCAGCTATGTTAGGTGAGCTTCCAGTGAGTCATCTAGCTATTGCTTTGTTTCATTTCCCAGGTTCTTTGAAGGATAAGTCTTGTCAGTATCCTTAAAACTTTGAATAGAAGGTATTGTGGATTTTTAGAATGCTCTTTCCTATATTGGCTTACCAGTATGCCTATGAGAAGGAACTGCAGATGCCACATTTGATTCTAGTCTTGCATTTTACACCCACCCAGTCTGTCCTGCATGTCTCCCAAGAAGGATGCCATCAGTAATGATGCTTTCTATGTTATGAATGGACATTAGGAGATTGAAATTGTTATTATATTATTATTATTATAGTTTGGTTTATTTCAATTATTAAACTGTACTCATCTCAACCCATGAGTTTTACTGCATTGTTTTTTCTTTGCCTTCTGATTCTGTTCCTATCCCACTGGCAGGGGGAACCCACAATAATAAGGATGCCTATGAGGTTCTTGATAGATGCTTAGTGGCAAAATTGGTTTAAACACTTTCAGTCCACTGCTGCTTTTCCTTACTTCCTGCACTGTCCCCTCAGCTGTGTTGGAAGGGCTGTTTACATGGCTTCACTCTGAAACATTCAGGAAATTGATCTGTATGAAAATAAACCACTAAAGCACAAAGTAACTTCATGTCAGATCCTTCATCTGGGTCATCCCATTGCTGTGGAAAGTCTGTTTGCTGGCACAGTGTAGAGGTGAGGCCAGGGAGGTAAAGGGGATTGTGGTGGAGCTGTGTTGCCTGATCTGTTGGATTCATGTACATACCCAACTATATACTTAGTTAAATTTAAATCTGATTCGTTTGCTCTATTGTGTGCAGGTGTTGTGCAAGCTTACATCAAACACTACTGATTATGAACTTTAACTACTCGTGGCCTTGCAGATGTGTCCAGCCTGTTGGGGATTTTCCATCATCAGTGGGTTTAAACTGGTTATTTAGATGGTTGAGTGCTAAAGCATGCAAGAAAAAATTTAACAGAGTCAAAACTGATTAAGAAGAAACTTCCAGTACTAAGTGTGGAGGTACAGTGTTTTGGGCAACATCTTCTTAAATCGGTTTTATGTTTCAGAAGTATCTTCTAAGTGATCTTACTTTGTTTTTCAAACTTGGCATTCAGTCGTGAGCCGTTAACCTGTATAACTGACTGATAATTTTCTAAATCCTATTTGATCTTTGTCCTCAAATTTTGTCCGAATTCAGTGGTCATTCATACTGGGTATTTTTTATGGCACTCAAATGTCATTGTATGTTCAGTTCTTTCTGAACTAAAAAGACTGGATTTTTTGTACTCATCCTTGCTTTTCTTTCCTATCATATCCTGTTTCCAACCCACTGTGGTAAATAGTAAAGGGTAGAATTTTATTTTTTTAAATCTCTTTTAAAGAATGTCTTTCTAGTTCTGCAGTTATTGTGATTCCCCATATTGTTAAAGAGCCTTTTTATTTCTACTCTCTCCTCTTTCTTACAGGACCCTTTCATTATGGTAACTTGTAGCTTTTAAGATTAATCTTTTTCTTCATCAATTCTGATCTTGTTATCTAGTGGGAAGTGCTTTGGAGAGAGGTCAAGCTAGTTAATGATATGCAAGATTCCTCTAATTTGAAAATCTTGTCCAAGATCTGTTAAAACCTAGTCTCAGGATAACTATCAGGACATTTTACCATTCTGCTGATGGTAACAATGGCTAAACTCGAAGGAGTTGATGTAAACAGTAATGTAATAAGTGACTGCTGCTTGGTTCTTTAGTTGGGCTTATTATTTTGTGATCCAGAACTGCAGAAGCTCTGTGGGATCCGTAGAGCTGCAAAATGTATCTGTGTGCTTGCCTGTGTATTTTAAACTGCAGTTTGGGTGAGAGAACATTGTTCTCATAGTCTGCCACTGAGATTTTAATCAACGTTTTGTATACAAAGAGCAAGAATGAGTGAAACTTTATACCCATTTGTATGAAAATGTAAGTTTTTTTTGGGTGACCAAGTAGATCACGTTGCATTAGTGAGAAATTTAAGTGCTGCTTTGCTTATCATCTGCTACTCCAGATCTCTGCACTGCAATGAAGAATATAAAACACTTCTGTAAATGGGTAGGTTATTTTTAAGTGCTTTAAAAATAATCAGTATGAGTGACAAAAGTTCCTTTTCATGTTTTTTTCCTCCTGACCCCAATATTGGAAATGTTGCTTGAGAGCTGATTAAAAGCATTCTAACATAACAAATACAATTAAAATGCAACAAGACAGTATTTTGTGGACTGGTGCTCCCTTATTCTTTGATCTCTTTTGATCTTCTGCTTTAGCTTTTTTCAAATTCTGATTCTTGATGTAGAGGTGGGGGAGAAGTCATTCGTTGACTGTTAGAACTGGGTTTGCTGTGGATTTGGTGATTTTTTGACTTTGTCTAGAAAAATGTCTTATTTCAAGCCTTCCTGCTGCTGTGATAATTATAGTGCTTATCCACTTCAATTCTGCAGTGTATAGGATGAGGTTGTGCTGAAGTTCTTTTTACATGTGGGGGCATTCAGAGGTATTTCTTATGTACCCAGATGTATGTCTTAAAATATATAAATGGCTAACAACCTCTGAAGCTGCTTGAGATACTTAACTGAATGACCAGAAGATTAATCTTGAAGAAGGAGGAGTGCAGGCATATACACAGTGGAATTTTGTATTACCCATTTTAAAAAACCCCAACGAATCCCTGACTAACGAAGCATGTCAATATATTAAAGGCTGATGTCTTGTACCTTGGTTCATCCTGTACTGGACATCTCAGTTTCAGACATCAAGAGAGATGAAATGAAATGCATATAAAATGTCTAGAATGCAGGTGGAAAATATAATGTTAATAGGTTCGTGGATTTCTTTACAGTCATTCTAGTAGTGACTGCTGCTCTCTGAAATAACTCAAGTTGCTTACACTGTCATTTTAAGTTGAAAATACCTTTGCCAGTTTATAATTAGGTGCTTCTAGGAAGTCTTTGATACTATGTTTTTATTATATCACAGAGACAAGCAAGGTATAAGAATGCTGAGTTGACAAAATGCACGCTGGAGATGGGAAGCTTTGTGTTACTCAGGGATGGCCTTGGTACTGAACGAGGAATAATCTAAGCTGTGTCAGTACTGAGAGGCAGCAGTTGTTGCTGGTGAGCTGGATGTAAGCACCATAATTTCTACAAAAGAATGTGTATGACAGCAGGAGGAGCTACTCAGTGTCCTTGTGAGCCCCCCCACACTCCCAGCGTATCAAGTATCTCCATCTTCTCTGTTGTTTATTTTCATGAGTGATTAGCTTATCTAAATTTCAGATAAGAATGTGTGTTTACTGCTTTAAATTCTTAAATCCCAACTTGGCTGACTGTTCTGGGTTTTTTGTATAGCCAAAGATAATATTTAAGAGAATTATTTGATGTATGCTTTTTAAAAAATACATTAAACAGTACAGTATTTATGTCAAAAAGTACCTCCTGCTTCTTATTTGGTCATTAAAATCTCTGTAGGGTTTAGTCCTCCATTAAAGACTTCAGGAAATGTGTATTTGGACTTGAAATGCCAAAATACCCTTCTAACACAGTAAAGTTAGCATACAGTGTAAGACCTGTCTAATTGTATTTTGTAGTTCTAGGCAGGGATCTGAAGACCCGGTAACCTCTGGTAAAGTGACTCTTATATGTATTTCTGCACTGCATCAAAGCTGCTTGTCTTTAACTGCATTTGACTACAGTCTTTGATGTTGTAACCAGGGCAGTTACTACTTGAAGTTGGTTTTAAAGCTTAAATTACATGTCTTCTGAAAATGATGTTAATCAGAAGTACAGTCTTGTTACAAACTTTCTAAAGTATCTGTTCATACTACTCAGGGCTTTTCCACTGCAAGTAAAATAAAATTTGTCGTGGCTTTTTCTGAGTTTCTCAAGACATTTGAATTTCTCTGCTGAGAACATCTGTGGTAATTTTGTTACTGCATAATTTCTCAGTTAATTATTGGCTCGAAGTTTCCCCTTTGGATTAACAGGTTTGTGCTGTCTAGGTAATTCCCCACCACTACCTTGGGCATCTACTGTCCTTTCTCCTCCTTCCCTTCTTCCCTCATTTTTAGCTACCAGCTTATTTTTGCTGGAGAATTAAATTGCAAAGTGCCTCATTTTGTGACTGAATGTTAGCTGCATCAAAGCTCAGTTGTATTAAGCACTAGCAATCTTCAACAGTAATGAGCATGCTTTTATTTAAATATCTTGTAGATCTGGAGTTTCTTCCTTTATCTTTGGAAGGAAAGGGAACTTGCCCTTTTTTCCATGTATACAAGATTAATGTGTTTCCTTATTGAAATGAACCTTTTATTTTTGTTAATCTCAAAAAACTGATCCAGCTAAAATATCTTCTGTTCATTGAACATGAATGGAGAGTTGAGTGGGAATGATCATCTAGGTAGAGAGGGAAGTGATTTCTTCCCTTTTTTTGGTAGCAGTGTCGTGTTTTTTTCTATATGTTAATGAACTTCATGAAAGGACATTTTGGCCTTTCTTTGAATCTGAAGGAATTGTGGTATCAAGGACAGCTGTTCATGAGAGAGAACAATAACAAAATTTGGTCTAAAATTACATTAGGAGCAATGGGTTTCTTTAATGGAGTAACTCTTGTAATTAGTGCAATGCAACAGACTTTTGCTTTCCTTCTAAAAGTTTTGTTTGATTTCTTTGAAAAATGTACTTATTTTTTAGTATTCTGGGACACCTGAAAAGCTTCAGATCTTGTGGGGAGAGAAGGAAGAGTTAAGGCATGTCAACAGTCCGCTCAAAGGGCAGATTTGCCTTAGCAAATATTTAAACAAAAACCACCCCATAAGCTTTTCTAACTCTGCAGCCTTTAAAAGTCTGTGTTCATGAGTTATGTGTAGATGTTGCTGAATTAATTAAATTAAATTTGTACATGATTGTTGCCTCTGTTTTCAGAAACAACGTTATGTCAACATTTGTGATGCTCTTTTGGCTGTTCTGTAAAACTTGCATATTCGTGTTACAGAACAAAAAAATGCTTTGGAAGTGCAGAGAGAGCTTGTTGCAGGAAATGTGGAAGACATAACTTCCTTTTCTTGCCAAGGGGAAAATGTAAACAAAGCTCCAACTTAATTGTAGGCTAAGTACTAGTCTGGTTTTCTGACTAAGCCTTTCCTTCCTTAATTGATTTCTTTTATCGTTGAGAAAGTATATTTTCTGAAATGAATTCCTGTAGTTTTGGGCAGGACATTCCTTAAAGTTTGTGAGCATTTAGTTCTAGCTACCCTTTTATGGAATCTAAATGTAGGTATTAATGAAGGTAACTACTGAAACTGAAGTTACTGGTGTAACTTTTGAGGGGTTTGAAGGGAAATATTGCAGTATTAATGTATTTTGCTACTATCTTTAAAATGTCTGAGATCTTTGAAGTATACACCATAAAAAGATTTCTTGGTATCAGGTGTTATCATATGTTAGTTGGTGGTATCAGTGTGGCTCTTAAAATTTTCTGCTGGAGTTAATGAATTTAAATTAACTATGCAGAAGAGTTCAACCAACAGGGACATCTTTCAAATGTGTAAGTTTTTAACTGTTAAAATCTTAGTATATACAGTTACAATTGATTTATAAGAACAGGTATAAGATCATTGTATTAGTTGTGGGGTGGGTTGTCTTAAAAACCTCTAAATAAAGGGGAAGTGTTCTGTGCATTTGACCAGGCATTTCACCCATGCTCAGGGAGGCAGCAGTGCATAACCAGTTTACATGGTCTCAAATAAATCAACTGTTGTATAAATACCATGTATAATCAATTTTACTAATTGATTTTGTATTGCTCCCTGTAGCAGTGGACAGAATAGATTTGGGATTGACTGTGGATATTAGGAGACAAGAGGAAGATGTGAGTGTTAACAGTGGTGCCAGGCCAGAGTGACTTGAAGAGTCACTCAGAGCAGAAGAGATGACTACAAGGATATAGTTTTGTGGAGTTGTAAGGCAGTCTAATAGGAATAGTCTGCTCTCTTCATATTGAGAGCTGTGAGATCCTGTTGCAGTTTTAGCTGCCTGTCAGACAAACGTGCTGGAGTTACCTCTTCCTTTCTGTTTTCTGCCACTCTCTTCAGCAGTGGGGTGATGGATCAGCCATTTGAAATGACTTGGTTTGTGATCATATAATCTCTGTGTGTAGTCTGAGGGGAAGCAAGAAAACCCCTTGGCAGGATGCAGTGTGAAGGACAAGTTTGACTTCAGTGGTAGTTCCAGATCACCCTGATGTACCTGTGAAGGGCTGACAGGAAGTGAGTCCTGCATACACAGTTAGCTCCTCTCTGTCCGAGGACGAGTTCACCACATTGAGGGGAATATATTAAAATCCACATAGGCTTGGCTTTATTGTTTTTCCTATATGCCTAATACCTACATGCATATATTCTGGCACTGCAAATTTAAAATTGTCCAAGCATTCAAAAAAGTAACAACTCCCATGGACCTCTTTAGTATTGATGGCTGCTATGTGAAGTGTTGTTAACCGAGGAGGGGAGAAACTGCACAAACACAGAGGAAAATACATGCAGGCAAAGAAGCAGCAATCAGCCACCTAGATACAGGGAGCACTGTCATGGTGAATCCTAGCAGTAGCTACTGCTGTCTAAATTTCCTTTTTCTGCTAGGACTGCTCTTGCTTTGAAGGTGATTTTTACTACTGTTAATTTTTTAGGAGCTCTGGGGAAGAAAAAGCATATTGCAAAAGTGGTCTTCTAGCTGCCCACTTAAAGAAAGATGTTTTCATTTACAGTGGTAGTTGGCTGAATGAAGATTGAGGCAGTGCTGTACTTGGGCAAGAGCTGGAGCAGCCACACCAAAGGATCAACTGAAAACAAACACGGTCCAGTCAGGACTTGCATGGCTTTCCAAATGCCTGTTACAATGAAGAGGTACAGCTCTGCTGCAGGAATAGGTGCGTGGGGACTGGGAATTTGTGTTTTTTGAAGACTGTGTCTACTGAGTATTAGTCAAACTGCATGTTGTGTTTGACTGTGGGCAGCAAAGTAACCTTTTCTTGCTGTTCTCTGTGGCATCATCTGGGTTCCTTAAGCCACTTGGTAAACTGGTGCAGGGACCTAACTACACTGGGGAGAAAAAAATCTCACAGAAGAGAGTATCTGTGTTCAGTTGCTGACACGATGGAGGAGCTTTGGGGAGATGCTGGGGGTAGCTGTGGTGAGCACTGGCGCTGAGGAAATGTGTGTGGAGCCAGTGTTGGTGAACCAACTTGGGTTTGTATACACCAAATAATGCATTTTGAATCCAGATTGCAACTGTGGTTTTGTTGGATGCAAGACTTGTCATGGCTTGTGGCTTACTGTTGAAAGTATCCAAACTGTAGCTGTAATTAGTCAGTTTTATGGCTGTGACAATGCTGTCTTCAATGAGGAAAATCAGTGTTTCTTTAAAATTCCTGATGTTTCATGAAAGGAGTGGACTAGACTGCCTTTTGAGTTCTTTACCACACCTTTTCAAGTTCCCCCTTCCAGTTTTTCTGTTGTATATAGATGTATCCATTAGTGTTAAATGTGTAAGAAATTATGCTAGCAGCCAATACTTCAAACTTGTTTTACCAAACAGAAAAGGCTGAATGGGTGAAATAGCTGTTGTGTGATGACAAAAGGACCCTTAGAGAGGATGGTGTACAGAAGAAAAGGAATGGTGGTGTATTCAGGCCTGAAGTGTAGAGAAAATTGTTTTGGATATACGGCAATATTTGTGATAGCATTTTTTAGCCACAGGCAGGGGTTTCAGTGGAAATAGATGAGCTGTGTATTGTTACCAAGCATCTTGGAGGCTTGAGTGTAAAGGAAGAGTATTGTAGAGAAACACTATAGTCATGAGGAATGATGTTCCAAGGAGCAGAAATACTACAAGATGTTGTTACTGATATAATGACTGGCTGGCAGGATGAAGAGTTGATTGCAGCCAAAGTAAGATAGAAGTAATTTTTCATCTGATCTATTAAAAGAGACCACCTATATGGGAAGGCTGATCAGCATGTGGGTCTAAGACTTTTTAGTCTGCTTTGATGTTGGAGCTATTGTTGTGAAAACCCCAAGCAGTGTCATCACCAGAGATGACTCAGGCTGTGGAAGTTAATAAGGGAACTAAAGCTGAGTGATCAAAAGGTTGCTTTTTTGAAGATGGGTTGAAAATTGTAAGTCATAAGATAGGATGGGTGCTGCTTGCCTATTTAGGTAGGTACAGAGCACTGTCTGGGATTTTCCTCTTAGTTACTCTAATGCACTCTGAGAGGCAGCATGTTCTGAGAGGAAGTGTGAATGTAATTGTGCACTGAATTTACAAGCACTCTTGTGTACAGGAAGCTCCCACGTCCTCATTCAGAGTAAATGACTTTCTGTGAAATAATTTGGCCTGGATGAAAAGGGAAAATAACTCCAGTACAAGGAAAACTGTAGGGTATATGGATCTTCCATGTGATTGGGGTTTGAGCCAAGATTTTTCCTCTTTGTTGATTTGTTAATTGAAAACAGGATTTTGTGTTGTGGTTGGGTCACAGCTTGAGCAAGAGGAGGAATTCCCATTCTTAATGAGACTGGCATCTTTGAGGGGCACTCTCAGACTAAATAGAATAAAATTCCATGGGGGTAGAAGACTGTGGAGATGAAAGAGTGTTCCAGAAGAAGCAGCAATCTTGTTGGCAGATAAAGGGTACAGGGATAAGAAGCCCATGAAATAGGCTGTATAAAGGTGGTAGAGCTTCATGTGGAAGGTTATTACTTCTCCACTTCTGCCTTTTCCAGGGGGAGAAAAGGAATGGGTGACCATGGATATTGCTGCAATAATGGACAGTCATTATCTGAAGACACACTGAGGAGGACAGTGGTCTTACCAGACTAATATTTGACCTCAGTATCCAAAGCTGAATGTAGCTGAACTCTCCACGAGTTAGGGAGCTGTGTTGGCCTGAACTTTGATGGAAAGAAAAAAAGCAAACTACTTAAAAAAAGAAAAAAAAAATCTGTTCCTTTTTCTGAGGTACTTGTCATGTAATTTGGAAGTTCCTTTTTCTGTCTTAACCAGCTGATGTGTTCATGTATCTAAACCAAAGAATATTTGCCATTCTTAAAGAAAAAACCATGTGGGTAATTTTTGCTGAGAAGAGGCCTTTTGAAATGCGTTTAGACTCCTCAAAATTTATCACAGTATGTCATACTATGGTGCAGTTATTCTAGACTGGCTAAAATTAATTATCCTCATTTTCCTGTAAATGGATATGTTCATACCTAATTACTCTGTTTAGTGATATTGATAAAAGATTTGGTGGATAGGATTTTTCTGATTTTCTTAGAAAGTAGATTTAATGATGTTTTTATCTAAATCAGATAATGTTCCTTTCAAGTTAACTTGTGAAAAAATGGAGTCATTGAAGAATACACGCTGTCATTTCACTTCAAGAGAGTCCTAGAGGGCCATAAATGAGCTCTTGCTCATTTGGCTGAAAGAAGTGCTTTGAATTCATCTTCAGGAGCATTAGTTAAGTCTTTCATATGAATGTTATCAATTAGAATCGACTTTTGGTAAAGTAGTGTGTGTTTGCAACCAACTGTAAGAATCACTGACGTAGAGAGATGAAAATTTATTTGCCGGTATATGAAGACATTTAAGTTGCTTGGGAGGAACAGCCTATTCCATGCAGGATTGTACTGCTGTAATTCAGTTAGTCCCTGTGTGCTTTGTGTGTTTGAATTTTCTAGCTGCTGGAATTGTTTGTGTTTAGAGGAATATAAATATGTTGATGTCCCCTGCCTCCACACTGCTGTTAGTGATTTGACCTGTCAGTCCCTGTTAATGACATTATTTATTTACTTCTACGATGTGACATGTTCATGTCATGCTTAAAATTGCTTTGCTGGTCATCAGAAATACTACTTTGAGCGCTGTTGACAAAGACAGCATTGAAAAGAGGTTTTTTTCATGTAATTTATGTGGGGTTTTTTTCAACTGTTGAAATGCTGCTCAGTGTTTTCAATTTCTGAAGTGTGTGTATCTTCAAGACTCACACCTTTGTGCCCTATTTGAGCATAGTTCTTTTAACTTTCACTCTAATTCCTCAGACAAAATGTTGAAAATTAGTGTTGAAAATCAGAAAATCAGGTTGTTTGTTGGTGGGTTTTCCCTACTAAAACTCAGTTCAGTGGTTCTCAACAAATCTAGAAATAAAAAGCTAGGACTATTGTGGGGGTTTTATCACCTCTGTTTTGAAAGAACTTCTTAATGGAGACACATACTAGTTCATGGAAGAGAAAATGCAGTAAATTTCATGCTTTAAGAAAGGGTTCTTTGTGATAGCTGGAACACGAGTCTCAGCAAAGACTGAGTAATGCAGTCACTTTCATAATCTAATTATATCTGCTTTTTCTTGCCCTCTTGAGCTGGTAACTGGTAATGTGGCTTAAGTTCTGGTGTTTTGCTTATTGGATTTTTCTTTCTTTCCAATGCAGTGAATATTGAAATAACACAGATTCATTAGCCCATGTCGTAAAGAACATTTTCCATTTCTTATATTTGTACAGAACTGATCCAAACCACAACCTTTCAGCTGTTTCAGTTGCATCTTACTGTTGTATCATCCAGTTAATTTGAAGATTGATTGCTTGACTGGATTATAAAAAGGAATCAAAATAGGCTTTGCGTGGATTTGTATGTGTGTCGGGCCTAATCAACTGAGCCTTCAAATTTCAGTTTTCCTTTGAACAGAAAATTACTTGCCAGTTAGACAATTTCTTTCAGGTGTGCTGTCCCATATGCATTCAGTCCTTTAGCTTGTACACTTCTGAGACTGGAGACTTTACCTCCACAAAATCTGAGTGTGCCAGTACCTCTGAGTGTCTTATCCATGGAAAAAGAGGAAGGTCAGGACAGGTAGCACTCAGTTCCTGTCAACTCCTCTTACTTGGAGAACCACCTTACAGTAGCACAGTAAGAAAAATGGGGTAGATGCTCCATGCACATCTGAATAAGCAGTGGGAACTCCAGCCACAAGCAACTTTGTCTTCATTTTTAAGAGCTTGTGTGTTTTGATGTTGACTTGTAATTCCAGCAGTGTACTGCATAACAACTAGCATGGCCAGAGCTGGCTCTGGAAACTTCCCAGTGGATGGGAACTTGCTTCTGTTCTGAGCATGGGATTGTTCCTGAATCACTTTTTGATAGCTCAGGGCTCTCTATTGGTCACGAGACCACTGTTCTGCTGGAGGCAGGTTCAGGATGTTAAGGCAAGGTGGTGGGATGTACTTTGGGCATGATAGCAATGGTCCATTCTCTCAAGTTCTTTCTGTTTTAGTTATTGATCTACCTAAATTCTCTGGAAATAAATTTATTGTTGCTGAAATTTAGTTTATGTGTTTCCTTACTAGGGTTGATGCTTTTTATTGCTGCATCTTGTCACCTCATTTTGCAGTATAGTTGTGCTTGTTACTTGAAATGAGATGTTGGGGCAAAATAGCATAGCGTTTTTGGTCTGGATTAAAATCTAAGCAAACATGAATAAGTTATTCTTATGATGCCTGGGTTGTCATTTACTCATCATAAATTTAAAACATGTTAGGTAAAATGAAAACCTGAAATACCATGTTGGTACAGGTATGTGCATGTACTTGATATAATTTCCTGCTTTGGTTTTAGTATTATGCTATTGCATAATCCTATGGCAGCAACTCCAAAAGAAATACAAAGGTCTTAAAATTTTACGGGGGGAAAAGTCAAATGGTTGTAAAACTTGTTGTAGTACTCCCTATCTCGCCCTTTATATTAATTGGATCCCAGTAATTTATAGGAAATTTTATGAAACATTTGTATTGAGTGATGATATAAACAAAGTGTCACTGTAACCCAAAGTCCATTTTGTACAGAGACTTTTGCTAAATCAAAATTCCCAGTCCAGGAATCCCTGGCTGTCAGCCCAGATATCTCAGATGCATGTCATCTAGCTTCTTAGGATTTTAGGTTCAGTGTGACAAATACTGAGAAGACTGAGAAACTTATTCAGGTACTGAAACCTTTAAGCAGACTTGTGCTTATTTTAAATTTTATTCTGAGTATCAGTATAATCTGAAAGTCACTTTTGTGCTGTTTTGTAGGATTTGGGATGGTAATTTTGGTTTCTATTAACTTCCCCATTTTGCATAACACTCCATATACTTTTTCTGCAGTACAGGCTTTTTTAACAAGCTTTGACATAGTTTAACTCTTTTCCTCTGTATGTGTGTACATTCATAACACATCTGTGCATGTGTCACTGCTCTAAACAGCTGTTTCAGTTGGTCAGCAGATGTTGAATTTAGTTTCATTTTGGTAACGCTTATGGGGATGCATGCAGGCTTTTAATAAAATGGAAGGAAAAAGTTTACCTGGTGGTGGTTTTAAAACAAAATTCTGTGGCTGTATTCTGAGGCTAAAATGCAATTTAAAAATTCTTCAGCTAAGCTGAAATAAGGGAACTTTTGGTATGCAGGATAATTTCTACAAGAAGAGATGAAATCTGTCTTTCCTTTTGCAGCTAAAGATCTAATTGTTTGTGTTTTGGAGTTTTCTCTTAATTTTATGTTCCTCTCCTTTTACAAGTGCCTTTCACTGAGGAGAAGCTGCATTCTTGACTTGGCATTTTTGTTGTAGCTGAGCTGTATTGCCTAGACTCAGGTATATGCTGGACTAACTGCTGTTCAGGCAGGCTATGTTTAGTACAGAGGCTGAAGTGGACAATAGCAAAACAAACCAAACAAGAAAAGACATCTCAGTCCATGAGTGGTTCAAGTACACTTTGCTGTCAAAAGATGCAGTAGTGCAAGTATTCATGTGATGCCATAACAAGCAAATTGGGTGACTGATACTGTTTCAACTTCTTGTTTAGGTTGGCTCTAATGTGCGTCAGTTTGTCTGGTTTACAAAATACTTGGGACAGAACCAGCAAGGTAGGAAAAGTGGTTATGAGAATGAAGAGAGGAAGGCAGAGCTTTCTTCAGGACAGAGTTCATCACTGGTGCTAGCTAATTCTTTTTGGAAATGCAGCAGGGGTTATATAATATTATCTAGTAAAATGTAGTTCTCTATTAAAAAATAAAAGAAATGTACTTTCAGTTGATATGTGAGGTTAAGGACAGTAGTGGAACTAAAGCTATGATTGGTTTTGAGCCATGGGGCCCAATGCACTTTGTGAACTACAAAACGTTTGAATTCAAGATGCAAAATACTCCTAAGAAATCAGCCTGCACACAATGACTTAGCAGTGCATGGAAGTTATGTATTCTGAATTTAGTGAGTGAATTTGTTCTGCACAATACTCACTTGGGCTTAATGTGTAGCAATGTTATTGTGGTAAGCCTCCAGATAAAATAATTTTATCTATTGTGTATTTTAGTAATCTTTTATGGCATTCCTTTTCAAGTTTATTTAAGTCCTGGTTTGCAAATTCAAGCAGTGACAGCCAGTGGTATTGAACAGTTGTGTGTATTCCTTGATTGCATTCCTTCCATCTTTTGGCACTTATTTATTGCCGAGTGGAAGGAGGTGGAAGGTATTAACTTCAAATCTGGGATTTGGTTCAGAATATTGAGTGCTTACTTATTTAAAAAAAAAAAAAAAAAGAAAAGCCCAACACATTTTTTTTCTTCCCTCCTTTGCTTAGCTCCTGGGCTCTTTCCTGTGTCAGGAAGTACTGAAAACTATTAGTAGACATCTAATAGACAAGTTATCATACTTCAACTGAATGCAAAAATGTGGAATAACAATGGCTTTATTTCAGGACTGAAGTCCAAATGAACAAAGGCCAATTTTAGGTGAGAAAAGGGAAATTGTTGGGATATCTACTCAGCTTGCTAGCCTTTACCTGTGAGCAAGTTAGCATTTAAACTGAAAGGTGACTTTTACCTTCACATAGTTTGTCCTGGGTGTAACTAATTCCATCTAGAAATTTATACCACATTTAAGCAACATATTCTTGGTGTATATAGAAATCACTTGGAGTGTCACTGTTTTAATGAATTTATTTTCTAAGTGTTTTTTCTTAAATCAGTGAAGTTTTTCAGAAATGAAGTAGAGATCAGCACCATATGGATTCAGTAATCTTTGAATAGCTTATTTGTGCACAAGGGAGAAAATGAATGCATGCAATGGCTAACACTGAACTGATCCAACAGCTTGTGTTTGCTGAGAAGATTTACTGGGATTTGCCTGTGTGATGTTGCCTGTTTTGTGTGTGCTCTGGATCCGTCTTCCTCTCTAGTAGGCTTCTGTTCATGTAGGAGGGTATTTTATCTTTGTTTCCTGATGTGTAGCAAGCTGAATCTGCAGGGAGACAAGTTCAAGTTTGTATGCAGTTGAGATGACCTGGCTGTCTCTCTAGGGAGGGCAGGCACGGGAGCTCCCTTTTCTCATTTACAAGCCTGTAGGTTGGCTCAAGTTGGCTTCAAAGTTGCTGTGGTGGTTCTATGGTTGTGTCTGCTGCCCTAGCAGAATTCCACTAGTGCTCAGCAGGCTGCAGCTGTGTGAGGCCACCCTGCACACGCCAGAGCAGCAATTCTGCCTGATAACCACATCTGTAAAGACAGGTTTTCAAACCCTTCGTTGCTCTTCCTTCTTGTGTACCCCAGCCTTCAAATCCTGGAGTACTTGTTCCCTCCCTCACCTCTGTGCCTTTTCCTTCCTGTCCTGTCTCTCTGCTCCCCAAAATCTGCACTGCGTGTTTCCTTGAAACATGGACTTGCATGTCACTTTCTTAGCCAATTTAACATGCCAGGGACTACCAGGAAAGGAAAAAAGTCAGAAGCAGATAGCAAATCTGTATGTGTTCACAATATTCAAGGGAATCTAAAAAGATTCTTAGAATAGATTTTACCTTCCTATCACTCTTTATCTTCATGTTTGTATTTTGGAAGGGGGTACAAGTGTTCATTTGACAGCAGTTCTTCATGTAGTAATTTTCATTTTTCAGTATTAATATTTTAACACTGCTAATATTGGAATAAATTAGAATGTCTTTGTTGTACGTTAGCAATGAATCCTTGTTCAAATTACCTCAGAACAGACTTCTAAGATGTTTTCAAATGCCAAAAAAATATTTAATGAATCATTAAATGTCTTATTTTTACTATTTTAAATGTACTTCTAGGTATTCTAAATTTGAAAAGCAGTACTGAATGAGAACTATGTAAATGTAATGAATTTACAAAAATGCCGCTGATATAAGCGATGATGGTATAGTCTCCAACAGACTGATATATTTAGCTTTCTCAGTCATTATAATTCAGTTTGGGATTTTTTAACCATGTGGGAATAAGTATAAATATGTATGAAAAGTCTTTATTGCTATAGTCAAAGGAGAATACCTAGTCTAGACCAAGTTCTCCTTGAAAATTTCTTAGCTAAAAGTTTGATAGCCATCCTATTCCATGTTGCAATTTATCATATGATTGGTGAATGGTTTAGAAAATTACAGATTATTGTGGGGAAAAAAGTATTTCTGATCTTGGTTTAATCCTTCAAATAAAAGGCTATCTTGAAAATGTTTGAGGTTTTATTTTATGAAAATACTGTGTGCTGGAAGCTGAGTTTATTTTATCTTAATCATGTAACATTTAGTGACAGATAATGAAGTTACCTTATTGGTGTTTTTGTTCTTCAGAAATGGAGGAACAGAACGCTGGACCTGGGATTGAAGATGTCTAAAGGATTATGGGATTATACATTGAAGAGCCAGCAGGCGGAATGCCTGAGTGACTGAAGAAAATGGGTGCTAATGCATCTAACTACCCTCACTCGTGTTCCCCAAGGGTAGGGGGAAATTCACAGGCACAACAGACATTCATAGGTAACTCTTTTCAGTTATCTTGTCACTTACATAAATGGCTTGGTGGATTGTGTATGCACTGGATTTGATTTGCTTGCAGAAATGTTATGGAGAGCTTCTATTTTCTAGGTCACCAGTTTGAATCCATTCAAGCTCAATCGTGCATGAAATTCAGTACTGTCCATCTGTTTGGCCTATGTATGCAATGAGCTGATCTGCCTTTTGCCAGTAAACAGTTGGCAGGTTATTTAAATAAAATAAGTGGAGTTTTTTATAATTAAACCATGCATGCTAGTTTTCCCGGTTCAAGAGCAGTTGCTTTCTGTTAATACTCGTCCTGTTTTCTGCTATTCCTCAGAATTTCTGTCAAACTGTGTCAGAGCATGTAAAACCCTTGATCATGAGTATTCATTGTAGTATGGGCATTGTGTCCAAGTGAATTACCTCCTTACTGCTAGAAGGGATATCTGTGGTAATAAACCTGTTAAAAGCAATAAACAAGCTTGAAGACAGCTTCTCTTCCTTTTCCTGTTTCTGTAAATGGGGAAAGGGGGTACTTAGTGTCCTAACAGTATTATTTACGAACCAGACCCTTGCTTAGCTGGAGACATGTGTGGATGTGCCCTTAAGAAAGTATTTTCTCATCCTAGTTATAACTGGGGCAGGCATTACATTACCTTTATGTGTTTTTCAGTCCAGTACAAAGAGACCTCAGTGTAGATCTAAGTACTGTCACACTATAAATAATAAACAGCTATGTTATGAATCTGAAAGAAGGCAGTCTCTGAGAAGATAAATATTCCTTAAAAAAACCCCAACCCTGACAGCCTGAAGAATGATCTTAGCAGTAAATAGCATCAATAGTTTATAAATGCTTTTTTCCTTTATGCTTCAGCTTGCAGAACTGCATAAGTAGTTACTGATATTCAGTGTTACTTCTCTTTTTAATCACCACTGAAAGCAGAGTGAGATCCTTAGCAGAGGAAAAATTGACTCACTTTGTAAATTTTCTCTTTTTTTCTCAGCTTTCTTGGCATTCGTAGCTCTGAGGTCTCATTTGAGGACAGACCACAAACTGTTACATTTAAGGATGTGTGTGCTGTCACAGCATGTCAAAGGAAGAACTTTTAGTCCTAACATCATGGATATTTGTGCTGTAAAGTTCCCCTCAAGGGTTTATGTATTTTCAGTGTATCATAGCTAACTAGAAAAAGATTTGCTCCAGTCTGTATATATGCTTTCTAAAATGCTTTTCTTACGTGTCCTGGTGTTTTTTAATCTGCCACTATACTGAGTGAAGAGAAACCCTTAGAGGCCTTGAAACAGGCAGATTTGCAGGCTGAAACACCTTTTGAGCAGATCTGAAGAGATTTCCAAAGGCTACATTAAATTCCCAAGAAACTTTCTACATGATATGTGGAAGGTTTAGTTGATGCTCTTCATTATTAAACTCAAAATAGAAACCCATTATGTCGTATGTCACAAGAAATTTACTGACCCCCATTACCTACGGGAAATTGTGGCTGAGACTCTTTTTGAGGAAAGCCTAAAAGAATGTGCTTCTCTCATCTTAGGGAAAGCAGATGAGCATTCTGGGTAAAACTCTTGCTGAAATATCCTGATATTACGGGGTTCCATGAGTGTGCTATCTACATCACATGGGTACATCTCTTTTTCTAACTTTGTGGCATTTGGCTCTATCTCGTTTTGATTTTTGTTTACATGATTGGTTTTTGTAGCTGTCTCAGTAGAAAATAGATGTATCCTATAATTAATGGCTGAGGTTTTTGTCACTTGCCAGAATAATGATGTTTTAATGCGTTATATCAGCTTTTACATCTTTGGGGTTTGGTGTTGTGGGGTTTTGTTTGCTGAGGGGGGATGGGGTGTCTGTTTTTATTGTATTGTGGAGTTTTTTATGTAGAAGGCATTAGATCTATTTACTGCCCTAAAGCAGAATTGAGGAGTAGAGTTATAGTAGCTGCATAAAATATATTAGTTGCCTTATTCCTGGAAACTGGATTTAGGCCTGCATGTTTTTGACCTGCTACTTTACCATTAAAGCACTGCACCATGTTTCATGCTAAATGTAGGATGAATGCTGAAGTCTGAGAACTGATATGGCAAAGCACAATAGTTTCATAGTGTGAGCTCCTATTGTTAGTTGATTTCATCCTAGTTTGCTTATAGTTTATGAAGAGGACATAAATCAGTAAAAACAGTGTAGTGTGCTTACTGGAAAATAATACTTTTGTTTTAGCAAAAGCTTAATTAGTCATCTTCTTGCTGTTTTGTCTGCAGCATTCAGGAGGAGGATTTCACACCATTTCCTAGGGTGGTACATCTGTTCAAGATGTTTGCTTTTTTAAATAGAGCTCTATAATTAGATATTAAAATGTGTGGGCATGCAAAGGACTAAACAGATCCCATTTTTCATTGTCAAGTTCCCAAGCAGCTCCTCTTGGCTGTCATCTGTTTCCGTAAATATTTGTCTGTCCCAAGCTGGGTATGGTCTAGTGGCATGAAGTAGCAATTGCTTTTGAACAGCATTTAATAGATTGGTGCCTTTCAGTATAGTGCTGAGGAATAATTTATTCTTTTTCTACTTCTAATGCTGCTACCTTATGGAGGAATACAGGCAGCCCAAAAACATTCCCTTCCAGACTATTTCTTTGAGGGATATGGAGCCACCAGCTGTTGTGAACCCAGAGAGGCTGTGATGGTGCATCTCTGTTTCTTACAATAAGCAGTTGTGTGGTGGTGCTTTTGTAGCAGTGCTTTATCTGCTTGTGAGGGTTAATAGCACTGTTCACAGTACATCCAGAGTTAAATCTTGTAAGTAGCTCAGGATACACAAAGGTTTGAATGGCGTTTTAGTATTTTGTGGTGATTCATGTGCAAGTAATACCTCATAGCAGCCTTCAGGAAAGAAAGAAATTGAGACTTGCGGTGTCCTAGTTTTTCTTTAGAGGAATGTTAGAGAATGTTCTGCACTCAAATTTGCCATTAGAATCAAACGTACTTCAAATAGAAATGAGCTGGCATGTTCTCTGGAAAGAGAATCTGTCATTATAGAGTGACCAAAGTGTAGGTATACTTTTATTGTGAAATGTGTCTTTTTAAATGAAGGAGAAATTCTATGCTTGTCTCTGTCAGCAGGAGGCTGAATCTCTACTTTTCCATTGTCATATCTAGTATAGCGTGTGGAAGGAATTTTTATCTTGGATTTTTCAGCACAACCTCTTTGTTGAAGTTGTCTTGAGTTACTCCTATTATTTTCATTTAAATTTATATTCTTTTCACTTCTTGAAATCTCAAAATGATTAATAACATGTTGCCCGATTAAGCAAATTTTAAACTTGGATAAAATGGTTAGATGTCTTTCCTCAAATAAAGCAAAGTTCCTTCTCAAAGTTTTCACTAATAGAAGAATCATACAACCGCTGCATTATGTGATTTTGGAAGTTTTAATTAGCTTGACATAAAAGCCACTGTGTAAGTTTAGTTAGTTATTGAAACTTAAACAATAAAACAATTTACGTAACTGTTATATTGCTACAGCTGCCTTAGTCTCAAATACAGCTTTGAATTACTCCTGTGTTTTTCAAAGTTGGAGAAATACTTGAAATCACATAATGCCCTGTGTTTTGTCAGACTGGCCCGTAACATCACTATCAAAACAGCGTCACAAAACAGCATCACAGCGAATCTGCCTGAAACAGGTGAAGCTGTGAGATTGCAATGATAGAAGAAGTTGTAAAAGGCCCCAAAAGCCCTGGTTCTAGGGTGGGCTTTGGAAGATTGGAAAAAAAGGCAACAAGTAGTGAAGCTACACAAGTGTACTAATAGAAACACGAACTGCTCCTGACAGAAGACAGACAAATACTATTTCAAATTAACCTGTGACTGTTATTGATCTGGGTAGCATTTGCAAATGTTTTCTTCTCATTCTTCTTTGGTCCAGAAGTGGGAGTTTGATTTGTGTACTTCCTTTTTGCTTGTCATGTCTGAGGTTCTTCAACATCTGGCTTAGAGTGAAAGCCCTGTAAATAAACTTAAATTAGAAAGTAACCCTTAAGCAGAAGCATGACTCTCACATTAAAGCTATGTTTTTTTAACTCCTTTTTATCTAAAGCACTACTTTGGTTTTCCATTACTCGTTGAAATGCAGATTCTAATTTCTTTTTTCCTCACTGAATTGCTGTCAGTATTAGTTCCTAATATAATTTCCCTATACATTATTTTTGAGAAGAAAAATAATTATATGTATACTTTAATTCTATAATGCTCTGTTCATAGGAAATCTTCAATAACACAGTAGAACTTCTATTTTCCATATTCTTTTTGATGGTATGTATGCTACAAATTAGTATTTGTAGTTCTATGGAAAGGAGCCCATTTTATGTGTTTGACTTTGGCATTACTTGACTATCAGATGACAGGATTTTTACTTTTCTTGCTAAATTTGCTCTGAAAATAACCTTGAGTGTTTTGGTACTGTGTTCCGTTTTTTTCTTGTGACTACAGCTATCTGATAGCAGGTATGCATTTATTGTTTTAACGATGCTTAGTGCTAGAACAGAATTAGAAAGCACTTTGAAGGGGGGATTGGTAATATTTCACTGAGATATTAGACTTAGAAGAAGTTAATACAATTACACTTTTAATGTTACAACTGCAATATTCTCCTCCTGCTTACATAAGTATACCAGATGCTATAGAGCTACATCAACTGGCACTGCCTGTTATTAAATTAAAATTGAATATATTTTTTTTAAAACCAACCAAACAAAAAAAATTTTTAAAAAACCCCAAAACACCCTGAAACACAGTAAACTATAAAATTTGTAGATGCAAATAAAAGGCTTTGTTCTTAATGGCCAGAAAACACTTCAGTCAGGTTTTCAGTTGTCAAATTATCTGATGTGAGGAGAAGGAAAAACTGTATGACTTGCAGAATCATTGATGGAGTATTTAGGTGCTATGGATGTTACTTTTAAATTTAAAGAATAAATGTGTTCACTTTTTCTTTTTGCCTTTAGGGACATCATCCTACTCTCATCAAGGTTTTGGCTGTGAATCAAAGCTGTATAGCCTTGACCATGGCCACGAGAAACCTCAAGACAAGAAAAAGAAAACCTCTGGCCTTGCCACCCTCAAAAAGAAATTCATTAAGCGTCGGAAATCGAGCCGGTCTGCTGACCATGCCAAGCAGATGCGTGAGCTGCTCTCAGGCTGGGATGTAAGAGATGTTAATGCGTTAGTAGAAGAATACGAAGGAACTTCAGCCTTAAAGGAACTTTATCTACAAGCTAATTTGGCAAGACCAGAAGCCAGGACGCTACAGAAAGACATGGCTGAACTTTATCAATACAAATATTGTACTGATGTAGACTTAATATTTCAAGAAACTTGTTTTCCTGTGCATCGTGCGATATTGGCGGCAAGATGCCCATTTTTTAAGACGCTGCTTTCTTCCTCACCAGAGTATGGGGCAGAAATAATTATGGATATTAACACAGCTGGCATTGATATGCCTATGTTTTCTGCTTTGTTACACTACCTTTATACGGGCGAGTTTGGAATGGAGGATTCGAGATTCCAAAATGTTGATATTCTTGTGCAGCTTAGTGAAGAATTCGGAACGCCGAATTCCTTAGATGTTGACATGCGCGCACTGTTTGATTATATGTGCTACTACGATGTGGTTCTTAGCTTTTCATCCAACTCTGACTTAGTTGAAACTTTTGGTGGAAGTCAGAACTGTCTCGATGAAGAGCTCAGAGCTCACAAAGCTATTATTTCGTCACGATCTCCCTTTTTCCGTCACTTGCTGCAGAGAAGGATACGAACTGGTGAAGAAATCACAGACCGAACTCTACGGACTCCAACTAGAATTATATTGGATGAATCTATCATACCAAAAAAATATGCTAAGGTCATTTTGAACTGTATGTATACAGATGTGGTTGACCTCTCCGTTTTGCACTCCAGTCCTTCGGTGGGCAGTTTAAGTGAAGTTCAAGCTCTTGTAGCAGGAAAACTAAACATGACTAGGGCTGAAGAAGCTATGGAGCTTTATCACATAGCACTGTTCTTGGAGTTTAACATGCTTGCACAAGGTATGTAATACTGTCCTCGCTGTAGAATATATGACCTTATTAGAACAAGTTTTAGCAATTTTGCAGTGTAGGGATGCTTAGTGTCAGCTGTCAGTGGCTGAGAGCTCATTTAGAAATGGAATTTGTTTTCCATCTGTAAGTTGTCAATAATGCATCTATTTTCTAGGGACAGAAGAAACGCCACTCAAGATTTAGTTGTATGGTGTATCATTGTTGAAGCATGTTAATTTTATCAAGTCTCTATAACTGGTCTTGGTATTTCTAATGCTTATCTGCTTTCTGTAATCCATTTTTGGGTGTAAACTACAGAGAGATCTTTGTTGAGAGGAGGAAATATTGAGACTTGTTAGGAGGTGTCCATATATGTTAACAGGGTGGTAAACGTGAGTGACTATTTCTGTAGGTTATGTCAAAGACACCAACCCTGTGATCTTGCTGTTGGAAGGAAAACTTAAACAGCTTAATTGCAGTAGTCTTAGGTCTTTAATGTCTGCCTGTCTTTGAACAGAACTGAAGGCAGGGTCAGTCAGTATTTTCAGACATAAAGTTTAGAAAGTTATCCATTATTCTTGAAAATCATTCATATCTTGATCACGTACAGCCTCCTGACCTGAATTACTGCAATCTCAGGTGAGGTGTCCAAGCACTGATCAGTGAACTACTTAGTGGCCATATGATGTATAATAAAGTATGGGAATTGCTTCAGGCCTTGCTGATGAGGAGTAAGAATTTTACTTTTGAGCTGAGAGAGGGAAAATGGAACTCACTGGTGTAACAGCAACATAATTTGTTTAAATTAGTTTATTTTTTTTAAGTTAACTTTTAACAGTAGGTCTGTACATCCATAACTTCCAGCTGTCAAATTAAGTTTGATAAAATTGAAACCTTATATTGTATGAAGTAGCTATAAGGTAGTTCTAAGTAAAATAGGAAACTTGATAAAGAGTGGACCGGAAAGGTCAGTGTAAGCACTGCAGGAAGAGGTCATATTTTTAATGAGTTCCCCTAATAGTTACATGAAACTGAGCATGATAAGGGTATGAAAAACTAACAGAACTACTGTAGCTCATGTGGAGTTTGCCATTAGGAAACTAATTTACAGATTGTGGTGAAAGCTGAAATAATTGTACTGCAATAAAACTGGCACAGATCAAAGGGAATGTGTTTTCTGACGCAACATGCTACAGGATGTAATTGGGCTGTTCTTGGGCTCAGAATCATCCAATCTTCTGGGTGAGTAACCCGGGTTAGAAGGGGCCTCAAAAGATCATAGGATCCAGCCTATCCAGGTGAGAAAGTGAGCCTAGGTGAGATTGTCCAGCATTCTGTCCAATCACTTCTTGAAAACCACCAGTGATGGGGACTGTACTGTGTCCCTGGGGAGATTGTCCTGGTGAAGTGATTGTTCTCATGGCAAAAACATCTTGTGTTGAGATGTTTTCCAGTGCAACTTACACCTGTTGCCCCTTGTTCTTTTCCTGTGGCTTCTTGAGAGAAGAAAACCTCTGTCCTCTTTATAACTGCCCTACCATAGCTCAAGGTCTGGGAATACTGTGAAAAGGTCCCCTTGTTAGAGCCTTCTGTTCTTGAGGGAGAAGAGACCTAACTTCCTTCACTCTTTCCTCATAGGCTAAGTTCTCCAGTACTTTGATTAACATCATGGCACTCCTTCAGACCCTCTCTTCTCTATTTGCATCTTTCTTATTTTTGTTGTTTCCTTCTCAGTACACCTAGAAGCTTCATGTTTCGGAAGGGGCAAGAAGTTCTACTGTAGTTGAACTATGGTATTAAGTTAATTTCTATATGATATGCACAAGCTAATAGTACTTGAGAACAACTCCATGGATCAGCTGAAAGCCAGAAGGGAAAATGGATTGAAATTAAAAAGGTGATGGAGTTTCTCAGTTTTGGTGCATGCACATATATACAAATGCTAAAAGGATTTAATATAGTCAGGGAATACTAATGAGAGACTTAAACAGTGAATGAAACCCTCAGTGAGACACTGAATAATTATGCACTGTTTCATAAATGAACAGGGTGCAATTCTTTTCCTCAGATTGGATACCTAAACTGGAACAACTGTGATCTGGAGGTGCCCTGATGAAGCAGTGTCAGTTAAAGCACAGCAGAAAAGCAAAGACAGATTGAGAACTTTCAAGAGAAACTTAGGTAAATTTATAGATAGGAAGATGGCTTTTACTGTCTGTGTTAGTAAATACTGAAAAACGATATTTTATTTGGTGCTGAGTTAGTTTCTGCTCACTTTAAGTTGAGCTCACTTGGATCAGCATGTCCTAAACTGGCACTCTTTTCATTAATGCACTACAGAACCGTGCTGCTTCGGAATGTATATTCCATGAGTCAGTGGTAACAAGATCTCTACTTTTTCCTGGAAGTTTTCCCCCCAGTACTACCTCTAGGAGAGTAAAAAAGAAAGGCAGCAGCAGGAGCTGCACTGGGCTTGCACCTCAGCAGCACACTTGAGTGGCTGGAGCCCACGAGTGCAGCAGTGCAGGCTCGGTCTTGATGGCCCTCTGGATGAACTGGAGCTGTAGTGTTTTGGGGGTGACCATAGGGAGGAGGTAGAGAGATGTAGTGGCATTCAGAGGTTTTCTTTCCATAGTAAATCCCTTTCTGACCACAAAAGCAGTGAGATTGAGGGGTGGGGCTGTTGTTATACATAGGAGAGAAATCCAGTAAAATCAGCAAGTGTTGAAATCTGTTAAATTATCAAATACTAGAAAATGTAGGTTTGGCCCTCCTTCAGCTATTGAAATTCTAGATGTTAACTTCACCTAATTAGGATTTTACAAATTGGTGCTGCATTCCCTAGCTACAGGAGAAAGTAGTAAGCACTTTGTAGATCTGTATACGCCAGTGGAGTCAGAATCTAACAGTTTCATACATAATTTGCCAAGTTCATGTTTAGGTCATAGGTAGTGTGCAGACAAGGAAGAACTGTTCTGGTATAATCTTATAATCAAAATTAAAAGGAAGCTTATTTGGTCAGGGAAAACTATATGCCTGCACGTGACTGAGATGACTTAAATATGTGCTTTAATCATGACCACTGTTCTTGTTTCTGACGTAGTTGTAGCATCTTGTCCTCACTTATATGCTTAACGTGAGGTAGATGGGAGATCTTAATTTCAGTGGTGTCCCTCCTATTCCCTGATTTCACATCTAGCAGACTTCCATACTGGAAGCTATCACTCAGACATCTGACTTCTAGATGTTATGCAGAGTGATGTGGAGGAGACAGCATTGTGTAGGTGTTGGAGGCCCCTGAGCAGGCAGTTCTCCTGACATCTCTTAGCTTGGACCTCTGGCCGTGTTTTTCCACTCTGTGGTGCTGCAGGTGTCCAGTTCTGCCCAAGTACTGACTGATCCCATCAGCTGGCTTTCACAGGAGCTGATGTCTTAAGTTTCCTCTCTAGATTTCCACGCCCTTGGCTAACGTTTTTTGTTTCAGTTCACTCCTGCTAGCCAATTGCAAACTTGGGAAGTCTTGTCTCCCTGGTTTCATGGCAAATATTCTGGGCTTGTTTTGTTAAGTCTGGATACTCTCTCCAGTTCATTTTTCTCACTTCCACTCAGTTTTGCCTGGGTGTTTGTAACTGAGTATCGAGTGAAAATGATGTATTTTAAAGCTTCTGATCAGCTGGGGCTTTTTTCCACAGATTTTAGTTTGATTTGTCTTCAGGGACCTTTCTGAGTATCCAGATGTTGTAATTTTTCTTCAGTTTCAGCAGATGATTCAGCTTTGACTATTTCCATGGAAATTTCCCCATTCCTAACACAGTGATACTCCTTTTTCTGACTATTGTGATTTAAGAGATGGTTTCCCTATGGTGAAGACGGTGATAGTATGAGCATGTCCAATGAATCTTTACTGTTCAAGTAAAGCAGGACAACCTTTATCTAGAATGTCCTCTGCCTTCATTTTGATTTATTTTAGCTGAGGATTGTCACTTACCTTTCAAGAGAAACTGAAATGGCTCTTTCAATGAACTAATTTGAGTAAATTAACTAATCAGCAAGCATATCTGGTCAATAGAGCTGATCATACTGAAACCCATTTGTACCAAATAGGACTGACACTGCTCTTAGGGGTTCTCTGGTAGTTTTTACTGTCAAAATTGAATCTCTTTAGGTCTTTCACAGAGCCTATGAGGATTAGAGCCCTCTCCCAGGGTAGAGGAGCTCCAGGGGGAGGTTGGAGCACATCCCTTAGTAGAATGTTTCTGTGCTCTGCCTACCTGTTTTTGCCCTCTGCTGCAGTTTTTCTGTCTTCACGCTACCTTGCTGCTCTCTCTCAGCTGTACTGGTGCAATTATTTTAACACATTGACTCACAAAGATTGAGTTTAATATCACTTATCCATTGCTCTTCTGTAGTACAGTTACGAAAACCAGATCAGTTCCCTAGTCCTGTTCATTACACATTATTAAAATACTCCCCACTTCCAGTCTTACTGTACTGCCCTGCTGTTGCAGGGAAGTTTGACTTCAGGCATGTTAGTTTTATTAGATAGCTATATTACATGTGTGAATCCTCTACTCCCTCTTGGCCCTGTTACCCACTGTTATGAATAGTCCCACTGAGGTGGTGGTACAGAATGTTTTGCTGTGATAGGCTTTTGGATACAGGGACCTTATGAAATAGTTTTGCCTGAGAATCTTTTCTGTCACCTGATTCAAAGAAGTTTTCTAAAGTAAGACTAACAAAAAATAACTCAAATTCCAACTTTTTGCTTTCCTTCACTTTTATTTCAGGTGTTGAGTTTACTCTTGACAAGCATAAGAACTTAGAAACTTTATTGTAAAGTTACAATAAAAAACATATTCAGTAGCACAGCATTTGATCTGGAAGCAGGTATTGCCTGACATCAAAAGTATACTCTTGGTCTTAGGATGGCTGAAATACTGGAATGCCAGGGATCCCATGGTAGCAGTATTAAATACACATTCAAAAAATCCAAAAGGTATGGTTCCTGTGATTGCCAGCGTGGTTTCTCCTAATGTGACAAACTTAAAAAACATTGAATAGCTTCTAGATTCCAGTTCAGCGTAGATGAATTCTTACTACTTTTTTTTTTCATTGGCTCCACTGGTGTGCACAAGTTTAAGGGGAAAGTCTTCTCTACAGAATGAGTTAAAGCAATCTAACAGTTTTGTTTTAAAAGGTTTGCTTAATGCCACTCTTGCTAATTGTTGAAGGCAGTAGACTTGTCTACAGTAGGTCTGTCAACTGTCCTGGTCCCAGGCCACTAGCTAGAATGCTAAATGTGGCCTCTAGCTATTTCTGTCTGGAAGGAGTGTGGGACTGCATTTAAGAGAATTGCAGAGGCAGACAGGACTTCATGGTAGGAAGGCTCCATTGGCATTCAGCAAAATGAATGCATGGAATAGCATAATTGGTGCAAAGTGTCATGGTTATCTTTCCTTTTTGTAGATTCCAGGTTGAATCTCTGAGGGATAGTAATGGTCACAGAAGCTTGTGAGATGCTGCAGATGGATCTTGGGAAGGTTGTTGCTGCCTGAATATTAAAAAATAGTATTCACAGGAAAAAAATTCCACTATTCCACTGTAAAGAGCAATATTGTGGCTATTAGATGACTACTTTTTTTGCCAAGTGGCTGATCGTTAAAGCAGAAAAAGCTTCTGCCAAAGAAGAAAGGAAATTGGATTCCTTCCATAGCTAGAACTGGGTTGCCCCAATTTATTTAGAAGCTCAAAAAACACTTTAATTATTACATTATGCTTACTTTAGAAGAAGTACTTTTAATAATCTCACACTTCTGACCCGTTGCTAAAATTACTTGGAAAAAAGACTGTTTCATTTGCTAGTCATCTTCATTGAGCTTTTCACCTGATGTCATATTATTGTTAGTTGTGCAGTAGTTGAACTTGACAGAAGAACTGAGACTGAGCTGATGCACTCTTTCTGTAAATCGGTGTTGCTCAGATCTTTGGAACTGCATTTCTGGTGTCTTTTCAGGGGGCAGGCATCCTTACTTCAAAAATAAATGTCAGATGAAATACTAGGAATGGCATTAATTTTGAGATAAGTCTCTGCTCTTTGAGTTTCCTGGTGACTGATTTCAGTGTGTGAGTTTACTGCCTTTGAAATGGAGCAGTCCTTACGTGTGATGTTTAGAGTTCAGGGGAGTGCAGTTTCTGCTGAAGTCAGCTTGCATGCAAGCAGAAAAATTGCATGCAAAAAATTGTGTTAGAATTTAGCAGGGGAAGGCTGAGTGCAAATGACCCTAAATAATGGTTTCAAACTATTTTGTTTCTTATTCATGGGAGTCAAACTCTTCTCTTAAGGAAATTGCAGCTAATCACTTTTGTTTACGTGCCAGGTTTGCTGCTAACTTAACATTTTCCTTTCTTGAGCTCCAAAAGGAAAGCTGAGAGAGACTTGCATGACAAAGTTAAATGCAGTGTCAGCCCTTTGCTGTTTGGGTAAAAATGGATCCTGAAGTGGAAAGCTTCAGACTTCATTTACTCTCTATTTCTGACATATGCTGAAGTATTTTGAGCTTTTTTTGATGATAAGGTGGGGTTTGGATGGTTTAATTGTTTATTGTTTGTTTGTTTAAGGCTGTTTCTCAGATTCTTGACCAGAACTTTTTAAGACTTCATCGTTTAGGAATCTGGGGAATTTGCCCATCTAGAGGGGACAGTTTCACTAACATGTACTTCAACCCATGGAGTGTATTTCAGAACAGTTCTCATCCTCTGCTCTTACCTCTCCTGTTGATGACTGGAGTGATGTTCCAAGTGCCTCCAACCCATCTTTGTTGCCTGTGCTCTGCCCACGTAAGGCCAGTGCTTGCCATGCGGGTTAGGGGTTGATATCTATAATGAGGCATCTGTTCTTACTAGGAGTAGTAATGATAATGTGTAACCTCGTGGAGATAGGTGGCTCTGAGAAGTGCCATACTATTCCAGTAATGGTGAAGGACAAAGCAGTTGTGTTGAGACATAACCCCTTTGTCACAAGCAAATGGAGAATCTGTCTGGGGATGCACAGTGTAGTGCTGCATCAGTCAGAAATGTGTTTGCTTTGGGTAGCCCTTCTGTCAATGGCTGCATTCAGTCTTCCTTTTCTCAGGTGAATCAGACGTGTGAAAAAATACCATCCAACTGCTTGTTGAGGAAAGTTTTGTTTAAATATGAACTGGTGTAAAATGCATTACTATTGGGGGACAGACATTACTCTTATAAATTGCTTTAGAAATTTAATAAAGATTGTTCAAAACCATATACATTACATATTCCTGAAAAAAATTAGAAAATTTTATTGGTAGAATATTGTTCTTAAAATTACTACATTGTGGTTTTTGTAGTATTGGATACAAATATATGTGTCTAATAGGACAGGTAAATTTATAACCAGTCACGTCTTTAAACTGTTGCTTTCTACTACTTTCTTAACCCTCCTGTTTAAATTCCCATTTTAGTGACTTCTGAGTAGTAGCTCGTTTGACAGATTCCCTCCTGCTCGAAGAAGCTTGTTCACTTGTTACTACCAACTCTATATCTTTCACATTATTAGTTACAATGGAAATGGAATGAACACTGTATGTTCTGTATGCTGCCCTATGTAGAAAAGTAAGATTTTTATTTCTGTTAATGGTTGCTAGTGTGTTTTTCTGTATGTAGCCAGTACCAAAATATGTAGCATCAGGAGACCCGTCTTTGTCTTGACTAGGGTTCAGATTACTGTGCTAAACACTTTTCTATTCAGTTTATTTCCAGAGCTCAGTAATGTGATACACATCCCTAAACAACAAAGTTTAGTTTTTAGGTATCTTTGAAACTGAGAGAAAAATGATGATGTATAAGAAGTAAAATTGCAGTGTAGACATGTAGCTCTGAACTATCTGGGGACCTTTTATAAGCATAAGCACAGCTGTAATTTTGTGGCTGTAGTGGGTTGAGACTAGAATGTATAATTCTGAGAATTTTTTTTCTTTAAATTGCTATCTTTCTGCTAAACCACATGTACAAATGAAATCAACAAAGTTCTATTGGAGACTTAAAGTTATCAACGTTGTGGTACCGTCTGTCTTAACTCCATAGTCCCAAGTACCCATGTTTTCAGCCCTCCCACAGCCTGTCTTCCCTCATTTCTCCCAAATCAGCTCCATTTCCCTTCAGGAGTTTTAACTATACTCTCTCTCCTTCAGAGGATGTGTACCCTGTGAAAGAGTAGATCCTAATAAAGGTAGGAAGAAACTGTAGCAGACTCTCCATAAATCTGCTTCCCTGTCAGAGAATGTGCTCCCTGTCCTGGCACCCTCTGTGCCTTGCTGGATACTGAGGCCAGTGTGGTGGCCTGGAGCAGCCCTGCACTGCTTCCTGCCTTCTCTGTGAGTGAGAAAATGATGCTTTGCTGCCCTCATCCTGTACCGAGTAGCTGAGTACCAACACTGTTACAGCTTGTGTTTCTTCTCCTCTGCATTGTCTGTATCAGGAGGGCCCACGAGCAAAGTGATACAGGCAAAAATCCCACCTTTGTTACAGTTGGTGGGTTACTGTGAATCTGCTGCGAACATAGAGACTCAATTTCTCAATGTTAAAATATGTTAAACACTCAGATAACCAAGGGAGTTCTGATTGGGTTGAACTAGCTTTCCAGTTGTTTATCCAGGCATGCCAGCAGCCATGATGCTTCATGTGCCTTTAAAAAGTGAATAACTGTATCGTTGGAATCGTAAACTTAGAATAAATATTACTGTACTTTTAGTCAAAATATAATCTTGTTTTTAACCTTGATCTGTAGGGTACCTGTCTTTACTATCACTGGGTGCATATAACCTTTTCTATTACAGATTTAGCCACAGGTACTCTTCCTTCAGGGTTAAAGTGCCTCTGTAACCACATAGTTGACTGTTGCCCTTGTTTTGTAGGCTGTGAAGATATCATTGCTGAGAGCATCTCACTGGACACCTTAATTGCCATTCTGAAGTGGAGCTCTCAGCCCTACGGTTCCAAGTGGGTTCATCGCCAAGCACTGCATTTCCTCTGTGAGGAGTTCACCCAGGTCATGACTTCAGAGGTCTTCTACGAGCTCAGCAAGGAGCACCTGCTCACAGCTATTCAGTCTGACTATTTACAGGTAACCTGTGTGCAGAATGCAGCTGCTCCTGCTAGAACTAGCAGGGTGTATTGTACTGTTACTAGGAAATGCTTGGGAGTAGCTGATTTTAAATTGTAGGCTGAAGAGGGCTTGTACACACTAAGCACTCCTTCTATAATATGTGAAAAAATTAAATGGAAGTAGTGATTAAGAAAATTGTTTTGTTCTTGGCTTGTAACACAACCCATACGTGGTATATGCTGTTGCTTGGAAGTCTAATAATAGTTTATAAATGGATGCAAATTATTTTAAACAAAACATTTCTGAACCTAACATTTGCCTTGCCTGTTTAAGAGATTTATAAAATTACATAGTGGGAGTAGTTTTGCTATAACAACATATGCTAATTTGGGGCAGTGGGAGCTAATAAACTAGAAATGGTTCAGAAAACTCAGTTTATTTTCATGGAGAGAGAAAAATACCATGTCTGACAAGTATTGCAGATTTTTTTGGTGTTTTTTTTTGTTTTGTTTTGTTTTTTGTTTTTTGGGTTTTTTTTAATGACTTGCCTTCAGTGATTGTGTGGTTTTAGGGAGAGAGAGCTGTACTGGCCAACAGAAAGATTCTGGATTTTTTCTGCCATTGCTCTTCAGGGAAGATATCTTTATAATGATGACCACCCTTTAACAGTTTAAAGATTACTAGATTTTTTTTTTAACTGCATTCATCTCAACCTTACTTTTTTGTGAAGGATTAAGTGCTAGAGATTATTTAAAGTGGTTTTTTTTAAAGTTTTGTTTACTTGAAACATTTCAGAAATTACAATTAACAGTACTGTTGGTCTTCCATGAGAGCTTATATTGCTGAATTTGTAATGTTAAACAAAAGCTTGAAACACCCAGAGGTAGAACTGACCCTTTTAATTAAATTTAGTAATTCAAACTTTATACCTGTAAGTTTCCATACTAAATAAAATTTTTCCTTCTGTACAAAACTTCATCCTCTTCCTAGGGATTCAGTAAGTTATATGAATCTAGAAATTATGGTGGTGATACACCTGTAGTACAGCTTAAAATATTAGGAGAAAATGGTAAGCAGATCATAAAGTGCAAATATTTCATGCTTAGGTACAACTGTGTTTCTTTAGAGCTGTAAAAGACCTGTGATTTTTTTTTTCTTTTGTGTGGGTGCATGTGACATTAAGCATACACAGATTACTGACTTCCTCTTTCTACAGGCAAGTGAACAAGATATTCTTAAATATCTGATTAAATGGGGAGAGCACCAGTTGATGAAGAGGATAGCAGATCGAGGTGAGGATCCTTTAAACCATGCAGTACTAAACCAAATAAACCAAAATTTATGGCAGCTCTGTTTTGTGAGTCGTCTGTAACTTAGGGAAATTCAATTTACTTTGTCCATAGTATAGTCAAAACAAAGCAAATGCTCTTGCTTTCTTTAAAGGTTTTGTTATCTAAAATGAGAACACAGCATTCTGAGAGAGATGGGATTGTTTAGCCTGAAGAATAAAAGGCTTAGAGGGGATCTTAGCAGTCTATAAATATCTAGTGGTAGGAAGCAAAGAAAATAGAGCAGCACTTTTCTCTTGGCACCCAGGACAAGATGAGAGGCAATGAGGCATTAACTGAAATACAGGAAACTGTGAAGATGGTCAGACACTGGCACAGGCTGCCCAGCTGGATGCAGTGAAGAGCAGTGTGTTGTACCTCACCTGGGGAGGTGTGGGAAGAGGGCATTGGTTGTGACTGAACCAAACTTCTGGAGGTCCTTTCAACCTCTATGACTGTCTGATTTTGAAGTCTGGTTGGTTTCCTGTTGTCTCAGAAATATTTTTCTTGTAACTAATTTATAAAAAAAAAACCCTGCAGTATCTTCTTATGCAGGCTTCTCACAGTAGTCTTACTCTTAGTTTACTGTTTCAGCCTTTCACTTCAGTTTGAGTGTGTCTCTCTGACAGGAATCTGTGGTAGCGAGTAACAAGCCAACAAGTGGCACCAGTGTTTTCCCTAAAGTAGATGTAAATGTGTTTTTATGAGCCTAGATGCACGTTATTGCTACAGTGGTAACTTCAAGGTCAGTCTTACATGTGTTGGATATGGAAAGTTAAACGTGTATGTCCCAAATAAGAGATGCAAGGATCTTGTAGTTCATCTGCACTTCGAAGTGTCAATCACATAGTGCCACAAGAGGAACAGAAAGGGAAGAACCTGCCTGAGTAAAAACAGAGCAGTACTGGTGTAACTACTGTCTTGGGAAGGCTGGCCAAGCTTTTGAAATCCACTGTTACTGCTTGCAGTACAACTGCTTTGTCATGGACATTTTTTATGAAATGCAACAAAATGTTAGTTAAAGGATGTGCTTCTTGTGTCCTGAGCAAGTATTTACCTATTTCCAGAACAGGATTTTCCAAGTGTTTCTCCTAGGGCACATTGGAACACAATGGAGCCAGTTAAACAGTAACAGACCCGGGCTGGGGCAGAAGCTGCTCCTTTGGGATCACTGCACAGCTTCTTGCTCTGGCATTCATTAAGTAAACAGCTCACATCTCTTATCTGGGATCCTCAGATAACACAATAAGCAAAAGCAGAAATAATAGTGACACCAAATTCTGTCAGATTAGGGCCTAGTAATTTCATCTAAATTCCTCTCTGGCACTCCTTATATTGCAGCTCTGAATGTGTGATGGTGTCACTAAAATGCCACAAAGCATTAGAGAATGTAACTAGCTGTGGCCAAAACTTGAGCTGTGTGTGCTGAGGGAGGATGGGTGTGTTTGACAGGTTTCCTCAAAGAGGGAAGCTAGTCAGTCAAATTCAGGTTGGGTACAATACCTAAAATACGCATGTGGGCTGTGTGGTCATCTTGCTGTCTCCAGGAAGATGCCACTTCTGGTACAGATAGGTGTCCTGTGACCATGAGAGCAGTTTGGGTGGGCTTGACACCATGTTACACAAGGTGGGTACACAAGGAAGCTAGAATAATGTATCTCTGAGGACTCTTCAGACCTTAATTTATAGAAACTTACATGTCTTTGAAAACTGCTGGGGGAAGGCAGAGGAGCTACAGGAGAGAGTCCCTGGGGGAACTGCTAGCAGGGGGGTACAACTGCTTTCATAGCATAGCTTTTAATAGAGCTTTCCAAAGGTTGATGGCAAATGCTGTATTTGTATTTCCTGCCTGGCTTACATTTTGAAACTGGCAGCTGTGCCAATTACCCCTGGTGATATAAACTGAACCTGTCTCTATGGATGCTTCATATAAGATTTTAAGGCATGAGGTAGAATCGTAGGATCATTTTGGTTGGAAAAGACCCCCAGGACCATGGAGTCCAACCTTTGACCAATCCACCACCCTGTCAACTAGACCATAGTACCAAGTGCCATGTTTGATTGTTAGTTTTGTGGAACAGTGCTGATGAGCTCTACTGATAAAAAATGAGAATTTTTCTTCCTGTTCTTTGACCTCCCCTGTAAGGTAAGCCCTGTACCTCCTGCTACCCTCTTTAAACTTTCTGATGAAAACTTAGCATGTCTTGTTCCTTCCCACAGAGCCTAATTTACTCAGTGGTACTGCTCACAGTGTGAATAAAAGAGGTGTGAAGAGGAGAGATCTTGACATTGAAGAGCTGAGGGAGATCCTGTCTCCACTTTTACCTTTTGTCCGCATTGAGCACATCTTACCCATGAATAGTGAAGTACTGAGTGATGCAGTAAGTCAGTAATCTCATACAAATACCATCTCTGGGTTCTTTGTACTTTGCATGTTACAGTGCTCAGGTGTGAGGTTTTTTTTGCTTTGGTGGGTGTTGGTTTTGTTTGTTTATTTTAAGGATTAATTTCTAAAATGTTATAATTGAGAGTAATAGATGTGTAACGTTCTTTCTGATTAGGTTTTGTGTTCTTTACTATCAAAAGGCTAAAGAAAAATCAGTGGTGTAAGGGTTCAGTGTAAAGAGTGCATTTATTGCAAGTTTTTACCGTATTAATATTTTAAAAACCGTAAAACTATTTCTTGATTCTTAAAGATGAAGAGAGGCCTGATTAGTACTCCTCCTTCAGACATGCTACCAACATCAGAAGGTGGAAAGTCAAATGCCTGGCTGCGGCAAAAAAATGCGGGAATATATGTGCGGCCAAGACTGTTCTCACCATATGTGGAGGAGGCTAAGGTAATATCAGCAACACTTGACTGTTCTCAGATTGGAGTCATCAGGGGGTTCTGTAAACAGGGAAAGATTTTGGGCTGCTTTGTGTCTCTTTACATGTACTGGCCTAAAATACTAACATTTTCAGTTTAACAAGACTTACAAGATTGATCATCAGGCTCAAGTCTCTAGAACTGGTCAGAAAAATTTCAACAAAATTTTTTTTTGTCGAAATTGAAATGTTTGCGAGACAGATCTTGCTGAAATTCCACCGGAAACAAAGCAACGTTCTGAGGGAAACCTCCCTGGTTTCCAGCCAGTTTGCCGGCCCAGCTCCTCGGCAGCCCTCCTGGCAGGCGGATGGCAAGGTGAGAGCCTGAGAGTCCCAGTCTGCAGCTAGTCAGCAACCTTGGTGCCAGCTCTTTCAGGCTCCCCAGCTCCCACCAGAGCTGGGTGGGGAACTGCTATTCCACTCGGCAGAGGACTGATATTTCATCTTCTTGTTTGAATCAGAACATACCCAAAATCTTGTGATCCTCCGCAAAATGGAATAAATATCCTGTGTCCAGTTTGAATGAAGTCCTTCGTTTCCCTCTCAGGCAGTCGCTTCCCTATTTAATGTCTTGCATGAGCACTGTCAAGCTGAAGATCTTGTAGCATCTCTGGTGGTGACGTTTGGTGGCAGGGTGGAGATGGTGCTGTGTGGGGCAGGAATGTGCCATGTTCTGTTTGACAGAATGGGAGCCTTTTGTGTCACTGACCAATGCCACCACTTCAGGTAGCCCTGACTTGAGTTGAGAGCTTGTGAGTCCAGCAGTGCAGGTGACAACAGAACAAGCGGGTTAGGTGAAGCTGTGTACACCCATATCACCTACAGACTCTGACATCTGCTCTGGTGAATTTGGAGCTTGTGCCTAGGAGAGAAAATGTTTTCTAAATAAAATGATGTTATTGTCCTCTGTTAGGGAAGGGAAGATATAAACTACTGTGGATTTTGGGCACAGCAGTTAGAGAGCACCAAGTGGCACTAAAATAGCAAAGGAAGACTAACTGGTTAAAATGTTCTCTTTGTATCTTGGATTGCTAAAACTAACAAAAACGTGATAAAAGCTTTGACTCTTAGTTTTCAGGTATATGCTGTGGGAGTGCTGTAATATTTATCCAAAGTAAAAGGTGCATTCTTACAATCCCCATAGCCCTGTCAGAATTCCTACTTGTTAGTATTGGTTTCATATTATGCTGTTAAAACTTTTAAAGCATTTTAAGGCTTTTTAACCTTAGAGAGAGGACTCTCATACGTAGTCTCTGGTAACTTTACTCCTTCTATAAATAGTTGAGTTATTGTAAAATGAAAAATTTGGGAATGAGTGATTTTTGATCTTTTTTTAAACTCCCCTGCTAGTCTCCCATTTTTTGAAATAAGTTAATTTGATCTTAAGTAAGAATCTTCAAAGGGTAGGCATAAATCTTTTTCTATTCTTTAGATGTCTGAGGAAAACATGTTTAGTTTTCAGACTAGTGCCTTCTACTGGGTGGCACAGAAAGTTGAGACTCATAGGCAGTAATTGTCTTAAGTCCAGAGGGTCTGGCCTCAAGAAGGTCAGTTCTAATCTGACAGGTTAAAGTAAACAAAGCATCTTTCCCAAACTGTTCTCCTGCCTGCTCTTAGCTCTGAAACTCAGCTATGATCATGACTGGAAAATGGAATAGAAAATGCTGATGAAAAGCCAGATGTTGTTTGTGACCTGACAGAGTTACTTTGGTGTAGACATGGCTGGACTGGTGTGGCTGGGGCTGTGCTTGCAGCAGTGGCAGTGGGTGTGTGCAGTGCCTTCACAGGCTCTGCTGGCTGTCGTTGCAGTCGGTGCTGGACGAGATGATGGTGGAGCAAACCGACCTCGTTCGCCTGCGGATGGTGCGAATGTCCAACGTGCCCGACACGCTGTACATGGTGAACAACGCGGTGCCGCAGTGCTGCCACGTCATCACCCACCAGCAAGTCAGCACTAACCAGACCAGTCCTCCCTCAGTTATAGCCAACGAGATCCCAGGTAAGCCTCCCGTGCCAAGTGAGCTCCAGGGAGTGTGTGGGTGCTTGGGCCCGGGGGAGTGAGAGTCAGTTATTGAGCTTCAGCATTTCCTCGGAGAGTAGCTCTGCACCAGGAATAGTCCTTTTGCTTTGGTCTGTCCTACAGACATTAACTGATTTTGGATGGCAGAGTAACTAGTTGGAGAACAAAACCCTTGGACTGGTTAAACACAGTACAATACTTGCTGGAGCCTGGCTCTCTATTCTCAGAATTTTCTCTAGGGTTCTCAGTTTTCTACAAACCAGTTGTTCAATATAGGTAAGATCTGAGAGTCTAAAATTTCTTTCAAAAATCAAAAGCCAGAGAACATAGGTTCTAAGGAAATCAGCTGAACTCAGTATGCCAGAAAAGTACTGGAAGTGGGCACTCAAAACACATTTACTTCAATTTACCAAATCCACTTTAGCTTTGAAGCCAAACCAACTTAATTTCTTGTGGAATAATGTGTCAGAGTACATTTTTATAGGCTCAAGTTAATATGGCCTCTCTTGACTTCAGGATGATTGGCGTGACATTCCCCATAGGCAAACCAGGAAAATAGGTACTAAATATGTTTTGTCATTTAGGCATATGATCTTTTTGTGTCAGACTGGAAGAATGTATCTAGTGGGGTTCCTAAAGCATCTAGCTCTTCCTGCCTTTCCCCTGTCCCATTAATACTCAGTGTACATAGAGAAAACACTGGCAAAACTTGCAACTGATGACAAGTTGCCAGGGTCAGTGGATGTTTTGGAGGACAAGATTAAATTTTAATTCAGTGAAGGAAGTGGAAAATGCTGTGCCTCTGGCATTCCCCATTTTATAAGCTCTTTGTATATCAATTATGTCTCTCTTCAGTCAGCTATGTTGAAAGGAAGTCGATCAAGTATTCTTACAGATGTTAGAGCCAGGACCAAAGATTGAAATTGCTGCAAGAGAATTTAATTTGAAGTGTTAGGAAGATTTGAAACACTGTTTAGTTATAAGATTTCTAGGAAAATTTATAGAATGGTTTTGATCTGTTTGCTTCTTGTAGTCCAGGAAGAAACTTGATAAAGCTGAAAAGGAGCTTCTAAAAACTTCTGTTTGAAAAATTTGATAAAAGTATCAAATGTTTATTTAGAAATTTGGAGCTCTTAGCAAAACTGTTATCTCAGCAGTGCATTATAGTACTTGGACTTCCCTCCCCAGAAAAGTGTAAATATACTAGCATGAATTGAATGTGAAGTATTTAATATAAGATAGGACTTTGATAACACTTTGCTCAATGCTAATTTCCAAAGAAGTTGAGAAAGGCAACAGGTTCTCAGAGATCTTCAGTGTTTTGCCAAAGTTCTCATGTTCTTAAAAAAACGAGCTTTGTTGGCAAGCATAAGACATCTTGACCAATCTGAAACTCCCCTGCATCTTGGTTCTGTACAATTTAATAGATAGGAATTATTGCCAGTCCTTTGATTTGAACACAGATATGAGCTCTGAGCCTGGCCAGTAGTTGGAGCGCAGGAATTGTGTCCTGGCAACTGTCTTGCTTTTCTTAGTCCTGTAATTAAGCAAAAGAATTGATTGGTTGGCCAGTGCCTTCTTGCTAGAATGGGCAGATGGGCCCAGTTAATGTGAGGAGATTAAAGCCTGTCCCAGACTCCAACTTGTACAGGAATCCATCCTGAAGCATAGATGGAGCACAGGGAGTGCCGCGGTGAGAACTCGGCAGCATCGCCTCTGTGGCCCTTGGGCTCAGAGCAGGGGGGGTTCACAGCTCAGCTGCTCCCGCCTGTCCCTGGCCTCTCCTGGGACCCACTGCCTGAGGACTGTGTTTGCACAAACCTGCTGGCAGTGTGTTCTAGTGCTCTTTCTGCAGCACTGTTGTAAAGTGAGCTCAGCTAAAGCCTGCTCTAACTTGAGGCCAGGTTCTGCAAGTGGTTGGGTTTCTTTACACATTTTCCAGTTTCAGTCTGAATTAGAAATCTTGCAGCCAAGGCAATTATATTTTTTTATATACATAATCTTTCTTCCATGTGTTTTGCATGAATAATAGTAAAAAACCCAAAACAAACCAGGGTTTGAGAAGACAGTATTTTTTAATGAAAACCTTACATCATTTTTATGCCTACTAGTTTGGAGAACTGCTTCAGACTTCTCTTAGATTCTCTTGTGTAAGTATTAGCAAAATGCTGGCTGTAGCTAAACATCTGGCTGCTAAACCAGGATTTTTCAGAAGAATTTCAGTGTGTGAAGGGTAGAAGACTTATTTACAAGCCCTGAAGACTGGTTATAATAGGTTCCTTCCCTCCCCTCTCAGTACAGGAACTCCACTGTGGGGGGAATATTTTGCACTACATGTACTTCTCCTTCATGTACCAATGTAAACTTTGTGAAATTGGGACCAGTTGTAACTGTGTGGTGTTTCTCCTTCTCTGTAATGCAAATGTCTTTTCACGCTGTTCTTGCTGTATGATCTGTTTAATTTTTATGAGCTTTCATTTATGGACATCTGGTCATGGTAATACATAACACTTGTAAAGCTGGTAAAGGATCAGATGCCAGTACTTACACACTCAGAGATCTGGATTTGTCTTCTCTATTTATATGCACATTTTCCTTAGGACAGAAACACCACAGAGAAGTATCATTCATCATCAAACAGCAGTAAAAAGTGGTATGAGAAAGTTTTGCAACAGGATAAATACCCAAAATTATGCATTACTTTCTTTTGGATTGGTTTTTTAAAAATTATTTCAATATGACTGCATAAAACAACGTAATTTTAACAGGTTTTTGTTGGCTTACAGTTCATGTAACTTTTGTAAAATGCCCTTTCTCTAGTTACATACTGGTGTTATGGTCTTTTGATTATAGAACTGCATTAGAAGTATGAAGTGTATGCCAAAAAAATCAATGAATTCTTGGCCTTTGCAATGCATGAGGGAACATTCAGTTGTTATTTAAGATATCCTGCCCCCACCTCAAATCATGGAATTCCTGCTCCAAAAGGGGTTTACAAAGAAATCTCTATTTGTGGCTCATTCTAGCAGAAGCTGGGGAAGTGGTGTATGTTTTTATCATTTATATGATGTGTGTTATCCATGTGGCCTCATGATGCTCCATGGAACATGTGTAAGTTGGACAGTTCTTGGCAGAATGCTTCTTAAAAAAAACAAAAGCCAAGGCAGGCTGATGTTAGATTTTTCCTTCAGAATAAATCTAGCCACTGCAATCAAACTTACTGTCTCACAGTTGAAAAAGAAGACTCTTTCTTATCCCCACTCCATTCTCTGCTATCCCTCCAGTTCCCAACCTGCTGGTTGTGAAGGAGATGATCAGGCGGCTGCAGGAGCTGCGCCACACCGAGCAGGTGCAGAGAGCCTACGCGCTGAACTGCGGGGAAGGCGCCACCGTCAGTTACGAGATCCAGATCCGCGTGCTGCGGGAATTCGGGCTCTCCGATGCTGCTGCTGAGCTCCTGCAGGTATGGAGCATGGCTGTGTAAGGCCATGAAGGGACTTGATTGTGCACTCTGCAGTAGCAGTACTTGCTGTGTATACATGCAGGCACACAGGTGCTTTGAAATGCCTGTGTGACTGTCCAGGTGCAAATGCAGTTGCATTTGATGTATGTCATTTTATGAAGCTGTAAGTGCAATGTATGAATAGTTTTCTCAAGAGTCATTGCCATTCAGGAGGCTCTTATTGACATAAATTTTGGGGACAAAGTAAAACTGCTAAAGAGAGAGTTGATGAGAACAGTAGAACCATAACTTGAAACCTAGATTATTGTTTATTCTTAACACAGAGAGGAGAAAAAGTGGTAAATTATGCTGTAGGTCTGCACAGTGCATGTCAGGACTGCGAAACTGAAAATCCCTCTTCTGTTTACACACTGGTGCTAAAGCAAATGCATTTGTTGGTCAACTTACAGTGACTCTGATGCTTTTTGTCTTATTTTTTAAAAACCCCAATCCGTTTTGCGTGGTAGCTGTAGTCACCTTGAGGGTCGGTGAGCTTGTATGTAGCACAGCCAGGCAGTTAGAGCCTTAGCATGTTTCTGAGAGTGTTAGTTCAGAAGATTTTTCTGGAGGGCTTCCTACTTTGTCTTGTAACATGCTGGGTTTTTTACCTTTGCAGAATCCTCACAAATTCTTTCCTGATGAGCGATTTGGGGATGAAAGCCCACTGCTGACAGTGAGACAGTCTGGACGATGTCGCGTCAACAGCACTCCCACTGCAGAAACCATGTTTACAGAACTGGAGTCTTTCGTGGCCTTCCATCCACCATTGCCCCCTCCTCCACCTCCATACCACCCACCAGCAACTCCTATTCATAACCAGTTCAAAGTGGGCTGGAAACAAAGGGTGCCAAGTCAACATCCGTCCCGTTCCTTTTCCTACCCGTGTAACCACTCGCTGTTCCAGTCGCGGAGCGCGCCCAAGGCGGCGCCGCCCGTGTACCTGCCCGGCGGGAAGGCGGCGCCGCCCGACTGCACCAACACCGCGGCCCTGGGGCGCCAAACGGTGGCGGCCGCGGCCGCCGTGATGGCAGCTGAGAAACAAGTCGTAAGTGTTGTGATTTCTCCTCTTTTGCCCATTTCTGGCTGCTCAAAGTACCTCATTGAAGGAACTGGAGGAATTCTTATGATTAATTAACTTGGCTTTGTTAAATAAAAGCAGCATCTTGGTTAGTTAGGAAGTTTTTCTACCAAACTGTCTGTCAGCATTCTCTATCCCAAAGGCATGCCCTAATCCCTGGGAGAACGAACATTCCAGGGCAGGAGCATTATTGGAGGGGCAAATGGCACTCAGGAGTCTTCTGATATCATAGAATCACAGAATATCCTGAGTTGGAAGAGACCCACAGGGTCTGTTTCACTGTCCAACCACCCTTTGGGTGAAGAACCTTTCAGTCCTGTCACAAGAGAGAAGAGATTGGTGTCTGCCCCTCCTCTTCCCCTCACAGGAAGTTGTAACTGCAGTGGGGTCTCCCCTCAGTCTCCTGAACAGACCAGGTGACCTCAGCTGCCCCTTGTGTGGCAAGTGTAGTTTGCTCTGCACTAAAACTAAGCATAAGCCAACTTCAGTAGTGGACTGCACACTGTAATTCACAGGTAGAAGTGGTGGGGATATTTTGGCTATTTACAGGTAAGTAGTCTGAAGTAAACAGGTGGCCTTTATGTGTGAAGAGTATGAAAGCTTTACAGCTGAGAAGTATTTGAAAAGGAATTGACAAGCAGAAATTGGTAATTGCTGATACAAAGGAGTTTGTTACAGCTTTTAAAAGCAGCCATTATAGTTGTTGAACTACAATATGATACAATAAAAACAATGGACTATAAGATATCCAGTAAAGACACAGTTTTATGAAATACAGAAAGTGCTGAATGAAACATTTGGTCATTTGTTTCTGCAATGAAAAAACTTGTCAGTGCATATTTGTGGCACATTAGATGCAGATTTGATCCTCAAGTTCTGATTGGAAAAATGGGATTTTGTTTTCTTCCCACTAGCAATTATCTTAAATGTATTGCACTTGTTTTTCTATTTTAGAATAAAATATATATCTTCGTATAGAAATGTGTGCCATTATTTGGTCAGAGGTGGGATTCATAGCATGTCACTCTCCTTTGATCAATACTGACTTCCCTAAGGGAACTATGTAGTAACCATTTTTATATTGGAAATATTTCTACTAGAACGTGTCCATAAGTAATGCAAGGGGGAGCACAGGCTTAATATAGGTGATACTTTTGTTCTGTATTCTTTCTGCAATTTGTGAGTTACTGTGCATCAATGATAAAGTTGCTTTCATGAGAAATTATAAATGTAAGTAGAAATGCTCACTCTTCTGTCTGGAAGGCTGTAATATGAGCAATTCTGCACTGAGGCAAGCATGGGGTAGGTGAGAAGAATGCCCGGCAGCAGCTTCCACGTACTCTGTGGATCTAGTGAGCCCTGTAACTGATGCTCCCCAAGGCCTGAGGCTGTCCTGCACACATCTGCAGTTTATTTACTTTAGAATGGGGACTGCAAGCAGAAGGGTTGTGTCTATAGTGACGACGTGTGGCTTCCCTGCACTGCAACTGTGCTGTGACAAACAGGCTCTGCACCAAGTACCTTGTTTGGTTTGGGAATTGTAAGTGGCTTAAAGCAGGCCTGCCTTTTAAGAAGTTCAGCAGTACAGTGTCCTTTACTGCATGTTCAAGGCAAGATGCATTTAATAGGAGCTGTAATTGTGACACAACAGCTTCGTGAAGGAAAGAAGCAGGAAGGTGAAGGTTGGTGGATAGATATGTTCTTTAAACAGTGCAGGAAACTTGCAGGCTGAAGTTGGCAAGACTAAAGTAGATTAAGAAAATGCCATTTTGAACTACAAAAACCATCCTAAATACAGTTTGTGTTTAGCTCTTGTCTTTGTCTCCATGGACCAATTTCTTTTCTTTTCCAGTGTACTCAGCCCTTGCTAAATGAACTGATGCCAGACATCGCAATGGGTGTGTCAGCCATGTCTTTGAAAGACAGAAGGTTACCAGAGCTCACGGTGGACACGGAGCTAAGCCAGGTGGTTACAGAGGTAGGGCCTGGCCCACCCCAGCACATTTCATGTATTCAGAACAGACACATGCCTACTTCCCGGAAAAAACATGCAATAGAGCAAAAAATAGATGCTCGAGAAAATCCGCAGGAATATCCTGACTTCTATGACTTCTCTAATGCTGCATGCAGACCCTCTACTCCAGCACCCAACAGGCACAGTCCTTCTCCCTCACAAGGCATTTATTTTGGCCCAGATTTGTACAGCCACAGTAAGGCATCACCAAGTGGCTTAAAGTCTGCCTATCTACCTTCCCAGATATCTCCTAAAAAGCAAGAGGATTCTAGGAGGGAATACCTGCTCTCGCAGGATGGGCATCAACACAGGCAAAAGAATGAGCCAATACACCTCGATGTCTTAGAACAACCTCCCCAGCGACTGGACTTGGCACTGGCTACCCAGGAAAATGCTGGGAACGGCCCTGTTCATGTCAGGGGAAGAACAAAAATGGAAACTGATTTAACCTATGGGCTAACCTCCAACAGACCTTCACTCTCTGCATACAACTCTGACATGCCAGAAGAGAGACCCAGTAGGAGACTGGCAGATGATGAGCCATTGGAACATGGAGCACAGAGAAATGCAGATTTGGAAAGGGAAGATGGAGTAAGCAGAGGAAGGAGGTCTCCAAACAAACCAGACTTCCTTTACAAAAAATCTGCCCTATGAAAGCAACCTCCACTATTTCTCTGTGCCTAAGAGTTGTAAACATCCCATTCCTTGCAACTTTTGGCCTCACTTCTGTCAGAGAAATTCTTTCATGCCAGCAGAAAAATTCAGCTTTGCTCACTTGTTTTGTACATACATTGCTTTATTAGAGACAGCATGTTATCAGTTTGGTTTTAATGCTGCTTCTGGGTTTATTTTGTCGCAGGTTTGGTTTTTTTTTTGAACAGATTTAATTAAGCCTTTTAAAAAACAGAAACTGGTACCTTTTTTCTACAACCTGGTAGCCTTTTGCACCTGTACATCTATTTTAGTGTATTAGTTTTGTACTAATATGTTAAACTTAATGTCACATTTAAAGGACTGTATTTTCATACTTTTGCATTTACCCTTTCACATGCTGATTCTCTATGTGCATTGGGTTTCACATTATGAAATGTATTTTCTTATGAGATAATAACAATGCGTTTATTTTTTAATTATAGGAATTCCAAAGAACAGCACATCAAAAAACCTACATTTTTAGTTGGATTTTGTTTGTTTAGATTGAAATCTTCCTGATTTTTAAGACTGTGGCAAGAATCCAATCTAATATTTTGTTTGAAAAGTTCTGGCAGCTGGTCTTATCTTTATATACATAGCATACCCACTTCAAGAATTATATTAGGGGTTTTAAGAATCCAGAGGGATATTTAGGAATCCAAATTCCTGTGAAATTCACTGGAATATGACAGTATGAGTCTGTATACTTTTGTTTCAGCTGTGACCGTGGAGGACTCCATGATCACCTGGAAGCAGGAAGCACTTACTAGACAGACTAGAATCGCTGATTTGCCCATTTAGGAATAAATCTAGAAATACTGTAAAAATTACAGTAATTACTTGTTCTTCCAGCTGCTCATCCCTGGGTAAGCAGAGAGCAGATGAGCGGATTCCTGCTAACTCCTGGAGTGTCAGAAAGCTGGCACAGAACCTTGGCTGTCGCCTGAACGCGCGGGAGGGTTTCCCTGCGCGGCGGTGCCGGGGTGACAGCCCATGGCCTTGCTTCCCCTGCCTGTGCTTGCAAAAGGGCTTCACTCTCAGTGGCAGTTCCTGTTCCTTACCTAGCCCCACAGGTGCAGCTGTTCCGTGAGCAGAATCCAAGTGAAGAGTCGCTGCTTCAGCATCACCACACCTGTGAAGCTTTGGCGCTCTTAAATTACACCTCCATTGCCTGATTCGCTTTTTGAAAGCACAGAAAGAGATTCCCCTGTTAACAGAATGTGAGGAGGGAAGGATGCTGATCTGGGCTGGCTCCTGCCACTGGGGCAGGGTTCAGCAGAGCACCAGGGGAGGGGCTACAGTTATGAAGTACATCCTTAATACTCACTGTGCAGTTTTAACAACAAATTCATTGCATTCAGGATAGGGGTCTGATGCCACAGCAGAGGAGTGATTGCTGGTAAAGTCCTGTTTGGGGGGTGGGGTGGGGATTAAATGCAGTTTCTGTAATGTTTCCCTGTAGCAGAAAACTATAGTCCCAGGTGTGACCTAAGGGCTGCTTTAAGGTTAGGTTGAATTGTTTCCTGCAGCTCAAAGTGCTTAATACTGTTTAACAGAAATCTTGCTGCAACTTTACTTTTGGTTTTAGTTGATGGCAAATTCTTACCTAACGTGTTTCATTAAAGTATGAAGGGCCTGGTAACAACACAGTGTTACTGACATATATTGAATACTGCATTTCCAAACTACCAAATAGCTTCTAGATGAATTTAGATATGGGTCTTTGAACCAATAAACTCTGTGTCTCCTGCAGACACATCTGTAGACCTGCTCCCATGGTAGTTCTGCAGGTGCTCCTTTTGAGATGCAGCCATGGAAGGCATGGTGTAGGACTGCAGCAGAAGCTTGCCTAAACTCTGCAGGTGATATGTCTTGTGGGTGAGGGGAGAAGTTTTTTCCTCTGTTAGCTTTTTTTACCTTGTTTTTTGCCCACAGTCAAGGCACTGGTGGTCCTGGCTTCATCACCCATCTATGGGATTTCCATGGGACTGTGGTGTAGAACACTGTTAAATGCAAGAAGGTGTCAGTGGGGAGATGGTGCTGCTGCAGCTTGAGGGGCTGAGGCTTGCTGGGTTTCTTCTGAAGATTTGAGCACGGTGCTGTCTGACTGTGTAGCTCTAACCGCACACGAAGGTCTCATCCTCACCAGCATGAGACTAGCTCAGTAGAACCAGGAACTTTGAGCACACACAAGAACCCTGAAACTCCCTGGACTTGCATCATGTGTGTGTTGGCAGCTTAACTACTAAAACATTACAGCTGTCCTCAGAAAACTTATTATTCTCAATATTTTTGCCTCAAACTGATATATGTACTTCAGGAAAACTATTTTGATGTGGCACTGTGTACTGAGGCAGAGGTGGGACTGAGATCTACAGATAGAACTTTAAAGCTTGAAATTTAGGGGGTGTGGCTGATAAAGATGAGAAGTGTTGAGGTTATGGTTTAAGGCAAATCATGAAATCCTTTGGCTTTGGAATAAGCTGGTGAGAAGGGCCTCTGGGGAGGACGTGTCTGTGTTTTAGAATACAAAATTGTTTCTGAAGTCTCAGGAACTGAGCAGTATTAAAAGAATTAATAAAGTGTTGAAAAGTAGATGTAGAATGAGAGACAAGTCCTTCTGAGGCCACAAAGACAATCAGGCCATATAGACAATCTCTGTTTTCACTTGCATATTTTGAATTGGGAAGAAGATGGCAGCTAATGGCAGCTGGTTTGAAGTGGAAAAGAAGGATTTCTTGAATTACTGGAACTTTATTTTTGTACTCCAGAGCAGGATTTCCTACTTGGGATGTGCAGAGGGGTGAGACCATTTTTCATGGCAGCATTATTCAGAAACCAGTGTTCATCCTACATCTCACTTGCACACCACACGTACCTGTGCTACCTGCTACTCCTTGTTCTCTGTCTACTGAAACTTTGGTGCAGAAGCTCCTTGTTTACATGAAGCACTTTCTGATTAGGCTGGAAATTGACATCTTTTCCTTCTATAAATTAGATGGAGATGACAGATATATTGACTATTTTGCTTGAGGACAGAGGTATAAACAGTTTTTTTCAATGAGGGAGACTCATGCTCCTTGCTCTGTTACCGAGAGCTCAGACTTGCATTTAGTGAGCAACATGCAAAAAGGTCTTATTCCCCTTTCCCCAAACCCAACTCCTCTTTTCCTTAATATATGGATGAATAACTTAATTCCTAAAACACATTCTTCCTTTGAAATGTTTTGTTGTTCCACGGAATTATTGTAGTTGTGTATTTGTAACTGCTGTGTTGATTGGCAGTTTCATGTTGTATTTTCCTGTTCTTAAGGATTTTCACTAACGAAAATTAAGGCTGTGGCCACCTGTACTTGTAAGCCTTGGTTTTTGGTCCCAGAATGTCCCAAATGTATGTCTTTTGGGGTTTCTTTGGTTTGGGTTTGGGAAAGGGGGGGGCCTAGGAGGTGTTGGAAATTTTGTATGGGTTTTTGGTTTGGTTGTTTTGGTTGTTTTTCTGTTTTTTGGGTTTTTTTTGAAAGAACACTAATGCTGTTTGAGGCACTGTTCTTCTAATAATTCTGTGTTTCTATGGTAGAGGTGGTGCTGAGCCCTGCTGGGTGCAGGGAACAGCTTAGAGGGAAACTTGTAAAACCGCATTTGGGGTTCTGTAATTACCTGTACTGCCAGAAGGCAGCCCTGCCCTCGGCAGTGTTAAGAATTTGTTTCTTGTCCTTGTGTTGTTACTGGTATAAAGTCAAGTGCCTTCAATGCTAAAGGCTCAGAAAACTTTCTTAAACTGACTTCATGTCCTATGCAAGTGTTTTTTCTACAACCTGCATAACCAGTACTTTGTAAAACTTGTTTACGCTTCAATTGTACATAGTGTTTTTTTAAAAAAAAATAGTATTTTTATTTAGGTACCTCCAAACTTGAATTCTAGTCTTGTGTGATGCATTGTAAAACAATACATTTCTCTTTTGAGTACCATTACAGTTGTAAAAAGGTTTTCACTGGTTCTATTTTTCTACTGTTGCTGAGAAGCATGTAACACTGACTTTATCCTACGTATAGTTGGCATTTCAAATAAATGGCTTGTATAGAACGTGGTTGTGTGGCTGCTTCCCCTGAGCTGCTGCTGCCTGGCTGCCCCCAAACCCTGCCCTGCTGCCTCCAGCCTGCAGGGACCGGGGCCGGGGCCCAGCAATACAAACAGCAAGGCCCCCTCCCCCTGTAAAGGCCTCTGGGAAAAAAGGTGCACAATACTGCTGTGAACACCAAGGATGTGGTATCAACAGTGTAAAAGAGGGATTGGAAATGGGTCACTCTGATCAGGCAGTTAATAAAGGTGAAAAGCATTCCAGGGAAGTGAAGTAGTTCTGTGAGTTCTGGCTGGAGCCTGACTGACTGCAGCCCTGCCTCGTGAAAGGCAGTAGGGCTGCTCAGAGCTGGGCCACTGGTGCAAGAAGTGTGTGTGCATTTTCTCATCACAGCAGCTGGACAGATGTTCAGTGCCCTGTGCTCCCAGGCTGCAGTTCCCTGCTGACTATTCCAGCTGACTGTTCATGACATCTGTCTCAGAAACAAGTGCCTCACTGCTTCAGAGCAATGACTGAAGTTCACAAGTGTCATCTGGCCACTTGCCTGGTCTCACTCTGATGTACAAGAGCAAAATACTGTGTGTCACATCCTGACACAGAGCACAGGTGCATTAGCAGAGGGAGAACTGTGTGGTCTCCCATGTTAATTACTGACACCTTCACTCCCACACCCAGGAAGATAAGTTCTAGGAGCTTCCTAAATTAGACAATTTTGACATTTTTTCTTACAGGCTGTCACTTTGCAACAGTGCTTCTAAGCCTGCCAATCTCAGAGGAGAGGATGCCTGCTGTCTCTTTGCTGAGGGCAGGCTTTCTGCATTGGAAAGGGAAACTTGGAGCTGGGTCCCTTCAGTGGGCCCTTCAGTACAGGCTGATGCATGGTCCTTTCTGGCCGTGCTCTGCAACTGGAGCCACAGGAATTCTGCATTTGAACTCACTCCTTCCATCACTGCTGTATTTTCTCAAGCACAGCAAGGCTGGTGCTGGGCCATAAAGCATTTCTGTGATCACTGGGGCCTTTCACTGCTTTTTTATTTCCTGTGAAAGACACATCTGCCTTTGGGTACCCTCTGCCCCCCTCCTTCAGGGAATTGCAGAAACTGCAACAGAGGAAACATGACCCTGTCCCGCTCTAAACTGTACTTGCCAGCAGGCTGCAATCCCTTGTTTCACACCTGGGTCAGGTAAAAACAAAGGTCTAGAAACCCTGGCCTTGACTAGCCCCCACTATGCACCTTGGTGGCCTGGCTAACAGGCCATCACTGGGCTCCCTGTGTCTGCCTGGCTCAAGGATGGAAACAAAACACTACAGCAGCACTGAGAGAAAACAAGACAGTACACAGTGAACAGTTCTTTTAATCTTTTTATATTGTAGTTAGATGTGCAGTTACAGCTCCTGTAACAGTTGCTACCAAAAAAGAGCATGTACAATACCCAGAGTTGAATTTAAAAGCAAATAGGAAAGGGCCCTGGGGGTCGATGACACATTGAGCCTGAGCCAGCAGTGCCCTGGCAGCTGGGAGGGCCAACCCTGTCCTGGGGTGCATCAGGCACAGCATGGCCCGACGGGTGAGGGAGGGGATGGTCCTGCTCTGCTCTGCTCTGCTCTGGGGCAGCAGCCTCACCTCCAGTGCTGGGGGCAGTTTTGGGTGCCACAATATAAAATACGTACAAAGCTGTTGGACAGTGTCCAAAGGAGGGCCAGGAGGACCTTGGGGGAAGCTGTGTGAGGAACAACTGAGGTCACTTGGTCTGTTCAGCCTGGGGCAGACTGAGGGGAGACCCCAGTGCAGTCACAGCTTCCTGTGAGGAGCAGAGGAGGGGCAGGCTCTGATCTCTCTGTGGTGCCCAGAGACAAGACAGGACTGAGGGAATGGCCTCAAGTTGTGTCAGACAGTTTAGGTTGGACATCAGGAAAAGGTTCTCCACCCAGAGGGTGGCTGGGCACTGGAGCAGACTCCCCAGGGAAGTGGTCACAGCACCAGCCTGACAGAGCTCAAGAAGTGTTTGGACAATGCTCTCAGGCACATGGTGTGACTCTTGGGGTGTTCTGTGCAGGGCAGGGAGTTGGATGTGATGATCCTGATGGGTCCCTTCTAACTCAGCATATTCTATGTTCTATGAAACTGCTCAGCTGAGCATCTATGCTAAACTACTGTTTGTCAATAAAGTGGTCAGAAACAGTTAATAGTGAGAATGATAAAAGTCTACCTTTGCTTTTCAAAAACCATTAACATGGAAGCAGAATAGTACCCCATGATATAGAAATCCTCAAAAACTAGAACTTTAATGTATGTTTTAGGGTCTAACTACCTTAGGCTTCAAACTTACAAAATATTAATTTTTAATTGCAGCTAAGTGTAGTCTTAAAAGTCAGTGAAACATCTCCTGTCCAATGATTATCACAATGGTTATAAAAAGAACATTCCATACTGTAGCAAAATACCAGGATGCTGCAGTGTTTTCAGCAACGTTTATAAAGTAGAAGAATTTGCTGTAAGCTAGTTTTTAAAATCAAAGCATATAACAAACCCCCCCATGCTTAGTCTCTAATTTAGTACCTCCTCCTAGCTATTGTTTATGTTCCGATGAGTGAACTAAGATAATCTGAGAATTTTTTACCTCAGAAACCATCCCTGTCCAATACCAGAAACAAGTTTTTTAATGTATAAAACCAGATAGAACACTCTGTTGCATCAAGCCTAAGCTGTTTTCCCAGTTGTGAGCAGCCTGGGGAGCGGGCAGGCAGCAGCACTGGGTTCAGCCCAGCCCCTGAGGAGCCGCACAGGGCAGGAACAGGCAGCTCCAGAATCGCTCCAGCCCCAGCGGCGCAGAGCCATTCAAGCAGGAAGCCGGGAGCGCGTTCCCTGCACCGAGAGCTGGGCAGGGCAGGGCAGGGCGGAGCCCGGGCGGGTTCAGCACAGCCACGGCTCCAGGCCGGGGCAGTGACCAGGGGAAGCAGCAGGACACACTGCTCCGGTACCCGCCCTCCTCCCCTGGAGACTAGGCCGGCTTTCCCGGGAATGCCAAGTCGATCGGTACTGAAATCCCTCTAACTGCAATGTCAGGATTTGTTAAGAATACGTTTTAAGTGCTACAAATGAAAGAAGTATAAGACAAAATGATGACGTTTCTTGGGGAGCTGGATTTTGATGAGAAGCCAAAAACTGAAGATGCCTTTTCTGTTTGCCATGAACATTGTTTTGCCAGTTGTCCTTTCAGACCCAAACCCTCTCAGTCTAACTACAGTAGTACTGCATCCTGTTAGTCCGTTGCCTCTTCCGAGACTGAAATTCTTCAAAGAAGTGCTGGATGTCTTCTCTTTTAACCACCTAGGAGAAGCAGTATGAAACCCACGTTGTGGTGCAAGAGCTTAAGTAAAGGATCCTGCTTTATCTTCACACATAATACACAAAGCACAGAAAAGCAAATACCCTGAAATTTCTCTGGCACAGCTTTCCTGTTGCATCCAAAGGAGAGGATTAATGCCCAAATTCTATTGTAGATAATACAAACACGGAAACGAGTTCCCCAAAGGCAGAACAAAGACATGGAGCAAAGCTCCCAATGGTATTTTAATGATTTTGACCTCTTGCTTTTACCGTCAGAAAATTTAACACAAAGCAAGATTTTCACTAGCTCACTTCAGGGTCATTCCAATATAACTAAGAATGGCAATACAGCAAGTCAGGCAACAAAATGCAAGGGTTACTTAATAACGGCATGCAAATTCCTGCAGCAAAACAACTGACAAGACTGACAATCATAATCAGTCCTTATTCTTCTAAGGGTTTAGATTCAGTCTAAGAAAAACCAGAAAAGAATTTTTCTTCCTGAATACCTTACTTAGAACAACAGAAGTTTCATTTTAATGTAAGAACTGCTCTCAGTACCTTGCAGAGAGATTTCTGTAAAGTTCCAATTATCTCTCAACAATGTCATTAAGGAATTGTTAAACTCGAATGAAATAAGGGATTTCTGATTTCTACTGCAGTACTACCAACTCCAAGAGACAAGAAAAAACATTACAACGGAACATCATGGTATTCACCACCCAGCCCTCAGCAGTTCTTTAAAACACATTTTCTGGCAAACAAATTCTGAAAGTTGCACCTTACCGTTCCCTCATCCGCAAATCTCCTGAGATAGTCAGTCAGTTCTGTCTTTAAATCATTGTATTCTGGATGGCAAAGCAAAGGCAAAGAAAACAAAAAACAGTAAGATACCCAGTTTTAGTTTAACATTGGCTCAGTAACACAACTTGTTCTACTTCCTCTTGTCATTTGTTAGGTTTACTTCAGACAAACCTACGTTTGAATTAGATTATAAATAATAATAATGTAAACATGAGAAGCCTAATAATTTATGGGACTAAGCTATGTAGTGTGTCTGTTCGGGCTGATTTCAGAGAAGGGTATAGAGATCAGTGAGTGAATTAGCACAACCAACTGAATGACTGGCCCTGCTCCCAGCTTCCCCCACAAAAGCATGTGTGGGTCGTGGTGGAAAGGCCCAGCCTGTAACTCAGGATTGGGACACTGCCCTTGCCACAGTGCAGAGCCCTGACAGGAAGGGACCAACACAGCTCAGGTATAAAACTCCTCAGCACTGCCCTGGCACTGCTCTGCAGCAGAGCTACAGGGGACACCGGGCTGGCACTCCCCAGCCACCAGGAGACTGCCCAACAACACAACAGGGTACGATAAATCAGCCAGACAGCACAAGTTCAAATCAATGTTTAAATATTTATGTTACAATAAATCACCATCACTACAGTATCTAAGATGTTAAACAAGGTGAAATTCCACACACCATCCAGTCTCTCACTGTAAATTAAAGTTGTAATGATGGGCCAGAGAGGACCAATCCTGACTGAGGTGTGCAACTTGTCATACAGTTGTCTGCATGTTACTTCAAAAACAGTTTCTTATCAATCTCTTGTGGCAAACTGTTCAGTTAAAGTGTGTTAAGGGAAATTCTAAAAATGAAGTTGTATTTACCACAGATGAGTTCCACTTGCTGGACTCTGTTCATACTGTTAAGGGTGTCCATTAAAGGATCTCTCCTCTCTGTCTCTTGGTCACTGGTACCCTTATTTTCATAAGCCAAGACAGTGTCACATTCATCTGTCAGGAACTGGACTTCAAGCTCTGAATACATTTTCTGAAGAATAAAGTAAAATTTACTTTTATGTGACAAAACTTCACAGATGGAGGTGCTCTCTCCCAATCCTTGTGTTCAGTATCACAAACAACAATAAAAATAATGAGGTCAGTCTGTATCCAGTATTTCAGAATCTCCTCATAACAACTTCCAAGCCATACTGGATTAAGGCAGCAAAGAAAGTACGATCATGAAGAAGACCTTTCATGCTATATTAATTCCATAGCATTCTTTATGTGGAGTGAAGGGAGGTTTCAGCATTAAGAATATTTACACAGATTTCACCTAAAACTTCTCAGTGATTGTCTGGGAGCTCCTCCCTGCCTCTCCCACACCTGTGATGGTAATGAAGAGAACATACATACCAAGCAGTCTTCACAAGTGCATAATTTGCTCCTCCAGTTCGATGGCCAAAAGGTAGCAGTATCTTTTTTTACAAATGGCTTGCTTTGGAGCTCTTTCAGCTTGCAGACTGGCTCCTCGCTCTTAATAACTACCTGAATTAAAATGAGAGTGTTCAGCACTCTGGAACATCACTTCAAAGAGACCCTGTTCTTTTTGGCATATCCTTCTCCTTAGGCAAGAATTTTCCTTTGTCTCAAACACATTTATTTTTATAAACAACCTGTATTCTGATGTGGTTTCAGCAATTTCCATGGGAAATTTCTGTAGAAATTTACTGCAGTAACTGTAAGTATTTAAGAACTCCGAGCTGGACCATCATGCAAGTGCAGCTACACCACATATTAGAACAAACAGGAGTCACCTCAGTGTACTGGCCAGGTGGCTGAGAAGAAGGGACAGATGTAGCCCACAGCAAACAGACATTACAGCTCTTGACAACCCTGTTCCACAGCTCATGCTGTGCTCCACAGAGACTGCAGGTCTGAAGGGTCACTGACTGAAGAGGAACATGGGAACAGACTGAACACAGCACCCCTTCCCTGAGCCTGACAGAGGGAGCTGGGCTTCACTTCGACTATCAGCAGCATGAAGATGTGCAGGTCAAAACAGAAGGTACATTTTACCTCAGGACAGGCAGACCCAGAGCTAGTGGATGGTTCATTCAATTGTTCCGATTGCTTTTCCTCCTTTGTGTCATGGTGTTCCACTCCACTTTCTTTTTTTATTTCTTTCTTCTGCTCTTCACTTTCCTCTACCTTCAGGACAATCCCTTCATCTTCAAGGGAGTTTGCTTTGGTCAAAGGAGGAACTGGAAGATACATACCCACAAGTAAAAACGCTGTGCCAGAAAAAGTACAGGTCACTACAGACATTCTCTCTGCTTCTCCTATTCTAAAACACTCTGCTTTCCAAAATCTAAGCCCTAGGAGAGAGAAGAGGGCACCACAATTTGAGAGTTCTTTACTAAGATGCTTGTCCTTCTTGACACCCCTTGCTAGCTATCACAGTTTCAGTAACTGCCATGTGCTTTTTTGCTGACAGTTTTTCATTTTCTCCAAACACACCTCAAAAACACCACCACAGATCAGCTAAGCTAATCTCTTGTTTATTTAAAACAAGTTTCTGTTTTGATGCCAATTCAAGTATGTGCCCTGTGACAAAGCTGGTTAGAAGGAGGAAAACCAAAAACAGACAAATGCCCCGTTCTGTACTATTTACATTAGAAGGAAAAGAACTCCAAGTAGCTGTCCTTGAAAATACCATTAAAATTTCAGGCACACAAGAAATCTATCAGCAGTTGACACAAGCAGTATTTTTAGGATACTATGAGAAACTAGCTCTTTCCACAGAAATCAAATCATCTGTTCTTATAAGTCCACAGAGCTGAGAGAGGCCTGGTGTGACCACAGCCCCAGCCATACCCAGATTAATGTTAAACATATTCATTTCAGGTCACTCTGTCATTCACTCTTTGCTGCTCAAAGCATCTCTAAGAACTGTTTGTCTCACTGCTTCCCTTAGCATGGCTCTTCAGTTCTTTGATCCAGTTTAGAAATTAAATTCCTTGAGTCAAGTATTAAATCTTCATCCATTTTGTGCTAGACATCTTTGATAAATTAACTAAAAGCAAGCAGCACAGAATCAAGATTTAAGAATGAAAACTGCCTTTTTTTTTTCCACGAGTTACTGCCACCCCACATGTTCCACCACTGAAGGTGACTGTCCAATATAATTAATGAGTATCATTTTCCCAACCACTTAAAACCTGTATTATGTCATTAACCAACCATGTATGAGAAATACATGCTCACAAAATGCTGGCTCAGATCTCTTGACTTTCTTTACCTGCCAACTGCGATGCATAAGCCCACAGGAAATGGCAACGTTTCATGCAGGCCTGGCACACCATCTCATGGAAGTCTCCACTTTCTGGGGGAACTGCACCAAGATGCTGCCAGAAAGAAGTAAGCATACAGTAGTGAAGCATGTACACTGATCACATACTGACCTTGAGAAGAATTTAGTCCCAAAGCTGTCCATAAATTGATGAGAACTATTTGGGCAATTATGAGCATTTAGTGGCTTTCTTCTGAAAAAGCATTCCTGCAAAGCTCATAGTATGCAGCACAACTCTCTTCACTAATACACTTAATATAAAAGAAGTTTATCTACAAGAACACATAATTGAAGCCAATAGTATTTTTTTTTCACTCTTTGATCCTGCAACTTCAAACATGGAATTTCACTTGCACCCTTCAAGGCACAAGAGGCTGAATCCTTAATGCTTACCCATTAAGTAGGGCACTCACTACAGTGCTTGGCTGCTTTCAAAAGACTTCCTCAAAGTTTGAAATCAAGAATGAACAGCACAGTCTGTTCCCTGCTACTTAAAGGAATTAAGAGTTTAAAAGGCATTCTTCTGAAGGAAGAACTATTCAGGTAGTTGATAACGATGTGCCTCAGTAAGAATCTTTTCCTCACCAACTATACTGATTTAAGTCTTCTAATTAGAGACATTTATAAAGTTATTACTTTATTCTGCACTGGTAACCTTCAAAACGACAGGACTCTTCACAGTATTTTTTAACTGGAGTGGACAGTATGCAAGACTAGACTTTCAATGCTCCTTTGCATAAGCTGAAAACAAATGCCTTGGAACTCATGTAATAACCTCTTTTGAGAACTACAGCAAAGTTCCCAAGTAAGAATTACCACACAAAGCAAACAACACCAACTCGCTCCTGTGCAAATGGCAGTTCTGCTGTTTATGGTTTCCTTACCCTTCCATGGAACCAGTCTTCACAAACTATGCACTGGATCATCTCATCTGGAATCTAGATGAACAATCATATTATTAGCATTAATAGCAAGCTCCAGAATATTTCACCAGTCTCAAACTGCAGTACCATGCAAATCCTGCTCAGTGAATTGCATTTCCCTCTTCACCCCTCACAGGGAGCTGCCATTAATAAGGAGTTACTGCTTTGTTAGTCAGTTTGCTTCCCTCGGGTCCAACAGCACATCTCATCTCTCACATGACTGAGGCTGTGGAAATCCCATTTAGTAGTACAAAACCAGTCTTCCCAGCAGGGCAAGACTTTCTCACAGAAAGCTGATAAAAGTTAATACATTACTGGTATCCTTCTTCCTATAAGCAGAAATGGATGAACAGGCAGCTCAGCAGAAGAAAGATACTGATATTCACACTCTCATCAGGTCTGTGAAAGATGCCAGAACAGAACTTAACTGGCCACCACATGGGATGGTATGAAGTGCTTTGTTATGAAACAAGGCATCACAATTATTCATTATTTCTTCAGAAATGTTTTTAGCTGTCTCTGAACTTGAGAGAGGGGAGCTTATAAAATGCCTTTTTTTTTTATTTGAAAGACTTGTGCCTTCCCTGTTCTTTAAAACACCTGATTTCTGTGACTGCAAACAAAAGCATGCACGTGCAAATCCAGTGCTGTTTTAGTCAGAGACAAAAAAGTGTTCTGGCTACCATCATGGACTGTAGCTAGTGCTACAAGACAGGACAGACTCTCCCCATCCCAGAAGCCTTGCTGCAGGCATGGGGAAGCACATTCTGGTCTCTCCTAACATGTGCAATGCCTTTACTCTGCACTAGCCACATTTCTCAGGATGATGATAACCCTGTCCCCTAGGGGAACTCTGCAACTTCAGGGAACTGCAGCACTATTTTGTCCAAATGATGACTTGTCCTCCTCATCTGTCTCTAAAGGCATAAACATACTTTACCATTAAGAAAAAAATTATCAAATAATTACTTCATACAACACATAAAAACCAATATGGGACATAAAATTTCTTGAAGTGGGATCTTCCTTGAAAAGTAGCTCAGTGACCACCCTTTACACAATATCTAACATAAACACCATTTACATATGATTACTACTGGATTTTGTATTTCTTACCTCATCTTCAGGATCAGGGTAAGGTCTTTTACATGTACAGTACAATCCATAGAAGTTGTCATTATATTTATTTCCTGAATTCACTTTGGCCTTTTCCTAGGAGAAAAAGGGGAAAAGTCTCAAAAGACAGCACAGTAAAAAAACAGACAGTAAAAATGCAGTTTCTGCTCCCACTTAATTCCTAAAACCATCATTATTTTCATCAGCATGAATATACAAAAAGAAAGATATTCTCCAGACACCTCTGCTTTACACTGAGCAGCAGATAGGGCACATGAGGAATGTTAAAGTTCAAAGGTAAAGAGGAATAAACAGTCTGCTCACCTTTGTAACAAATGGCAATCATGGTGTCAGACAGATTAATGGACACATGCTGAAGCTCACTTAACCTGTACAACTGAATTTCCACTGAACTGTAGCAGAAGGAACAACCACGTGATCCATTTCATTGACTCAAATGAGAAATGGTAACATCCTAAAACTGTCACAGGTGTCTCTGTAGGGATCACTGCACTGTGACTTTGCTGACTAACTCTTGATCCATTTCAATTCTCCCAGAACAAAACAGGCATACACAAAACCACTGTCTGTTTCCATGTTTGAACTGTTATTATCCTGGGAGCACCACTGCAAGCAAGCCAAGCAGCATCCTGTTGCTGCTTCCCAGAAGATTGCCAACTACTTCAAAATTCAAAAATACCCACCAAGTACAAAAGTACAGGCAACTTAATACAGTAAAAAACCGTGCTATCAGAAGGCTCTGGTGACAAAATATTAGGGTGCTAATGCCACCACAAAGAAGGAAAGGGAACTGTCCCTCTGACAGCAGCACAACCTTAAATTTTCTTAATGCACCGGCAAAATTGCACCCCAAAAGGTTATTCTGAAACAGCTTAAAGCTAATGGAACACCACAACCTGCTTCTGGAAGTGCACTGACCATGGATGCAGAACTGCTGCACCTGTGGATGACAAGGACCAAATGTTCCTTCTTCTCCCAGCATTTCCCTCTGGTCCCTCAATAGTTTCATACCTTGCTATAACACTCCCACCTTTTTTAACTTCCTGGGAAGTCTGGAGGCGTTGCACGAGTCAGCACTGGCTGAGGCAAGGCACCAACCTCCCAAGAGTGTTATGTTGACTCCGAATGCCTGAAACCTGGCTGAAACTTACCGGGAATAACTTGCACTGCAGGTTTTTGAACTTGCTATTTCCACAGTCACAACGGAAATTCCTGGAAAGAAAAACGTAGCGTTTCAGGGTTTATATTAGAGAATACGCTGGGTTTCGTATTGTTAACAATTCCCAGCAGTTTATCGGGAGCCACGGGAGCTGTGAGGGTCCTACGCGGGCGCTGCCGCCCGTACCTCTTGGTGTAGAGCTCGAAGAGGCGGTGGGTGCCGTGACACTCGTAGCTGCAG